>CM035408.1:226933292-227093292 GCA_020310875.1 Ceratopteris richardii
AATTGCACTAAATAAGTGCATATGTACTTTGGAGATGATGCTTCAAACGATAGGATCAAAACAGATAAGTTTGCATCTAGCTTATGACCAAAAAGTTGCTATTTTGGTCTTGATACTTGCTAGAATTTTTGCTCAGTAGCAATTAGAAAAGTTACTTCTGAGGGTATCTAACTAGCTTAGAGAGCTAATGATTCCAAGTGGAATCACTTAAAATGATAGACTATACTCTGAGCAATGGCTTTAGCAAGTAGAAGCTTACCCTAGACTTTTTAGGAACTCTGTAGAGAATGACCAGTGACCACTTTGAGAATCTTTTCTTCCAATTGGCTTATTGAAACTTCTTCAAACTTTGGAAGCTTGTAGTTGACTTTGTGGCGTTACAACAAGCTATAGATCATTGAAAATGAATAATAACTCACTGAGATATGATCAACATAAGTACACTGTTCTGAGAGACAATGGCAGAGAACTCAACATAGATACTAAGTGATGTATATGTACTATGGAACATGATTTTACAAAGTCATTGGCAATAGAATAATTCCAAATGATAGTGAGGTGAGTGACCAATGACATGTGCTACTCAACCTCTACAAAGCAATCAATGAATGGCTCTCAAAGGGAGTATGTGGCCGCGAGATTTTCAAGTGCTTCTATAGATGCTTCCGTCAAATTTGAATTTGAATTCAAATTTGGCTCTCACTAAAAAGTGATCCCTTAATCTAGGAGATAATCTCTCTAAGTAGAGCCATCACTTTCCATTCTATCTAACTCCACAAGCTTAGTGGCATTTACAAAGTTCTTCTAAGTCAAATGACTTTTACAAAAAAGTAATGGTAAAACCATAAGCAATGGTTCATGTAGATCTTCAAGGAGTTGCACATAATACTTCCAATGCCTAGCCAAGTGTGATGGCTTGGCATTTGCACCAATAGCTCCCCCTCAACCCAAACATCTTGGCTTGGTCTTCTTCATGAATCCTTTTGAGTGTCCTGCAATCCAATCATAGCTTTAAACCTGTAATGTTTAGTACCATCAAGTGCTTTGGTCAATAAGTCTGCACATTGCATATTAGTTGATACATATGCCAATTGAATTTCCTTACTCAATAGCTTCTCTCTCACATAGTGGTAGTGAACCTCTATATGCTTGGTCATAGCATGATAGATAGGATTTGTTGCAAGCTCTAAAGAACTAATATTGTCACAAAAAATCATTGGTGAGTTAGAGTGTAATCCCAAATTTGCATATAGCAATCTGATCCATATGGCTTCTTGAGTAGCATTAGCTAGTCCTCTATATTTTGCCTCTATGGAAGATAAAGCAACAGTAGGTTGCTTCTTGGATGAACATGAAATGGGCTTATCACCTACAAATGAAATATACCCTGAGGTGCTTCTCTTGTCATCTTTACAACCTACCCAATCTGCATCTGAGTATAGTTTGATATCCAAATTTGAAGTATATGGAAAGTATAAGCCTTGATTTTGAGTACCCTTAAGATACTTCAAAATCCTATTGGTAGCTTCCCAGTGAGGTGCTCTAGGTTTGTGCATGAATTGACTTAAGACACTTACTCCATAAGCAATATCAATCCTTGTCAATGTAGCATAATTTAGACTACCTACTATGCTTTGATATCCTGCAATGTCTTCAAGAAAGTCACCTTCATGAGCACTTAACTTTTGGTTTACCTCCATAGGAATGTTAGCTACTTTGGCATTCTCCAAGTGGAACTTCTTCAGCATGTCTTGCACATGCTTTCATTGAGTAATACAAATTCCAAAACTTGTATAGACTAATTCAAGTCTAAGAAAATACTTTAGTGATCCTAGATCACTGATTTTGAACTCTTGCATCATTTGATTCTTGATGTATTTTCCATTGGCCTCATTACCTATAATTATGATATCTGCATTAGCATACACACATAGGTATATCATCTCTAAATTACTTCTCTTGAAAAACAGAGAAGTATCTGCTTTGCTTATGATGAATCCTTGATCTTGAAGGTATGTGGTGAACCTATGGTTCCATGTACTAGGTGCCTGTTTCAACCCATACAAAGCTTTGATCAATTTGCATACATAATTTACCTTGCTTGGGTCTTCATAACCAAGAGGTTCAGCCATGTAAACCTCCTCTAAAATCTAGCCATTAAGAAAAGATTTTTTTACATCCAATTGGTACATCTTCCAATTCCTTGATGCAGCCACACTTACCAATATCCTAATCCTTGGCATTTTGGCCACAGGTGAGAGAGTCTCTTCATAAGCAATTCCTTGGGTTTGTGCAAAACCCTTAGCCACAAGTCTAGCTTTATACATGTTTATGGATCCATCTGAGTTTCTCTTGACTTTGTAAACCCATCTAGAACCAATTACCTTCATAGATTCCTTCTTTGGCACTAGCTCCCAAGTATCATTCTCCTTGAGTGCTTGTATTTCCTCATCCATAGCTTCCTTCCATTCAACCTTGGTCTTTGCCTCTTGATATGATGATGGCTCTTCAAGTGATAAATTTTTAGCAAGATAAATAGAATGCTTGGTAACTAAAGAAGTCTCTTACCCATATCTGATTGGCTTCTTGCTCTTCCTTTGTGATCTTCTAATTTTTTGGTTAGATGATTCAGGTATGTCCCCCAACTTCTTCATCTTGACTTTGCCTTTTGATTTCCATGTCTTGAATTCTTCTACGTTGATGATGTCCTCATCATCTGATTTGATGTCTTCAATCTCATTTGGCTCTTCCTTAGTGAGACTTGGAAACTCCTCTTCCAAGTCATATGGCAAATTGACCTTCATGCATTCACTTCAAACCAAGAGTCATTCTCATCAAACACAACATCCCTACTGACCGTAAAACCTTTGGTTGATGGATTATAAAATATGTACCATTTCTGATTTAAATCATACTGTATGAAGGTGCACTTCTCTGCCTTAGGGTCTAGCTTACCTCTGATTTGAGATGGGATATGCACATATGCAACACATCCAAAGATTTTGCAACGATCAAGTGATGGCCTTGTACCATGCTATGCTTCATATGGCGTCATCCCATCAAGTGATCTGGATGGCAACCTGCTAACAAGATAAGTGGCACAAGATACACTCTCTACCCACAAATAATTAGGTAACTTTTCCTCATTTAGCATTGACCAAGCTGTTTCGACAATCAATCTATTTCTCCTCTCTGCCACAACATTTTGCTCAGGGTATACCTTGTTATGATTTCCCTTTTGATTCCTCTATCCTCCAAGAATGCATCAAATTCATTTGAGAAGTACTCACCTCCTCCATCTGACCTTAGTCTCTTTAGGCTTCTTCCTGCTTGGTTTTCCACAAGTGCAAGATACTTCTTAAAGCAATTGAACACTTCATCTTTGTGCTTCATAAAATATAAGATAGTCCACCTATTGAAATCATCAATGAAAGATACATAATACCTTGAGCCTGAAAAAGATGGATACTTGCTTGGTCCCCACACATATGTGTGGTCAAGCTCCAAATAATCCTCATGCATGTAAACTTTCTTTGAGAAGGGTAACATGTGAGACTTTCCAAACTGACATGCACCACACTTATAGATCATGTGTTTTTTGGATACATTAGGTATCCCAAGCACACATTGATCTCTACATATTTGTTACAAATTTCTCTCACCAATATGCTTTAATCTTTTATGTCGAATCTCAAGCTCTGACAACGTTTGATCTTTGTAGTTATAAAGTGCAATATTCCTTGTATCTTCAAGTTCAAATGTAAATAGTCTATCAGAGAGAAGGGATACATTGCTTGCCACATGGTTTGAGCATCCTGAGCCAATATATAAGAGATGGTCATCATTCATACCTTGTTTTGAAGTCATGTTCATAATCATAAGGGAATCCTTTTGATCCTCTATGTAAATGTTTTATTCTTTCCTTGACTTGTAGCCTCCTTGGTAGTTGTGATTGTAATAGTTGGTGTAGTTGTTATTGTAGCCTTGATAATGGTTGAACCTTCCTCTTGATTGTGTATAGCCACGTCTTTGGAAACCTCTACCTCTCTGATTCTTGAAGTTCCTATAACACTCATCTGTGGTGTGATTTGATAAACCACAAATATTACATGGGGAAGAGTTGAAATGTTTCCCCCTACCTTGCTTACCTCCTTTGCCCCTACCTCTTGAGTTCCTACCTCTTCCTGCATAATTGGCTTGAGATGTAGTACCTTCATCTTCCATCTTTTTACTTTTCCCTTTCTCCTTAGACTTGCCCTTATCTGTGTATAGGGCAGAAGAGTTATTATCTCTTGATGAATCTCCATTTCTGTTGAGCTTGGCTTCATGGGTAAAGAGTTGCCCCATGAGTGTGGTGAGAGCTGGAATCTACATGTCCATGTATAAGTCCATAGCAGTTGTGAAGCTCTCCCACTTATTATCTACCTTGATGCCATTGATAACTTGTCTCACAATTTTCTCCTCTTCAATTTGCTCTCCTATGCTTTCCAATTGGTCAGACACATCCTTGACTTTGGTCACATATTCTGAAACACGTTGTTTGGGTTTCTTCCTTTGACTGGTAAACTCAATCCACAATTGGTTCTTCCTAGCCCTTGTCTTGGAGGAAAAATATGAAGACAATGTATCCCAAGTCTCTTGGGATGTCTTACAATTCCTAATGTGTTGAAAAAGAAAGTCAGAGATAGAGTTAAGTAAGTATGACCTTGCTAATGCATCTTTGGCACACCATGAGTTGAGTCTTTCAAGTCCTCTCTTGTACATTGTCCTTTGCTTCTGAAAATGGGCATCTCCTCATCTCCTGATATGTATCCATAGAGACTCCTTCCTTGCAAGTATGTCTTCATCCTCAAGGACCATGCTTGGTAGTTGTTCCTATTCAATTTATCAATAAAAGAAGGAAAACCATCTCCTAGTTTACCTCAAATTGCTCTAATACCACTGTTGGGAAAGATGGATGGACACCTCAAGAAATGAGTCGATACTTCTAGTCCCTGCTTTGTATCAGCCCTATGTTACTTTAGAGTTGAGTTGTAGGCCCTTTTAGCTTTCCAATGACACTAAATAAGTTCCTATATACTTTGGAGATGATGCTTCAAACAATAGGATCAAAACAGATAAGTTTGCATCTAGCTTATGACCAAAAAGTTGCTATTTTGGTCTTGATACTTGCTGGAAGTTTTGCTCAGTACTCACAGTAAAGTAGCAATTAGAAGAATAACTTCTAACGGTATCTAATTAGCTTAGAGAGCTAATGATTCCAAGTGGAATCACTTAAAATGATAGACTATACTCTGAGCAATGCCTTTAGCAAGTAGAAGCTTACCCCCGACTTTTTAGGAACCCTGTAGAGAATGGCCAGTGACCACTTTGAGAAGCTTTTCTCCAAATTGGATAAATGAAACTTCTTCAAATTTTGGTAGCTTGTAGTAGACTTTGAGCTTGTTCCAAGAAGCTATAGATCATTGAATGAATAATAACTCATTGAGATATGATCAACACAAGTACACTGTTCTGAGAGACAATGGCAGAGAACTCAATAGAGATACTAAGTGATGTATATGTATTATGGAACATGATTTTACAAAGGTTTTGGCAATTGAATAATGCCAAATGATAGTGAGGTGAGTGACGAATGAGATGTGCTACTCAACCTCTACAAAGTCATCAATGAATGGCTCTCAAAGAGAGTATGTGGCCATGAGATTTTCAAGTGCTTTTATAGATGCTTCCTTCAAATTTGAATTTGAATTCAAATTTGGCTCTCACTAAAAAGTGATCTGTTAGGCCGCCGGATTGGCACATTGTAATTTTATATTTTTCATATACCGCACGTACTGAAAGGTCGTAGCGAAGTGATGTAACCCTTTTACCTATTAATGAAGAGACATTACGGGTTCTCCGAGGGTAGAGGAGACGGGATCGCCAGACTATCTGTCTGGGCGATTTGCGACCTTGCGGAGACATCGTAGTGCAGATTATAGATATTCTGAGTACTGTCACTCTGTCTTCGTTGACTCACAGTAATTCTTTATTAAAACAGTAATGTTATGTTCACGTTAATAAGTATATGCGACTGTGATCATTAATTTGTGCATTAAAAATGGTGTAAGGAATAATCGAAATACGAACAGTAATACGGTGTAGAAGAAGTTATACTGGATAGTAGTGTGCTGCTTAATTTGATAGCTAAGTTGGGAAAATTAGATAAAGGGCCTCTGCATTGTCAGGCCCCTACCATCCCCAAGAACCCGAAAGAGATTAAAAGTGGACGTGGCAGAAGTTCCCCTTTTAACACTGGCGCCGTCTGTGGGAAGATGGCAATAGATTGAGAATAATCAGTAAGGTAGAGCAGTACGTAAGGCAAGCGGTGCAGAGGTGATATATGTCGGTTACTCAGTCCGACGAGTCTTATCCGAAGTATAGGAGAGACCAGCATCCCTAGGCAGTTCCAAATCTATTAGGGACACCCCCAGGTGGTAGAAGTGTAGGCCATTTAAGCTCAGTTGTCGAAGGATCGGAGCCAGTTAGCAGTGATTTCGGTACTAGTGCGGTGACCCATGATGATATTTCGGTAGATTCCGATGTGATTCCGATACTTTCTGAAGCAGGTACAGTGACTTCTGAGTGTACAGAGATAGAGTGCGCAGTTGCTTTGACATTATCTAGTCAGAATTTGACTATTTTTGGTGATAACATTGTGTTACCAAGTGAGACTGTTTCCGGTGAAAAGACAACCTGGGGCGATGAAAGTTCGACAAGTTCCGGTGGCAGTTCGGTGCCATTTAGTGGGAGTCTGAAGTTTTTCGGTGACACCGCAGTACTACCTGGTGGATCCTTTTTACGTTCACCACTATTCGGTGCAAGCCTCTCTAGTTTTGATACCAAAGCTGAGGACAGGTTATTTGATTTGGAGATAAGTAAGAGATTCAATGCTATTTTCGAGACGGAAGGTGAGCCGTCTGGTAATACAGATTTTGAAGGACCAGAGACACCTCCTCACCCTACAGATAACAACAATATTACTCATAATAGCAACATGAGTGGTTCACAGTCTCAGCAGCAGACACCCCCACAGCCGCAACTACAGTTTCAACAACGGTAGCAGCTGCAATCAATTATACCAGTTCGACCGATTCCAACAGGAGTGACTTTCACAAAGTTTGGTGGATTTTCGGGTGACGACCCTGATACACATGTGTGCACCTTTGAGATCATTTATGCAGTATTAAACCACCCACCCGACCCGGCGTACAAGGACATCGTATTCCAGGCTACATTGGTCAATGAAGCAGCAAGGTGGCTAACAGAGTATGATATCAACCATTTCGCTAACTATGATGATGTGAGAGACGCATTTTTACAGAGGTTCATGTTGAAGAAGAATCCTGCCGAAATCTTCGAGTATTTGCAAAACAATCAGCAGAAGCCGCACTAGACTGTTCAGGAATATGCAACATTGTTTAGAACTCACTTAAGACAACTGCCTCCGGCACATGCTAATCTATCGGATGATGTTATAACCCAATGGTTCATTAACAATCTGACCGCATAGTTAAGACAAATTATGATCATCCGCTGTGTGGGTGCAATGACACTAGATGCTGTTATTGCGATGGCCCTGCAACTAGAGCATAAATTTGGAGGATTTACAGAAGACCTGAAATGGCTGAAAGCTAGTAAGAACGTAGCGGATGATCTGGCTAAACAGATGTACTGCACCAAGTGTAAAAATCCAGGGCACACCAGTGCTACATGTGCCCTTAACTAGATGTATTGTGCTATCTGCAACACAACATGACACTCAATGAAAACTTGCGCGTATAATGCCAAGGTGCAGGGCAGAGCAGCTGTAAACGCCATCATACAAGAACCAGGTCAGCCAGCAACTCATTATGTGCGACCACAGATGCAAACCAATCAGTCGCAAGGATATAGGAATTACCGGGGTCAACGGAACACCAATTTTAATCCAAATCACTGGCAGGTGGGTACATTAGCGGAAGGTACTTCTCTTCCACCACCTCCATGTCATTTTTGCGGTGAGATTGGCCACATCCGTAGATTTTGCAAGGATGCAGCAGAGTACGACAAACGGAAGAAGGAGCGACAAAATCCAATGACCAACATGGTCTATATTTCACCAGTTGAATCACAAGCAGCAGTGGTTCAGACAAGATCGGGTAAGCAGATGCAACCCGCAGCTGAGGTGTTCGAGTATGGTATCTGTGAGCAGCAGTGAATATATACAAAGGCTAGTCAATGGATAGCTAAAGAGCCAACTGTGTTTCCTGATCCAATTCCGGTAACACGGGTTCCCCTGCCTAAGGCAAGATCGAATGAACAAAATTCTGACCTAGCAACAGTAGAATCATCATCAGAATCGGTGAGAAGTACGATCCAAATAGATCAAGTATGGGATATCCTATCTAAGGCTTCAATCACACTCCCTTTGGGACAGTTGCTCGCCTTGGTGCCAGGAGTCAGGCAGCAATTCCAACAGCAGGTTAGTCCCGGATCTTCCCGTACTCTGGTGAATGCAACAAGATAACCGGAAGCTGATTCTACGGTGGATCATTCAATTCCATTAATCACTGTCTGGCATAAAAACCACAAGATTACTCAAGTGCTAATTGATGGCGGTTCAGGTGTGAATATTGCAACTGCAGCTCTCTGCAAGAAATTGGGGTGGACCCAAATCAAGCCCGTACAATTTTTTGTACGAATGGCAGACCAATCTCGAGTCCATCTAGTGGGACTAGTACGGAATATTCCGATTATCTTGCAGGGTACCACGTTCAAAATGACTTTTGTAGTTCTCGAACTACCAGAATCCAGCCTCGACTACAATCTACTTTTCGGTCGACCATGGTTGAAACAAGCCAAAGCTGTACAGGATTGGTCAGTGTAGGAGTTAACTTTCAAAGATAATCACCGTAAATATGTAGTTAAATTGGATGCCATGCAGCCCTGTGAGCTTCATGCAAGACTATATGTAGCGGAGCCTATCCACATGTTGGATGGCTTATTTGACAATGAGGAAGAGGCGTTCCTGAAGACCAATAAGGATCTGATCTCATTAGGTACTGTAGATCTCCAGTTGGTCGCAGATAAGTGGAGTCCGACCGCTTGCACGGTGATACCAGTGACCGGAGATGCAGATGCAGATGATAGTGTCGCTATGGATGGAGCCACCTTACATCAACTTTTGCAGTCAGCTGATGATCTGGTAAAACCTCGACAATTTTATGTACCAGAAGATCAGTTATAATTTGGGTGATGCGGTTAACCCGCGACCAGTTAAGATTAAGGCAGGATTGTCAGAGACATTTCAAGATGATTTGATACGACTGCTGCGTGAGTTCTCCAATGTTTTTTCTTGGGACTACCAAGATATGAAAGGTCTAGACCTGCGGATCCATCAACATCGGGTAGTGCTCAAACCAGAGGCGAAGCCAATCAAACAGTCTAGTTACCAAATGAACCCCAATGATGCATCACAGGTCAAAGCAGAACTCGATCGGTTATTGAAGGTGGGATTCATTGTACCAATCGAGCATGCTGAATGGATATCTCCGATAGTGATCGTTCCAAAGAAAAATAAACAGCTGTGTATCTATGTTGATTACCGAAAATTGAATGCGGCCACTGTACCGGATCCATTTCCTCTCCCCTTTCTAGACACGATGCTCGACAGGGTGGCCGGGCACGAGATGTATTCATTTCTAGATGGCTACAGTGGCTATAACCAGGTAAGAATGGCAGAACAGGACATACCTAAAATAGCTTTTATCACGAACTGGGGTGTTTATGCTTGTACAATAATGTGGTTTGGGTTAAGGAATGCTCCAAGTACATTTCAACGATGTATGCAATAAGTTTTTTCATCCTACTTGACTACTTTTATGCAAGTATATTTGAACGACTTTTCCTTATTTGGCAAGACTGTGGCGCACCTGTATCATTTACGGTGCTGCTTTGAAAAATGCCGCGAATACCGATTATTCTTGAATCCGACAAAATCTGTTTTTGCGGTCTCTTGTGGCAAACTACTCAGACATATTATCTTTGAACAAGGAATACAAGTCGATCCGGATAAAGTAGTAGCCGTGTTGGAGGCACCAGTCCCCACAACACTGAAAGAAGTTATGCACTTCCTGGGCGAAATCCGGTGGCATGGCAGACATTTACGGTGGTTAGCTCACTTAGCAACACCACTCAATCGGCTTATGACTAGTACTCCACGGCAGTACAAATGGACTCCAGAGTGCCAAACTGCATTTGATCATTTAAAAGTTTTATTGACGCAGGCCCCAATTTTGCAACCCCCTGATTGGGAACGTCCGTTCCATGTCTTTGTAGATGCATCGGACATAGCCATTGGAAGCGTTCTAATGCAGCAAACTGACAAATGGTTTCGACCTGTATATTATGCAAGTCGCCGATTAGCCCTTGCTGAAAGAAACTATTCAGTGACCGAAAGACAATGTCTTGGGTTGTACTCTGTGAAGAAGTTCCACCATTATTTGTTGGGCTGAAAATTCACCTTCCACGTGGATCATGCCGCACTTGTGTATTTGGTCCGGTAGCAACATTTAGGTGGTCGCTTGGCTCGATGGGTTTTATTATTACAGGAGTTCGACTATGAAGTTATTCATCGACCCAGCACAACATATGCCTTGGTGGATTTTCTATCTCGGTTGGATTCCGGTGAAGCTTCGATGGGGGTTGATGACACTACACCGGCAGTTTACGCTAATGAGCCAATTATTGAAGAATCTACAAAACCTCTTGTTCCCCCTACATACTACGATACGTTACTAACTTTTCTAACTGACGGGTGTCTTCCTCCTCATACTGCCCCTGCTCTGTGGTGAAAATTTGTAGTTTACAGTCGCAGATTCCGGTCGATTGTAGGTCAAATGTACTACATGGATCATACTGGTGTTTTACTTTGATGTATCCCACCACATGAAGCAGAATCGATTATTTCTATGGCTCATTCATTACCCTCGGGTGGACATTTTGCAGCTGATCTTACTCACTGTAAAATTTTGCAAAGTGGGCTTTGGTGGCCTACAATGTACAAAGAAGTGACTCAGTTTGTGCAGCATTGTGATACCTGTCAATGGTCTGGATAGCCATTACAGTGACACTTCTTTCCTCTTCAACCTATCTTACCTTTGGAACCCTTTCAGAAGTGGGGTCTAGATTTTATTGGCCCAATAACACCACCCGTGACCCTCAACAACAATCACTACATACTGACTTGTACCGATTATGCCACCAGGTGGGCGAAAGCTTGGGCTTTACGGTCTGCCACAGCTGACAGATCAAGGAACACATTTTGCAAACCACTTAATGCAAATACTGACTCAGACTTTTCAAATTGTACATAAATTCAGCTCACCGTACTATCCACGTGCTAATGGTTTGGCTGAAAGCACCAATAAAACTCTGTTGAATATGCTCCGCAAATTGCTTTTGGAATGTCCGGAACGATGGACTAGTCTCTACCTACAGTTTTGTGGGCTTACCGGACTACATACAAAGTTGCTACTGGTATGACCCCATTTAAGCTTGCTTATGGGTTGGAAGCTATTGCGCCGATGGAAGTAGTAGTCCCGAGTCTACGTGTTGCCTTAACTCAGAAATTGCTCTCAGATGACTCTTTGCCATTTTGGTTGGAAGCCCTCAGATCGTTGGAGGAACATCGCTGGGAAAGTTTTTTGGTTCTTCACGAAGTTCAGCTTCGGCAAGCCCGTACTCATGATCGTTTTCTCAAGACCCCTGTGTTTACGGTGGGCCAACTTGTGCTATTTTATAATGCTAAAGCAAATCGATCTGCTGGAAAATTTAAATTACGGTGGTTTGGTCCATACCGGATTGCTGACCAAGTGGGACCCGCAACTTTTCGGTTGGTCACCTTAACCGGAGTTCCCCTCCCAAAAGTGATTAATGGTTCCAAGCTACGCCTATATCACCAACAGCCTAATCACTGATGACGTGTTCCTCGTTTTTTTTTGTGTTTCACTTATTTGCTGTTTATCTTCGTATTTCGATTGACCACTGACCGTAATCTCCTTGTTCTGGTATCGCAATATGATTAATCGCTGCCCTGTGTTACTGTTTCTGCTTGTGCATGCATGCCATAATTATGAAGTGTATCATTTCAATACCATGCGATGATTAGGGTTTTCGATCGCTTCATGATGCCCGTGTGTCTACTTAATCTTGTTTCTTTTACTGATAATCGTTACTGCGTTTGTGTGCTTGCGCGTGTTCGTTCTTGTCTGTATTTGTGTGCTTACTTGTGCGCGCCATGGAAGCTTTAGCAAATGTCGCTACTTTCCGTGCAGGACTCACACCAGAAGTGAGTGAGTATTTGTGCACTCGCGGTTTGTTGAATTTCGCTGAATTGCCCTGGCATTCAGTGGAATGTCAACCATTCCATGCGCAAATTATCTCTGCTATCGCTGCCACACCTGCTACAGAGCAGAGTTGGCCCATAGTTTGTTTACCATCCCGTGTTGTTATTGCTTTAGCTTCATTTGTTGAAGCTTTTCGCCTATCTAGGGAAGGATTCGAGAATGGTCCCCTCCTCCCCGTCGCCACCATGATCGAACTGTTTCCCCGGCACTCATCTAATGAGTATGCCATTTTGTGTAGACCCGAACCAGAGCAAACTGCTCTGCAATTTTTAGTCACTATTTTGAATTTGCAAAAACGCACTTATGGTATCTCGCGCCCCTTCTATTTGATGATAGACATGGCTTCTCGCGAGTCTGTCAATTTTGCTTCTTTTTATTTCCGACGCATTCACCGTGAATGTGTCGCGGTTATCAAACATGTCACTAAGGGTGACCTCCCTCATTCTCGTCTACCCCATATTCTTACTTTCCTCTTCCCGGTACTCCAAGCCGCCCAACCTCCTCCAACCGCTCCCTTCTTGCTACATGAAGAATCCACTCAAATACTCGAGGACACAGAAGATGATGATGAGGATCTCTTCCAACTTCTTCACAGGAAACGCCGATGTATAAGTCCTTCTGGGAGCCAAGTGCAGGGATCAACTGCTGGATATGAAGAAGAATTCTTCCACGATACTGCTACTTCTATTCACATTGAGTCTTCTCGTCCGTCTTCTCCAAATAAGCAGCAGGAGCACGATGCCAACCTGGATGACTCCGATGAAGTTTCTTCTCAGGTGGATTCTCATCAGTAGAATCAAGACTCTGTGAAGGATATTGCTGCTGAAATTCTTAACGACGTGATTGCTATGATTGACACCATAATCGACAAGGTTGAGGCATCACAGTAGAATACCACCGGCCTCATTTTGAAGCCAATTATTCCACTTCCTCCACCCATGAACACTGTTGAGCCCATTGTCCCAGTTGCGTGTGTTGTTCCTGACGTCCCCACTACTTCATTTTCTTCTCCCGATTACTCTCCACCACCCTCCCCTCATCTGTGCTCCGCTTCTACATCCCAACCCATTCCTGCCCTTCTTTCTCCGACCCCGATGTTTCATGAACTTGAATTGATGGGTCAACTTTTGATCCAATTTTCTCAGCAGTTACCTATACAATTGAAGATGGCAACCGACACTATCAGACAAGAATTACAGCACAAAGTGGATGTCTTAGAAGCCGATATTGCTCCATTGCAAGAAGAGACTAATGTGGTGAAAGCGGAAAATCATGCCCTGCAGTTACAGGTTCAGCAACTTCAAGATCAACTCGCATAGAGGGATGCTTTGCTGGGTCAAAAGGATACAGAAATTATGATGTTGAAGCAGGACATCATTGACAAGAGAGATGTGATGACAGCGTTAGGCACTGAACTTCATAGTACGCGCGAGGCCTATAGCATCTTAGAAGAAGCATCTCAATCTCTGGCTGCTAATGTGCTTAAAGTAGAAGCAGAGCTCCATAAGACCACTGAAACATTGTTCCGGCGAGATCAAGAATTAGAGGACGAGCTTGGTAAATATCTCAAATTGAAGAAGGAACTAGAAGGTGTGCAGAAGGAAAGAGAAGCGTATTATAAAACAATGCAGTTTCAATCTGAAGAACTGGAACGCAGAGAAAAACAGTTGGGATTTCAAGCCGAAAGATTATCACGTATCGATGCTCAGATTGCATATGTTAAGCAGCAAAGAGATGCTACCTTAGCTAATGACTTTTACTTACAAGAAGCATTTTTGCAAACACAGGCAGATCTTTTGATGAGTCAAGACATTACGGCAAGTTCAGTCCGAACTGACGCACAGCTGGTGGAGCCGAGGACATTAAAGTTGATGCTGGATTCATTAAAACAGAAAATCTCTAGAACCTTTAAATTAGCCCGAACTATGTATATACAAGGCATTGTAGATGAGCCTTAGTTTTCTTTTCTCTGGGGGTTCGCGTCCACCGTGCATGCCAGTGTTAGGCCGTCGGATTGGCACATTTTTTATTTTATATTTTTCATATACCGCACGTACTGAAAGGTCGTAGCGAAGTGATGTAACCCTTTTACCTATTAATGAAGAGACATTATGGGTTCTCCGGGGCTAGCAGAGACAGGATCGCCAGACTGTCTATCTGGGTGATTTGCGACCTTGTGGAGACGTCGTAGTGCAGATTACAGATATTCTGAGTACTGTCACTCTGTCTTTGTTGACTCATAGTAATTCTTTATTAACACAGTAATGGTATGTTCACGTTAATAAGTCTATGCGACTGTGATCATTATTCGTGCGTTAAAAACAGTGTAAGGAATAATCAAAATACGAACAGTAATACGGTGTAGAAGAAGTTATATTGGATAGTAGTGTGCTACTTAATTTGATAGCTAAGTTGGGAAAATCAGATAAAGGGCCTCTGCATTGTCAGACCCCTACCATCCCCAAGAACGCGAAAGAGATTAAAAGCGGACGTGGCGGAAGTTCCCCCTTTTAACAGATCCCTTAATCTAGGAGATATTCTCTCTAAGTAAAGTCGTGACTTTCCATTCTATCTAAGTCCAAGAGTTTAGTGGCATTTACAAAGTTCTTCTAAGTCAAATGACTTTTACAAAAAAATAATCGTAAAACCATAAGCAATGGTTCATGTGGATCTTCAAGGAGTTGCACAGAATACTTCCAATGCCTAGCCAAGTGTGATGGCTTGGCATTTGCACCAATAGATTTAGGTGTGGAAGTGCAAAAGCCTATCACTATCTATTGTGATAATCTTAGCAGTATACAGTTAGCACGCAACCCTGTTTTTCATGCTAGAACAAAGATATCGAGGTACATTATCACTTCATCAGAGAGAAGGTATTAGCAGGTGATATTGATCTTGTTTATGTGAGAACATATGAGTAGGTTGCTGATATTTTCACCAAAGCACTTGGACTAGAGAAGTTGAAGAAGTTTCAGAAGATGTTTGGATTAGAGGACATGGTGTTGGGCTTGAGGGGGATTGTTGAGATATCAAGCTCAACATGTGATGATCCAGGATGACACATATTACTTTTTCATTTCTCTAACATGTATAGTGGTCACATCGGTATATTTTAGGGACACTTCATTGAGCTTTATTAGATTTATCTATTGAGAGTGATGCCACATTTGTTTCTTGCCAACTCACTCATTTGCAGACATTAGGTTTTTCCTTATGTACTAGTCTTTATATATTGTAGTAGTTGTATTCTTGTTTTTAGGTCATTCTTGTACAGTCCTTTTTATCTAATAGAAGAAGAAGAAGAAGAAGATTATTCTTCCTTGCCTCAATTTGTGTGTGTGCTTCTGCTTTATTGTGAGAGTCTGTGTGCAAGATCTCTTCCCTATCTCCTTCCTTGTGACATTGTTTAGTTGGAAGAGATAATAAGGCTTCTTTGACTGACAAAGGTAAGGGGAAACAAAAGATTCATATAATCCAAACTTTGAACTTGGATGAAAATTCAAGTGCAAGAAGGTTCAGATCATGTATTGTAATAGTACCCATAAGTGCCAAGTTTCCAAACACATGTCGCAAGAATTTGGTCCACAGCATTTGGTAAAGTTGCACAGGTCAGTCAAAGGTCACACCATCTGGATAATGGTGGACGATTCGGTGATGCATAATTTTATAAATTATGCACTTGTGAAAAAAATGGCTCTTCCTCAGAGTCCATCTCCTCATAGATATGTTGTCTCTATGATGCACGAGAAGGACATTCGTGTTTGGGATGCCATGATTTCAAATTCGGAACTGGAAATCCAAGATTATCAAAACAGATTGGACTTCCAAATTATGAACATGGACCAGATAGATTTGGTTCTAGGGAGAGAGTGGCTTTGGAGACTTGGACCTTCATTGTCCCAATGCTATTATACAAACACTTTGGAATTCCAGCGTGACAAAATATTGTATAAGATGAAGGAAGAACACAACATTCCAAGCACCCCTTTGATTTCACACACGGAATTAAAGAAACTTGTAAGGAGTGAAGCTAGGACCCAAGCTTTTTTGGTCCTTCGCACCGATGTAATTGGTTCAGATAATATAAAACAAGTTTCTTATGTCTCCTCATTTATTCCTTGTGTGTATGCTAAATTCAATGAATTAATGAAGGAACTTAAAGATGTGTTCCTTGAGGAACTCCCCCATGGCTTGCCACCCTCTCGTGGAAGCATTGAAATATATCTGCTTTTGGGAACCAAGCCAAAATCCCGAAACCCCTACCAACTCCCCTATGTCCAAAATCTAGAAGTTTGGAAATAGATCAAGGAATATCTAGACAAAGGGTTTATTAGGCCAAGCTAGTCCCCTTGGGGCGCACCCATCCTTCTTGTACAAAAGAAAGATGGTTCCATGAGTGTTAGAAGAAGCATTTTTTGAAGAGAAATATTTATAAAATGATAAAAAATTATAGAAATATTTATGCAAATGATGTAAAAATGAGGAAGAGCCTTCCTCATGTAAATTAGAATCATATGTAATTTTTCTAGAATTTTTGGAAACTCTTAGATAGTTTTTAGATTAGAAAGGAAAAGGACCAAAATTCAAGTGTGAAAAGGGACACTTGAAAATGTATAAAAGATAATTTCCTCTATTTTGAGAGGGTTGGTTAATTGTATTGGATGCTATCCTAGTAATGAGAAGAGTTTCCTGCAGAAAATCGTGATTCTTCCTTTTGTGTGAATTTCTTTGATTTGTTGAGTCTATTCTATGTGTATCCATGGAATTTGCAAGCTTTTATTGTGTATTTCTGATGAATGTGTATGAAGAGAGTTGTTTCATGATGTGTTGAGTGAGAAATTGCTGAAGAATAGTGCTGGAGATGAAAATTGTCAGTTTCCACAGAATTGCGATTGTCTCGTCTGGAGGTTACAGGTACTTCATGATTGTATTCTGCTGAGAAAAATAACACACTTCAGACACCAATATCATTGGAAATGATGTAGTTTTGCTCAAGATAATCAAAACCCTAGAAATTCCTCTTCATCTTCATCATTTCTCAGAAATCCACCCAATTTTCTCTTATTTCTTGGATTCTATCATCTAGAAGGGGCTGTGATCTCTTGTATACTTCCAAGATTGACAAATATAAGATGTATTGTTGATTCTTTATGCTAAAATGATTGGAGAGGACAACTCCAAAGGTTAACAACAAACATTTTTTGGCGCCGTTGCCGGGGAGTTAAGCAAAAGCTTCATTGAAGTTGGACCTTGCTGGATCTTCTATTGTTGATGGTATTGAACACATTGAAAAGGTAATACTCTTTAATCAAGAAATGGAAACATGAAAAGGTAGATTTCTTTGTTTGTCTTTTGGGAAAAGAAAGCAATAGATAATCTTTTGAGAATAAGAAGTGATGAAATTTTTGCAAATTGATAGTTGCTCATATCATTTTTTGAGAGTAAAGTGCAAGTGTGTGAAAAATTGAATCAAGAAAGCTGAAGATAAGGTAAAATGTGTCTATCTTTGCATTTGTAGAGTGCTTTTTGACCAAGTACCAAGCAAAATTGTTGATCTTGGGATAGATAACATGATTGCATTGAGAAAAGTCAAGTAAATGTAAGCCACCAAATTGGCAATTGTAAAGTCTAACTCTTTTCATATTCTGAACCGAAAGGTCGTTGCGTAGATGTTGTAACCTTTATATAAATCAATGAAAAAAGACGCTTCGGTGACGACCAGAGGAGTCGCCAGACTGTCTGTCTGGTTGATGAAGTCTGTGTAGTTGTCGTGGTGTGTTTGAGAACTCTAAGTTATTCTGTGTCTTTCTGTTCTGTTTGATTATCTGTATCTGTGTGTTACAGATTGTGTTACGGTAATGTTACATTAAGTGAAGTATTGAGTCACTGTTCTGTAAGTTGTTTACTAGAAGTCTGTGTTACGGTAGCATTCACCTTGTACGCCCGTTATTGAGAAGTCTTAATCTGTATATGAGTCGATACTCTATGAGTGAGTGAATCAGAATAGTAAGTCTGTAAGTAACGAGTCTGAGTTGTCTATTAGTAAGTTTGATTAGCCGAGTTATTTGAACGAAAGGTCATGTGAGTGAATTGCTTTGGGAAAATCAAGTATAGGGCCTCTGATTATTCAGACCCCTTCCACTCCCAAGAACCCGAATAGAGCTTAAACACGTCTCTGACGGCAGACCCGCGTTTAACACTGGCGCCGTCTGTGGGAATGTGGCACCAGAGTGATGCAATATAGTTGTCGGAAAGTGGCACCAGAATATTGCAAATTAATTGTGGAAAGTGGCAATAGATTGTTGCAAAGTGACTATCGGAAAGTGGCAACAGAGTGTTGCACAGTGATTGTTGGAAGATAACCATAGATTGTGAATCGACAGTAAGATAGAGTAGTACGCAAGTGTAGCAAAGGTGCTATATGCCGGTTACTCGATCCGGCGAGTCATATCCAAAGTACCGACAGCCTTAGGTGGTACCAAATTTGCAAAGGACACCCCAAGGAGGAAGAAGCGCAGGTCAGTTAGGTCTGATCCTCGAAGAAGTGAAGCATATTAGTAGTGATTCCGGTATCGTTCCGGTGGAACATATTGCGATTCCGGTCAATTCCGGTGAAATCTCGGTGCAATCTACAGAAGAGATAGTAATTTCGGAATCTGGTCAAGATTCAAATCTCTCTACGGATAGAGGTGTATTATCCAGAGAGGTCATTGAAGGTGAAAGAATACCCTGGATTGGGGAAAGTTCCACTAATTTCGGTGGTAGTTCGATCCTGGTTGCAGAAAATTTACGATTTTCCGGTGACAGTGTTATACTTCCCGGTGAATCTTCATTCTAGAGACCACTGTTCGGAGCAAGTTTGCCTACGTTTGATACCGAAAAAGAGGATAAGCTATTCGAGTTAGAAATTCATAAGAGGTTAGGTGCTATTTTTGAACCGGAAGGAGAGCAGTCTAATCATACAGACTCCGAAGAACCGGCAGCACATCCTCAGAACTTAGGAAATAGTAATAGTACCAACATGAGTGGGCAACAACAACAACAACAGCACCAACAACAACAACAACAACAACAGCAACAACAGCTACTTCCACCTTGTCCGGTTCCAACAGGAGTCACCTACACAAAATTTGGTGGATTTCCAGGTGATGATCCTGATGCTCATGTACGTACCTTTGAAATTAGTTATGCAGTACTTAATCATCCACCCAATCCGGAATACAAGGCCATAGTTTTCCAGTCAACACTAGTAAATGAAGCCGCCAGGTGGCTTATAGAATATGATATCAACCATTTCGGCAGCTATGAAGCGGTAAGGGATGCGTTTCTGCAAAGATTCTGGTTAAAGAAGAATCCTGTCGAAATTTTCACTTACCTGCAGAACAATAGACAGAAGCTGAATCAAACAGTGCAGGAATATGCCACCCTATTCAGAACTCATTTGAGACAACTACCTCCGGCACATGCTAATTTATCGGATGATGTCATCACACAGTGGTTTATTAATGGTTTAACTCCGCAGCTCCGACAGATTATGATCATTCGATGTGTGGGAGCTATGACATTAGATGCGGTTATTGCAATGGCTTTGCAGCTCGAGCATAAGGTTGGAGGCTTTACTGAAGATTTGGAGTGGTTAAAAGCCAGTAAAAGTGTTGCAGAGGATCCGGCTAGACAAATGTTCTACACTAAGTGCAAGAATCCAAGGCATACCAGTGTCACATGTGCCCTTAATCAGATGTATTGCGCTATCTGCAATACAACCGGACATTCCATCGAAAACTGTGCTTATAACGCAAAAGTGCAGGGACCAGCAACTGTCAATGATATCATACAAGAACCAGGGCAGACGGCCGCTCATTATGTACCACCTCAGATGAGAAATAATCAGCAACAAGGATACAAAAATTATCGTGGACAGCGAAATACAAATTACAATACAAATCATTGGCAGACAGGAACATCACAAGAATGTAATCCTTTGCCACCCCCTCGCTGTCATTTTTGCGGTGAGTTTGGTCACATCAGAAGATTCTGTAAAGATGCAGCTGAATATGATCAGAGGAAAAAAGAGCGTCAGAACCCAATGACAAATATGGTTCATATCACACCATTAGAAACACAAGCTGCAGTAGTCTAGACCCGATCCGGTAAGCCACTCCAACCAGCGGCTGAAGTGTTTGAACCAGGCATACGTGAACAACAAAGAATGTATGACAAAGCTAGTCAGTGGACCACCACAGAACCTCCAGTGTTCCCAGATCCAATTCCGGTGACACAAGTTCCATTGTCAAATGAAGGTTCGCAGGAAAAACATTCTACCCCAGTAACAGATGCATCGTCTTCAGAATGAGTAAAAGGTACAAGTCAAGTAGATCAGGCATGGGAAATTTTATCTAAGGCGTCCATTACTCTTCCTCTTGGACAATTACTGGTATTAGTACCAGGAGTTCGGCAGCAAATCCAACAACAGCTCAGTCTTGGATCATCCTGCATTCTAGCGACAGCAACGGTACAACCGGAAGCCGATTCTATGGTGGATCATTCGGTCCCCTTGATTACGGTATGGTACAAAAATCACAAAATTACTCAAGTACTAATTGATGGTGGGTCTGGTGTAAACATAGCTACTACAGCACTTTGTAAGAAGTTGGGATGGACGAAAATCGATCCTGTTCAATTTTTCATTAGTATGGAAGATCAATCTCGAGTTCATCCAGTAAGACTCGTACGGAATGTCCCGATAACCTTGCAGGGTACAACGTTTAAGATTACCTTTGTCGTCTTAGAATTACCGGAGTCCACTCTTGATTATAGTCTTCTTTTCGGCCGTCCTTGGTTGAAACAAGCTAAGGTTATACAGGATTGGTCAGCACAAGAACTAACATTTAAGGATAATCATCATAAATATGTTGTTAAACTTGATGCTATTCAGCCTTGTGAACTCCATGCCAGGCCATATGTAGCAGAGCCGGTCCACATGTTGGATGGTTTATCCGACGATGAAGAGGAAGCATTTTTAAAGAACAATGAAGATCTGATTTCCTTAGGCACTGTAGATCTACAATCTATTGTAGATAACTGGAGTCCAGCAGCCTGTACAGTGGTGCTTGTGACCGAAGAAGTGGAGACAGAAGATACTACTATAAATGAAACCGCTCTACAACATCTTTTACAGTCAGCTGAAAATCCAGATAAACCAAGTCAATTCTATGTTCCCGAAGATCAGTTAATCACCTATAATTTGGGAGATGAAGTAAATCCACGACCTGTCAAGATAAAGGAAGGATTGTCTGAAGTATTTCAAGCAGATTTGATACAGCTTATTCGTGAATTCTCTGATGTTTTTGCATGGGATTATCGTGATATGAAGGGTCTGGACCCTCCTATTTATCAACATAGGGTCGTACTCAAACCTGAAGCAAAGTCGATTAAACAACCTAGCTATCGTATGAACCCTAACTATGCAGCACAGGTAAAGGCAGAGCTTGATAGGTTATTAAAAGTCGGATTCATCGTTCCTATTGAACACGCTGAGTGGATCTCCCCGATTGTAATCGTACCAAAGAAAAACAAGCAGCTTCGAATATGTGTCGATTACCGGAAATTGAATGCAGCCACCGTACCTGATCCATTTTCTCTTCCATTTCTTGACACCATGCTGGACAGAGTGGTTGGACATGAGATGTATTCATTTCTTGATGGTTATAGTGGTTATAACCAGGTTCGAATGGCTGAGCAAGATATACCAAAAACAGCATTTATTACGAATTGGGGTGTTTTTGCTTGTACAGTTATGTGGTTTGGATTAAGAAATGCTCCTAGTACTTTTCAACGATGTATGCAGGAAATCTTCTCCCCCTATCTTACTTCTTTCATGCAAGTATATCTAGATGATTTCTCTTTATTTAGTAGATGGTAGCACACTTGTATCATTTACGGTGTTGCTTTGAGAAGTGTCGTGAATACAGACTCTGCCTGAACCCAAACAAATCTGTGTTTGCGGTTTCATGTAGTAAGCTTCTTGGCTATATTGTATCTGCACACGGCATACAAGTTGATCCAGACAAAATTGCAACCTTTTTAGAAGCACCTGTGCCTACTACACCGAAAGAAGTCATGAGATTCATGGGTCAAGTCAGGTGGCATGGTCGACATTTACGGTGGCTTGCTCATTTGGCAATACCCCTCAATAGATTAATAACCAGTACTCCTCGACAGTTTGTTTGGACTCAGGAATGTCAAACAGCATTTGATCGTCACAAAGGCTTATTAACGTAGGTTCCAATGCTACAACCTCCTGATTGGGAACGCCCCTTTCATGTTTTTGTAGATGCATCAGATATTGCCATTGGAAGTGTCTTAATGCAACAAACTGATAAGTGGTTTTGACTTGTTTATTATGCAAGTAGACGGCTTGCTCTTGCTAAAAAGATTTATTTTGTAACTGAAAGAGAATGTCTTGGTTTGGTATATTCTGTAAAGAAATTTCGGCATTATTTGTTAGGCCAAAAATTTATCTTTCATGTAGATCATGCTGCACTGGTATACCCGGTTTGGCACCAGCATTTAGGTGGTCGTTTAGCACCTTGGGTTTTACTGTTACAAGAATTTGATTACGAAGTGATTCATCGACCTGCAACTGCACATGCCTTAGCAGATTTTCTCTCTAGGTTGGATTCCGGTGAAGCTCCGATCGGTGTTGATGACACCACACATGCTATTTATGTTACTGAAATAACTAGTGATGAATCTGCACAACCTCTTGAGACACCTACTTACTATGATCAGTTATTAATCTTTCTTACTGACGGATGTCTCCATTCTCAAACTTCCTCTGCAATGCGCCGAAAAATTGCAGTTTACAGCCGTAGATTCCGGTTGATTGCTGGAGAATTGTATTATATGGATCACTCTGGGATTTTACTTCGTTGTATTCCTCCACATGAAGTAAACTCAATTATCGCTCTAGCACATTCAATACCTTCCGGTGGACATTTTGCAGTAAATTTAACGGACCGGAAAATTCTGCAAAGTGGACTTTGGTGGCCTACCATGTACAGAGATGTATCTCAGTTTGTCAAACAGTGTGACAATTGTCAACGGTCTGGACAGCCTTTACAACGACATTTTTTCCCTCTCCAACCTGTATTACCCTTGGAGCCTTTTCAGAAATGGGGTCTTGATTTTATCGGACCAATCACACCTCTAGCAATACTCAGTAATAATCGATACATTCTGACATGTACAGATTATGCTACCAGGTGGGCAGAAGCTTGGGCTTTACGGTCAGCCACAGCTGTTTCGGTGGCAAAATGTCTAATGAAAGATGTATTCCCACGATTTGGATTACCTTTGGAACTTGTGACAGATCAAAGCACACATTTTGTTAACAATTTAATAAAAGTTCTCGCACACTCTTTTCAGATTCTGCACAAATTCAGTTCATCGTACTATCCTCGTGCTAATGGCTTGGCTGAAAGTACCAACAAGACATTGCTGAGTATGCTTCGTAAATTAATTATCGAATCACCTGAAAGATGGGATCAGTTACTACCTGCAGTATTATGGGCATACCGGACTACTTACAAAGTTGCCACCGGACTGACTCCTTTCAAACTTGCATATGGAATGGAGGCAATTGCACCAATGGAGCTTGTAGTACCAAGCTTACGTGTGGCCATCTCTCAGAAATTGTTACCTGAAGATTCTTTACCATTTCGGTTAGACACACTCAGAGAAATAGATGAGCATCGCTGGGAAAGTTTTCTGACTCTTCAAGAAGTGCAGTTAAGGCAAGCTCGTACACATGAATTGGTAATTAAACAGGTTAACAAAGGAGAGATGCCACGTTCTCATCTCCCCCACATACTAAGTTTCCTATTTCCGGTACTTCAAGCAGCGCAACCACCACCCAGAGGTCCTATTTTGTATCATGAAGAATCAGCGCAAATCCTGGAAGATGATGAAGAAGATGACGAAGAAATCTTCCAGCTACTCCGTTGAAAACCCATCAGAATGAGTTCATCTGACAGTCAAGTACAGGGTTCGGTCGCAGGAAATGAAGCTGACAACAATGAAGAGGAAGGGCATGAAGAAGAAACTTTCCACGATACAGCCACTTCGATGCATCAGGATTCATCAGCTCAATCATCTCCAAACCAACAACATGAGCATGATGATACCACGGATTCTGCAGCCAGTTCCTCTAAAGAAGAATCTCAGCAACAATCCGAACAGGAAAAGCAAGAAGATGGGCAACCTATTATTAAAGAAATTTTTGAAGAATTGATTAAAGCAGTCGAGTCTGCAGTTGCCAACCCTGATGACACTACGCAGCAATCCATCGATAAGGTATTAGAGACTAACATTCTACAACCCACATCGCCACCCATACCCCCTAACGACCCTATTATACCTGTACAGCCTACTGAAGAACCTTCTGCTTCATCTTCCTCACCGAATTACTCTCCCCCCTCTTCACATCAACTTCTGACAGCCTCTTCATCTCAACCACATCCTTCTATTCTGTTTCCATCAATTCCCATGTTTTTTGAGCTCGCATCCATGGGTCAAATGCTAATCCAGATATCGCAGCAACTACCAGCACAAATGAAGGAAGTGACTGATAACATCCGAGAAGAATTTCAACACAAGGTTGATGTTCTGGAAGCAGACATTAGCCCACTTCAGGAAGAACTAGATGCTGTTAGAGTAGAAAATCAAGCTTTAAACGAACAGATTAAGGAGTTACAGGCCCGACTTGCCGAACAAGAAATAGTAACCAGTCAACGAGATGCGGCAATGGCTGAAGTTCCAGAAAAAGATGAGTTATTAAGTGTTGCTGATGCAGAACTTGTCCAATTGAAGCAGTTAGTCCAAGATAAAGAAGATGCCCGCATTGCACTGGGTGATTTGTTAAAAGAAACCAGAACACAATTGGATGAAGCAGTACAGAAGGGACAAGAAATGTCCATTTTACTAAAACAAACTAATACAGAGCTAGAATTCGCAAATGCCAACCTGATTGAATCTAATGCTGCTCTCAAAAGCCAGATGATGTTAGTCGCTCAACTATAGAAGGAGATACCAAAGATAAGAAGAGAGCGTGATGCATATTACAAGACCTTCCAGTTTCAAAATCAAGAATTGGAAAGATGAGAAAATCAACTTGAAGCTCAAGCAGAAAGACTATCGAGAATAGATAAGCAAATTGCAGACATGAAGGTGAACAGGGATGCGGCTCTGTCAAATGAATTTTATTTACAGGAAGCTTTTCTGCAGACATAAGCAGAGAGTTTAATGAGCCAAGTTATTTCTTTAAGCTCTGTACGGACAGATGCTCAACTCGTAGAACCAGAAATTTTGAAGTAGATGTTAGAGTCATTGAAGAAGAAAATTGCCCGGACATTTAGATTAGCCAGAACTATGTATCTAGAAGGTATAGTTGATGAACCGTAATATTTTTGTATACTTGCGGGCTCAAGTCCACCATGTGTGCCAGTGTAAGCCGCCGGATTGGCAATTGTAAAGTCTGACTCTTTTCATATTCCGAACCGAAAGGTCATTGCGTAGATGTTGTAACCTTTATATAAATCAATGAAAAAAGACGCTTCGGTGAAGACCAGAGGAGTTGCCAGACTGTCTGTCTGGTTGATGAAGTCTGTGTAGTTACCGTGGTATGTTTGAGAACTCTGAGTTATTCTGTGTCTTTCTGTTCTGTTTGATTATTTGTATCTGTATGTTAAAGATTGTGTTACGGTAATGTTACATTAAGTGAAGTATTGAATCGCTGTTCTGTAAGTTGTTTACTGGAAGTCTGTGTTACGGTAGCATTCACCTTGTACGTCAGTTACTGAGAAGTCTTAATCTGTGTATGAGTCGATACTCTATGAGTGAGTGAATCAGAATAGTAAGTCTGTAAGTAACGAGTCTGAGTTGTCTGTTAGTAAGTTTGATTAGCCGAGTTATTTGAACGGAAGGTCATGTGAGTGAGTTGCTTTGGGAAAATCAAGTATAGGGCCTTTGATTATTCAGACCCCTTCCACTCCCAAGAACAGAGGAGTCGCTTCGGTGACGACCAGAGGAGTCGCTAGACTGTCTGTCTGGTTGATGAAGTCTGTGTAGTTGCCGTGGTGTGTTTGAGAACTCTGAGTTATTCTGTGTCTTTCTGTTCTGTTTGATTATCTGTATCTATGTGTTACAGATTGTGTTACGGTAATGTTACATTAAGTGAAGTATTGAATCGCTATTCTGTAAGTTGTTTACTGGAATTCTGTGTTACGGTAGCATTCACCTTGTACGCCGATTACTGAGAAGTCTTAATCTGTGTATGAGTCGATACTCTGTGAGTGAGTGAATCAGAATAGTAAGTCTGTAAGTAACGAGTCTGAGTTGTCTGTTAGTAAGTTTGATTAGCCGAGTTATTTGAACGGAAGGTCATGTGAGTGAGTTGCTTTGGGAAAATCAAGTATAGGGCCTCTGATTATTCAGACCCCTTCCACTCCCAAGAACCCGAATAGAGCTTAAATGCGTCTCTGACGGCAGACCCGCGTTTAACATAAAGTAGCTAGATGCAAGTAGATAAGATCCATTTGTCAAACAAGGTAAAGAAATAATCTTGAGAAAAAGTTTATTTGCATGTTGAAAAGAGAAATGTTTGAGTTTATCTTTGCATAAATTGATATTTGCACTTCTCAGCACATTTTTCTTTGGGAATTTTTGCTCATGAACTGATTAGATAGCAAAGCATAAAGGAGTATAACCAATCAGGAAACACAGGATCAATAGATCACTAAACAACAAACCCTAAGTGAAGTGTTTACCTTAATTTAGGGCAAAATACTAAAAAAAATCATAAAATCCATTAAAACATTCAAACAAATTTCTTTTTTCCTTAGGAAGTTGGACTGAAGTGTTGTTGTTAAGAGTAAAGGGGACCAAGTGGAAAGAAAAGTCAAAAACTGAAAAAAACTGGAGGTTCAGAAAAACACGATTCTCTTCACAGGATCGCTAATTTTTGTTTATGATGTAAAATTGCAGGTGACAAGTGATTTGGAGTTGGTGAAGAATCTGGAAGAGGATTAAGAGGAAAGAAGAATCAAAATTGCAAAAAAACAAAAAGTACAGAAAAATATGATTCTCTGCACAGGATCGTGATTCTCTGTAAGAGGAAAAAAATTGAATCTTTGTGCATATTTGGGTTTTGAGGTGGGTAATTGTAAGAGGCTTCACTAAGTTGAGTAAGTGAAGAAAATAAAAATTAAAAAAAAAAATCAGTGAGGATTGAGCATCAAGTGGGTGAAGTGGAAATTAAGTACAGAATCGCGATTTTCACCAGTGGGATAAAGGGAGTGATTAGTGATGAAAAGTTAGGAATTGTGGATTAAAACCATAAAATTGTTGAAGAATAAAAATTGGACAAGTAAAAAGTGAAAATTCTGAGGAAATTGCACAGAATCGCGATTGTGTGAAATATATAAAACCCAAGAATCTCAGAAGAAAACTCATTTGAGTGAGGAAGAGAGAGAGTGAGAGTGGAACCGAATCGCGATTGCTTGCAACCACAAGTTTTTGGAGCTTTCTGTATCAAGCAAGCCAAGTAAGGAATTCTCAATACATTTTTTTGCATTGCTTCAAATTTTATATAATCATTAAAGCATAAGAACACACAAAATAGCCAAAAACACGGAATCGCGATGTTTTGATTTTTTGAGTTTTCAATGGAAAAAATAATAATTTTTGTTAAACTCTTTTATTGCATGTTAAAAGTTTAATAAAGCGGTTCTATTGAAGAAATAAAAACTTAAAAAAAACAAGAACTTAAAAAATTTTTCAAAATCTGCACAGAATCGCGATTCTGTAGTCAAATACAAAATCGCGATTCTCTGAAACAAAGCACAAAATCGCGATTCCTAGAGCACGATTTTCATAAGAAAATCGTGTTTTCTGACAATTGTGAGCAATCACTATTGTCTG
This sequence comes from Ceratopteris richardii, assembly GCA_020310875.1. Classification (NCBI taxonomy): domain Eukaryota; kingdom Viridiplantae; phylum Streptophyta; class Polypodiopsida; order Polypodiales; family Pteridaceae; genus Ceratopteris; species Ceratopteris richardii. Next base: position 226,961,702 of record CM035408.1, read on the forward strand.
GGAACAAAATCGTGAAAAACACGATTCTCATCACAGAATCGTGAAAAACACGATTCCCATCACAGAATCGTGAAAAACACGATTCCCATCATAGAATCGTGAAAAACACGATTCCCATCATAGAATCATGAAAAACACGATTCCCATCACAGAATCGTGAAAAACACGATTCTTTCCACAGAATCATGAAAAACATGATTTCCACAGAATCGTGAAAAATGATTCTTTCCACAGAATCGTGAAAAACACGATTCTCATCACAGAATCGTGAAAAACACGATTCTTTCCACAGAATCGTGAAAAAAAATGATTCTTACCTCAGAATCGTGAAAAAACACGATTCTCTCCACAGAATCGTGAAAAACACGATTCTTTTCACAGAATCGTGAAAAACACGATTCTCTCCACAGAATCATGGAAAACACGATTCTCTCCACAAAATCATGATTTAATTGAATGATCCTTAGGTCTAGTAATAAATTATACACACATTCTAAGCAAGAGCTAGGAAAGAAGGAGGTAGAGCCAGTGGTAGGAGAATTGCAAGAAAAAGATTTAAGGCAAGAAATTAATATGGAGAATTTAATGAAACCAATGAATCCTCTGAAATTGATGATTATAGAAACATTCTCAAATACATGTATACAAATAGGTTTGGAACCTATGTATATCAGGATGGAATGCATAAGTTTCTCATTAGATTGAGAAACTTAGAGGTTCCCCTGAATATAAAACCAGTAGCACAATTCAAGGATGGTAGATATGAGGATAGGCAGGGATGTGTATACATCTTTTCACAAGACCCAGAAAATTCTAATGACCTAGGGCAATGTTTAGATAAGAGACCTTGGGAACAAAACCTAGGGCAATCAGACTTGCCAAGACAACATGAAACTCACAACAATAGTGAACAACAACAAGGTAGGAGACTATATACTTCCCCAAACCCTTTTGAGAGAGAAACAGAAGGACTTAATGATTTTCCATTGAGAAGAAGACATCAGTGGCAAAATCAGGGAAGAATGCTTAGGCCATATCAAGTATCCAAATGCATGAAGAATCAATATGAAGGATATTCTGATCCTCATGCTCATGCTGCAGAATTTAGACAATTAATTAGAGCAGAAGAAGTTGAGGATTACAAAGTCCAATTTGAAGCATTTGGTCTAACCCTAACAGGACCTGTACTATCTTGGTTCATTCCCTTGAGAAAGGAAATGTATTTGGATATTGAATCTTTCCTAGAAGCCTTCATAGGGTAATTCTCAAAAATTGGAATAAAACATAGCACAGCTACCTTGATACATAGCTTTAAACAACAAAAGGATGAAAATGTCAGAGAGACAGCTAGGAGATTCAAGCAATACATTGACAGATGTCCCAGAGAAGAAGTACCTTCCATGGCAAGACAAGTATCTCTATTCATAGAAGGATTGAGAAGTGCTCAATTAAGAACCCTGGTGTATTATAGGAGATGCCCTGATCTAGGAGCATGTGTAAAAGAGGCAATAGATCTGGAGGATAACAGAGGACAAGACCTGTTAGCATTTGATCAACCTAGAACAAATGAAGATAAAATTCCACCAGCAGAAGAATTAGCACAAGCCATTGCTAAAGCCCTAGAAGTTAGCACCAAAACAAATTTGATAAACACCAAGATAACAACAAATAAAAAATGTTATAATTGTGGAGAAAATCATTTGGTACAACAATGTCCATATCAAAAACCACAACATTTGCAAGATAGGAAAACACTCAAATATTGCACACTAGAAAGAAAATGGACAAATCATACCAGAGAAGAATGTTTTTACAATAAACAACCCATTAAGGAGAGAGAATATGTGATATTTGAGAATTTATGTTCCTGAAGATAAATATGTTGAAATGTTAGAAATGGCACATTCTGGAGTGGCAGGAGGTCATTTCTCAAGTGAAAGGACTGCTAAACTCATATTATATTCGGGTTTTTGGTGGCCAACTCTATTTCCTGATGCAAGAACATATGTAAAAAGATGTGACATTTGCCAGAGAGTGAGTCAACCAAATAGAAGAGATGATATGCCATTAATACCATTAATTTCAGCAAGAGCCTTTAGTAAATGGGGGTTGGATTTCATTGGACCCATACATCCTCCAGCAAAACAATCCCATGCTGAATACATAATAGTGGCCACAGATTACTTGACCAAATGGGCAGAGGCTAGAGCTACAAAAAAGAATGATGCTCATACTACTGCAAGATTTCTCTATGAAAATATCATCACCAGATTTGGACTACCGATTGAGTTGGTAAGTGATAGGGGGACTCATTTTTTGAACCAAATCATAGAAAACATAACTGAATATTTCATGATTAGTCATAGAAAGTTAGCCCCATATCACCCACAAGCCAATGGGTTAGCAGAAAGTACCAATAAGGTACTTTGCACTGTATTGTCAAAATTGGTAAATACAAACAAGAATGATTGGGATTTACAACTTAATCATGTCCTATGGGCTTATAGATTGGCATACAAAATTGCATTAGGAACCACACCATTCAATCTGGTATATGGACAAAATGCAGTTCTGCCCATAGAATTCCTTATTCCAACACTAAAGGTGGGAAGTCAATACAAATGGACTGGAGATGAATTATCTGAGAGAGTGATGGAATTGGAAAAACTATGATCTTCTAGACTCCAAGAAATTATGAGCATATATGCAGACAAGAAAAAACAAAAAGCTTATCATGATGTTCACATTAAAGAAAAAGATCTACAAGAAGGAGATTTAGTTTTGGCATACATAGTAAAGGAACATCAAAAGAAATTTCAAAAGAAAGGGCATGGACCATATATTATCAATCAGATCAGTAATAGTGGAGCTATTCAATTAGCTAACATGGATGGAGAAATCATGCCAAATTTCATAAGTGGATGTAGAGTAAAAAGGTATGATCTTCCATTAACTGTTTCTGAATGGAGAAGATTACATCAAGCTCAAAAGAGAAAAAAAGAAGAGGAAAACATTAGGAAGGAGGCTCAACAGGAAGCAAGGGAAAGGATAAGAAAAACCAAAGATCTTAGAGAAGTTCTTTTGTGTGAAACACCTCTAAGAGAAAGGGAACATTTGCTTGTTATCACAATGAATTTTCAGGATGAGAAAATCAAGGTCTTGATAGACTCAGGTGCACAAGTAAATTTGATCAGTTCAACTTTGTTGAAAAAGTTTAACCTAAAAAGGACTAAAAGCAAAACCTTTATCAAAACTTTGGAAGGACAAATCATACAAAGCATGTCTTCACCTTCTATTGAAGTTAAGTTCAATGAAGAATCTATGGAAATAGATTGTGAAGAATGGCCAGATCACTTGATGACTGAGAAATTTATTGTGGGACAACCATGGCTAAAGCAAGGTAAAGTAATTTTGGATTTTGAAAAAATGAAGCTTAAGTTAACAATAAATGACAAAAGGTTTTTAATGTTTTTATTGAGTAATGAAGAACAGGAAGATCAACAGGATATTCATGACTCAGACCTGGAAGGATTTACTTTTTCATTAGAAAACACACAGACATTACCAATACAACCACTTTATGATCAAAATTCATTTAATCAAAACAAGGAGAGAATTGAAGGAGCAAAAGACGGTGAAGAGATAGAAGCAAGGTGGCAACTATGGCATAGTTAGAATCATCAAGGCATCAGAACAAGAAGGATGTGGAAACAAAGTACACACAAGCCTTGCTCATCAAAACAAATTCCCAGAACAAAATGGATATGGAAGCCAAAAAATTTCAAGAACAGCTTATCAAAAGAAGATGGGTGTATCCCTAGAACAGAGTCAGCAAGGATTAAATATTATTGGGTAAAAAAATCAGACTTGATTCAATGGAAAAAGAGCATGAGTATCTGATATGCATTAAGGATTACGATAAGAAAATCAGAATGTTACAGAGAAGAAATTATGACATCTTGGAAATTATGTCAAATTGTTCTACCTTATCCTTTTTCTAAGGATAGAAATAGGAGGAGAAGAAAGGAAGTGAAGGTAATTAATTTAAAAAAAAAAGAAAAAAGAAAAAATAAGAAGATGAATACTATTTTTTTAAAAAAAGGGAAAAAGAAAAAATAAGAAGATGAATGTTATTAAAAAAAAAAGGAGAGACAGAAAAGAGAAAAGAGAGAAAAATCATCCATTTTTATTTTTTAAATTATACAGCACAAAGCAAGATATAGATAGAAGTGTAGCAGGTTTCTATTTTTTATTTTTTTTTATTCTATTCAATTTTCTTCAACTATTTATAATTTTTCTTTTTTTTATAAGAGTTGTCAGAAGAGAAGAGAGCACTAGACATCTTGCTACACATGTAATGATCACTTTAATTGAGTTCTTTGAGGAAGTCAGGATTTAATTTAGATTTTATTCCCATTCTTCTTTCATTTCATCTCAAAACAAATGTCATTTTTTATTTCTTGTGACTCATGTGGGTGGAGTTTTTTCTTTTGTGTAATGCAATATTTTCTTCAGAATGGTGAATTTCAAGGAACTACCAATCCATGATTTCAAGGCAGACTCAGTAACTCTATCTAGAGGATATTGATTCTTAGACAGTGAAGCAACAATGGAAACTGTAGAGTTAGAATCTGATGAAGAGAAGGAGATTCCAGAAGCAGAAAAGATAGTCAAGGAACTAAAGGAAACTCTTGGGATCATTGGTCAACATATCTTTACTATAGGAGTTGGAGGTCACAGGTACACCATGCTGTGCCAGGAGTTTTACAAATTCCAAAAAAGTGCAATCAATTACAAATGATGGAAAGCAGTGGGATTACATAGGCTGTTGGATGAACCAATATTTTTCATAGATTTTGAACGAGTTGCACAGGTGATGAATAGTCTGTTGGAAGTTGGAAAGGAAAATGATGCATATTTTAGGTGTTCAGTCAAGGACGAGGAGAACAAAGAGGTGAACATCACAATATACAGAGCATATCAGGCAGCTCTTCAGTTTTATTCAATGGGAACTAAGTTGGATAACAGCTTTCTCAAGAAGAATAAAGAAACATATACAGGGTATTCTAAATTTGCTGATTTCAAAGGAAAAGAGATGGAAGAATATGCTACCAGAATGTTCCTTCAATATTTCTGTTTTCCAAAACTACCAAGATATACCATGCCACACAAACCAGTGACATTGATCATGTTTAATAACAAGGATAAAACTAAACCTTTTGGAGTGATGGATGTAACTCCCTACATACATGATTAATTAAAGGAGGCAGCTAAACATTGGGAGCAAAGAAAGTTCATGAATGGAGCACAATTTTTGACAAGGATTATATATATATTTTAGGAATGGAAGATCAATTGAAGTTGGCTCCAGTAGCCCAATATTTCAGAAATTTGATGGCAGGAATCAAAAGTCCTTCCAGGAAGATGTCTGTAAGAGAAGCAGAAGGCCAATCAAACATGAGGGGAGCAGAAAGGAAAAGAAAAGGAGTTTCAGAAGAATTCATTCTAGTAAAGAAAAGAAGATTGGATCCAAGAAAAGTGGAATTGGAACAGGAGGAAGCAACTAAGGAAGAACATGAAGCTGCTCAGAAGCAGGTACAGTCTTCAAATGACCCTCACCCACCTCAGACAAACAAAGAGCAGTTGTATACCTATTTGACTCAAGGAAATAATAAAAGGGAAGTATATGAAGCTCAATATCAAAAGTTGTTGGAGGACTACTCTTGCAAAGCAACTGATTGGATTCAAGAGGAAGTAGAACATTATGAAGAGCTGCATGATCAGATGATGGCAGCACAGACAGAGGAAGTTTTTGTCAAAAAAGAAGTGGAACTGTTAGCATATTTCAAAGAGCTACAAGGACCTCTTGAAACTAGAACTATAGTTGTAGTAAGGAAGAAGGTTCAGAAGAAACCTGTATAGAAAAGGAAGTTGACCAAGAAAGATAAAGGGAAATCAGTAGCAGAACCTGTATCAATGATGGAGACAGAAGAAGTAATAGTAGAAGAAAATAAGCAGACTTGCTGTGGAAGAACTAAGAATGGACAAATCAGGGATCGCAGGTTCTTCACAATTTTCTTCAGACTCTGAAAGTGATATTGAAAACTTTTTGTTGAAAAGTTTGAACTTATCAGTGGCTAATACACCAAATGTGATAACACAAGCCTTTGAAAAAAATAAAACACCAGAAGATTTGAGTGAAAAGTTACAGGGGAAACAAGTCCAAGAAGAAGTAGCAAAGCAAGTTAGTCCTGAAGAAGATAGAAGGTTACTGAAAGGCAAAGCAGTGATGATGGAAGAAGAGAGTGAAGTAAGGAAGGAATCCAGCTATGGATTAGTGGATTCAGGATTGAAGACAATATGGACAAAACCCTTACATCAACCCTATTTCAAATTGGATGAAGGAAGGTTAGAAGCAGAAAAAGAAGTACAGTTATGCAGTTAAGTACACAAACAAAAAGAGACAGATCAAATCAAGGAAACAGAGGAAGTAGTGGAAAAGAAGAATGCTCAAGAAGTAAAAGAAGGAGATACAGAAAAAGAGATAAACCAAAGCATAGAAGACATATTATATGACTTGAATCATAATGAAGAGTTTACAACTACAAAAGATCAAGGACAAGAGGAAGACCTGGATCTCATGGATATAGATGAGTAAGAGGAAGGACAAAAGGAGCAAATAATTAATGATCAAACAAAGCTCTCTGTAGAGACTGAATTAACCCTAATTCAGGAAAAGGAAGCATGGGCAAAGCAAAGACATCTCTTTGAAGAAGAACAACAAGTAATGGAGAACAAGAAGGCAGAAGAAACAAAGACAATTAAAGACACATCAGGACATGAGAATAAGGAGGATCAGATATTAGAAGATGAGGAAAATGTTGCAGACAAAGAAGTAATGAAAGCAGATAAGGGCTATGAAGAACAAAAGAATCAGGTCATAGACTATGAGGAAGAAGATGAAGAGGCGAATGACTGCAAAGAAGAAAAGCATATAGAAGTAAAACAAATGGAATTAGAAGCTGGGTTGGAAAGAATACCTAAAGATATAAGGTCTGCTTGCAAGATTATTATGAGCAATATAGAACAATTCAGACCATCAAGTAGAAACATGATCATATCAGGAATGGTGGCTGAATCTGAGTTTGTAAGAGGCAGCAAAATCATTAATGAGCACAGGAAAGAAAAGGAGTAGTTAGTAAAATAGTTAAAGATTATTCAAGAAAGAAATCAGGATTTGACCAACAGAGTGATTTCCTTGGAAGAATTGGAAGTTCAACAACAGAACAAAATTCAATTTCTTGAAGAGAAATGTGCAAAACAGATAGAGCAGAGCAACAAAATGGAGATGGAGCTGAAGAAAACTGAAGGAAGATACAGAACCCTACAGAGTTCATATCAAATTATGGTCAAAGCCAATGAGGAAATAAACAAGTTGTTAATGGAAGAAGGCCAATTGAAGGAAGAAAGCAAGACTGTACAAGTGACACAGGATGAGAAGGAATATCTGAACAAAGAAATTATGAGATTCCAAACAGAATGGAAAGAAGCTAGGGAGTTGGAAAAACAAGCAAGTATACATGTTGCTACTTCTATGAGGGGATATAATAAGTTACATATGGATATAGAAAAAGAGAATTAGAAATATTTGGAAATCTGTCAGTAGTAACAAAATCTCGACTCACTGCCTATGAAGCTGCATACACAGAGTATCTGAAGAAAGATGTAATAGACAAACCAGAGGCTGTTGTGCAATGGAGAAAAGCATTATTTGAGATGGTGAATAACTTGAACATCACAGAAAGAAAAAGTCATGACTTATTGTCACAGGTATATCAGAGAAAGAAGAAGTGAAGGGAGCATTCATTGAAATATCAGCAAGAATGTCTTTTGTCAGGAGCCAAAAGGTCTAGGAGGGGAAGAATGTTAGAAAAAGCATTTTTTGAAGAGAAATATTTGTAAAATGATAAAAAATTATAGAAATATTTATGCAAATGATGTAAAAATGAGGAAGAGCCTTCCTCATGTAAATTAGAATCATATGTAATTTTTCTAGAATTTTGGGAAACTCTTAGATAGCATATTTTTAGATTAGAAAGGAAAAGGACCAAAATTCAAGTGTGAAAAGGGACACTTGAAAATGTATAAAAGATAATTTCCTCTATTTTGAGAGGGTTGGTTAATTGTATTGGATGCTATCCTAGTAATGAGAAGAGTTTCCTGCAGAAAATCGTGATTCTTCCTTTTGTGTGAATTTCTTTGATTTGTTGAGTCTATTCTATGTGTATCCATGGATTTTGCAAGCTTTTATTGTGTATTTCTGATGAATGTGTATGAAGAGAGTTGTTTCATGATGTGTTGAGTGAGAAATTGTTGAAGAATAGTGCTAGAGATGAAAATTGTCAGTTTCCACAGAATCACGATTGTCTTGTCTAGAGGTTACAGGTATCATTTTTGAGATTTCACTTCATGATTGTATTCTACTGAGAAAATAACACACTTTAGACACCAAGTGTTGGAGATAGACGTCTGCGAAAGCACGCGAACATCACAAGGAAGAAGAAGAAGCTTGGAGCACAACACACAAGACTGAATGTATTACTAGAGAATGTACAAAGATAAGTAGCCCATAAGGGCAATAGGCGTATATACAAGCCGGGGGAAAAAAACCTCCTAAAGAGGGAAAAAAGTGCCCCGGTGATCCTAGAGTGTTCACACACATCACTACCTAAATATATCAACAAATCCCCCCTGGGAGTGATGCGGTGAACAAGGAGCTGGCACTCATGTATAAGGAAGTGCCAAGCTATGTGGAAATCACTCCACAAAAGGAAGTAAGCCCAAAGCTTTGCGGAAAGCTTCAAACTTCTCCCTAGGCAGAGCCTTCGTGAAAAGGTCTGCAATGTTCTCCTGCGTGGGCACATATGCCAAGCTGATCTCCCCAGCAGAGAACCTCTCCCTGACATAGTGATAATGCACCTCAATGTGCTTAGTGCGAGCATGGAACACAGGGTTCCTCGCAACTGCCAATGCGCTCTGACTGTCAGTGAAGATGGTGGTGGCAGAAGACTGGCCAACACCCAAATCAACCATAAGGCGTCTGAGCCACACACGCTCAACAGTCGCTGTGAAAGCTGCCCTATACTCAGCCTCACAACTGGAAGTGGCCACAGTAGGCTGCTTCTTGCTCAACCAAGATATACATGAGCTACCAAGCATGAAGCAAAAACCACTGGTGGACACACGAGTGTCATAGCAACCAGCCCAATCTGAGTCAGAAAAAGCATGCAAATCTGGCGGTAGTGATCCCCCCTTGGGATAAAACAACCCAAGTAGCCGAGTACCACTCAAGTAGCGAAAGATGCGCTTAACCGCTTTCCAATGCGTGACTCCTGGGCAATGCATAAACCTGCTCATCTGTGAGACAGCAAACTGAATATCTGGCCGAGTAATGCATAAGTAAATCAAGCATCCAACAACCTGCTGATAGAGAATAGCATCAAATGCATCTCCAGCATCATGAAGACTCAATCGTAAACCTGTCTCCATAGGAGTGGCAATAGGCTTACAGTCTTCAAGGCCAAAATGCTGCAATAATGTGTCAATATATTTCGTTTGACACAAAGCCATTCCACCATCAACGTGCATAAACTGAATGCCCAAATAGTGATGCAAATGCCCCAAATCAGACATCTCAAATGAGGCATGCAAATCAGCCTTAAAATCAGCAATATGTGTCTCAATAGGACCAGTGAGCAGCATGTCATCAACATAGACAACAACGATCAGAAGCACATCATTAGCACGCTTAACATATAAGGTGCTTTCAGTTGGACTATTCTCAAAACCATGTGCAATCAGATAGGCATGTATCTTCTCATACCAAGCACGTGGTGCTTGCTTTAAACCATATAATGCCTTCTTTAACCTGCAAACCTGGTTTTCATGCCCTTTTTGCACAAAGCCACGGGGCTGAAAAACATACACGTCTTCATGCAAGTCACCATACAGAAATGCAGTTTTAATGTCCAACTGATGTACATTCCAACCATGATGGGCTGCAAGTGCACAAATGCTGTGAACAGTAGTCATACGGCATGTAGGTGCAAAGGTCTCATCAAAATCAATGCCTCTTTCCTGTGCATAACCCTTTGCAACAAGCCTAGCCTTATACCTATCAACTGTACCATCAGGTTTACGCTTGAGCTTGTATACCCACTTAGTGCCAATGGCCTTCTTGCCAGGAGGCAAGTCACATAAAGACCATGTACCATTCTTCATTATAGCATCATATTCAAATTGCATATCAGCCATCCAATTTTCTGAATTTTGTGCTTCATCAAAAGAAACAGGCTCACTCTCATCACAGAGACTAGATGCAGCCATAGCATAGCAATCTGATGCAAAGGAGGCACTATGAGAGCCTGAACGAGTACGATATGACAAAGGTGCATCTAATTTGCTATCACGCAAAGTCTGCACCAGCCATTTTGGCATAGTTTTTGCCTGCTCAATATCAGCTCTCTCATCAACAAGTGCATCATGTAAATCTGCATCAGAAATGGAACGATCTACATCATCATATGAAACCTGCAAAGGCTAAGAAGTTGCCTCATTAGGACCTGCACTAGCCTGTCCACCTGTAAAAAGAGGCATCAAAGTATCATACATGTCTTTGGAGCTAACAGATGTCTCCTTAGTACATGAAAGCAATGGCTGAATAGCATCTTCCACAAAGACAACATCACGGCTAACCAGAATGCGTTTAGTCTGTGGATGATACAGACGATAGCCTTTACTTTCAGAACTATACCCAACAAAAATACATTTTACTGCCTTATCATCCAATTTTCTGCGATGTTGTTCAGGCACTAATGCATATGCCAAACAACCAAAAACACGCAGATGAGCAACAGATGGCTTGCGGTCATGCCAAGCCTCATATGGAGTGATAGACTGCAACGCTTCAGTGGGACACCTGTTCAGTACATATGCTGCACACATGACAGCCTCAAGCCAGAAACTATGTGGTAAAGCCTGACTTTTGACCATGCACCTCGCCATCTCCATGAGTGACCTGTTCTTTCGTTCAACAACTCCATTTTGTTGAGGTGTATACGGCACTGTACACTGGTGTTTTATCCCACGTTCAGCCAGAAATGCATTAAAATCTGAAGACATATATTCCCCCCCTCGATCAGAACGGAGGGTGCCCATTTTACATGCTGACAGATTTTCAGCCAAAACCAAAAACTGTTTGAAGCACATGAACACTTCGGACTTTGCTTTGAGTGGATATACCCATGCATGCCTGGAAAAATCATCAATGAAAGTCACGAAGTAAAGGTAATTTCCAAAAGAGGGTGTCTGCATAGGACCACAGACATCACTATGTACAAGCTGCAATTTCTGTGTAGCCCGAACTGAACCATCTTTTGGAAAGGAAGAACGCTGCATTTTGCCCAAAATACAGCCTTCACAAACATGTTTTCCAGGTGCCTCAAGTTTGGGCAAAGAGGACACCATTTCAGATTTCTGCAGGCGTAACAAACTAGCAAAATTCAGATGACCAAAGTGTGCATGCCAAAGCTTTGCATCTGACATAGCCTGAGAATCATGAACTGCACATGCCGAATCATTCACAGATCTTTCATAGTCTATGAGCTTATACAGCCCACGACATAAAATGCCAGAAGTAATAATCACATCGCCATTTGAGAGATCATGGATTGTACACCTGTCATCAACGAATTTCACAACCAAGCCAATCTTGGCTAATGCAGAAACTGATAACAGGTTCTTTTTTATCCCTAGCACAAATAAAGCATCTGACAAAGTGAAAGAACTACCATCAGCAGTAGTCAGAATGATCTTACCAACTCCCATAACAGGATAAGAGGAGTTATTGGCACATGTGACAGTATTCCCTATAGGGGTAGGCTCGAGTGAAGAGAAGAAACTGCGCTGCGAGGTAATATGTTTGGTCGCCCCACTGTCAAAGTACCAAACATCTGAGTCTACTGCAGACATGCACTGATCATGAGAAGATGGGTCAAAACTGCAGACAGTAGTAAACACCCATTCTTCTTCCTGCACAAGATTTGCAGACTCTGTTTTTGGTGTAGAGGCCTCTGCAACAACCATTCCAGCCTCTTTCTTCTTTGCCTCTTTAGCAGCCAGTTTTGGACAGTTCTTTATAATATGATCATTTCCTTTACAGTACTTGCATAACAATTTCTGCTTTTCTGATTTCTTTTCATCTTTATCCTGGTTCTTCGATTGTGCAGCATTCGCAGATTTTTGCTTTCTAGTAGAAGAGCTCCATTTTCCTTTGCCTTCTGACTAGCCAGGAAAGCTTGATCTGCAACACGCATAATGGACCTGTTCTGCCTGGACTGATCTTCCTGCAACAGAACAGAGACTAATTCCTCAAATGACAAGGCATTCGGATTGCCTTTCATCATCAACTGAAGAGTAGAGGCAAAACTCTGATATGAATTAGGAAGACCATTCAGAACGGTCTGCACAAGTGAGCTATCTGGTATAACCTCATCAGCAGAAATCAATTGTTCCTTCAGGTCTTTGATCTTTGTAAGAAAACTGTCTATAGAATCACCTTCATTCATGTGCTCACTCTCCAACTGTTTTCGGAGGTAAGCAACACGAGCCTCATTCCTAGCCTGGTACAAAGTGGTAAGTGTATCCCAAGCATCCTTTGCTGTTCTGCAAGAGCGAATGTGAGGAATAATGGCACGTTTGACAGACAAGGCTATCAATGCATGTTCCTGGGCATCTCTGCCATCCCAACGAATCTGCTCTGTAGTAGGTGCAACAGAAACAGCAGCACGAATAGGAATCTGCGGAATATCATCTTCGACACCATCTTCATCAGCTCCAACACCTGTATTTGCAGTACCTGTCGTTACAGGTGTAACAGGACGTCTTTCAACACCCTGCACAATGTTCCACAATCCTTTTGCAACCAGTACATGTCGCATCATATAAGCCCATAATGGGTAGTTGGTACCATCCAACTTATCCTCAACAGCCAACATACGGAATACATCACTGCTTTCAGCCATGGCCGGTGACTAAAATACCTTGATGCAGAAAATTGACTGTATCTCAAAAAGTTGAACAGAACTACCCAGACGAGTTCTGCTAGACCTTTAGCAGACTTCGAGACGCTTAAACTGGCGAACAGAAACTCGTATATACCTTAGGCACAAAAGGACGAAATAGCCTGCACAAGCGCTGCGATAGTGCGTTCGGAGGCCGAAACGAGCTCAGATCGCAATTTCGGCACCACATAGCAAAGCTGTTTTGATCTCGGAAACACCCTGAGTATGCTCACCAAATTTCGTGCGAATCTGAGACTGCAAACGGAGGAGTGTCGACGGCGCCCTAGAAGAAGCGACGACCTGCTCTGATACCAATTGTTGGAGATAGACGTCTGCGGAAGCACGCGAACAGCACAAGGAAGAAGAAGAAGCTTGGAGCACAACACACAAGACTGAATGTATTACTAGAGAATGTACAAAGATAAGTAGCCCATTAGGGCAATAGGCGTATATACAAGCCGGGGGAAAAAAACCTCCTAAAGAGGGAAAAAAGTACCCCGACGGTCCTAGAGTGTTCACACACATCACTACCTAAATATATCAACACCAAGATCATTGGAAATGATGTAGTTTTGCTCAAGATAATCAAAACCCTAGAAATTCCTCTTCATCTTCATCATTTCTCATAAATCCAGCCAATTTTCTCTTATTTATTGGATTCTATCATCTAGAAGAGGCTGCGGTCTCTTGTATACTTCCAAGATTGACAAATATAAGATGTACTGTTGATTCTTTATGCTAAAATGATTGGAGAGGACAACTCCAAAGGTTAACAACAAACAATGAGGCTGTGCGTGGACTATAGGGCATTGAACAATCTGACAATAAAGAATAAGTATCACATGCCACTGGTTGAAGATCTCTTCGATAGCTTAAAGGGAGCTAAAATCTTTTCAAAGATTGACCTATGACAAGAATATCATTAGGTCAGAATTAAAGATGATGAGCTTCCTAAAACAGCCTTTCGACCTAAGTATGCTCACTATGAGTTTTTGGTAATGCCATTCAGGTTAACAAATGCACCCACAACATTTATGAACTTGATGAATCAAGCCTTGCAGCCATACTTAGGAAAGTTTGTAGTAGATTTTCTAGATGACATATTGATCTACAATACAGATCATGAAAGTCATCAAGAACATCTGAAAAAAGTTTTTAAACTTCTTTGCGATAATCAACTTTATGATAAAGAATCAAAATGTGACTTCTTTACCCATGAAGTAAAGTACTTAGGCCATATTATTTCCACAAAAGGAATCAAAGTAGACCCAGATAAGGTCCAAGTGATTCTTGAATGGCTTGAACCCAAGAAAGTTCGAGAACTACAAAGTTTTCTCGGATTGGCAGGATATTATCGGAAGTTTGTGGGTATGCCAAGATAGTAGTACCTTTGATAGATCAGCTCAAAGGGAAGCATCAAAAGATTACTTGGAAAGAGGAGCAAGCAAGAAGTTTTCAAGAGCTTAAACTTGCTTTAGCTTCAGTCCCGGTTCTACAAATTGTGGACCCGAATAAACCTTTCCAATTAGAAATAGATGCAAGTTCATCTGTAGTAGGAGCAGTACTAAGCCAAGAAAGTCGAACAATAGCTTTTGAAAGTTAGAAAGCTAAGTCATGCTCAACAAAACTATTCTACTTATGAGCGAGAGATGTTTGCTATAATAAATGCTCTGAAGAAATGGTGCCATTACCTATATGGATCAAAGTTAACCATAGTATTTGATCTAGAGAGCATCAAGTGGTTTGCAAACCAACCGGATTTAAGAGGTAGAAAAGCTAGATGGACCGAATAGTTATAAGAGTTCGATTATGAACTAAGGTACAGAAAAGGAAAGTTCAATGTAGTGGCAGATGCCTTAATTCGGATGCCTATGTTGAACAACTTGAATTTTGTACAAATTCAAAGTGAATTTATTTCAACTTTGAAAGGAAGCTGTAAAGAAGATCCAAGCTATAGTCAAGCATGGAAGGTAACTGAACAAGCTCAAACAAATGAAGCAAGTACTTTAGAGGGAAAGTTTAAACACTATTCTCTCCAAGATGAATATTTGCTTTATAAAGGTAAGGTTTGTGTTCCAAGTCTTTCAAACATATGAAATCAAGTACTTTTTGAATGCCATGATGCTCCAAGTGTTGGACATCCTGGTACTAACCGAACCTATGAGTTAGTTAAACGACATCTTTATTGGCTTAGTTTACATCGAGATGTGCAAAACTATGTATCCAAGTGCCATGAATGTCAATTCAATAAGTTTGATCGACTTAAAGTTGGAGGAT
This sequence comes from Ceratopteris richardii, assembly GCA_020310875.1. Classification (NCBI taxonomy): domain Eukaryota; kingdom Viridiplantae; phylum Streptophyta; class Polypodiopsida; order Polypodiales; family Pteridaceae; genus Ceratopteris; species Ceratopteris richardii. The sequence goes on from CM035408.1 coordinate 226,977,100, forward strand.
TGCTGCATCCTTTGGAGATTCCCAAAGGTAAATGGGAAAGTATCTCCACGGATTTCATTTCAGGGTTACCCCGCACTTAGAAAGGCTTTGATTCAGTCTGGGTTGTAGTTGATGGATTGACTAAACTTGCTCAGTTTATTCTGGTTAAGTCTACATATAAGACTCTAGAACTTGCAAAAGATATTTGTAAATCAAATTTACAAACTCTATGGTCTTCCAGTAGACCTAGTTTTTTATCAAGATGCCCGATTTACAAGTCATTTTTGGTGTGTAGTCTTTAATAGACTTGAAACTAACCTAAGTTTAAGTACGACTGAACATCCCTAGATGGATTGATAGACCAAGAAAGTCAATCAAATTTTAGAAGACATACTCAGAGCTTATGTGACTTCCAAATAGACTGATTGGGAAGACTATCTTTCTTTCGCTGAATTTTCCTATAACAGTGCCAAGAATTCATTAACTGAATTTATTCCATTCATGTTGATGTATGGGTTCCAGCCTAGGTCTCCATATGTAGTAGGATTTCAAAATGAACAAGTTCAAGAAATTCAAGAATTCCTTCAAGACATGAACATTAAGTTAAAGATAGCTAGAGAAAATTTAACGAAAGTTCAAGATCATGCAAAAGCTTATGCCAATCCTAAGCGAAGAGATATTACTTTTTAGGTTGGCAATCAAGTTTATCTTTGTATTCCTAAAAGGTTGAAAAATTTCAAGACTGGTCAATGCGCCAAGTTGTCCCCTAAATATTGCGGTCCTTTTCCAATCACCAAGAAAGTTGGTCTATGGGATTATGAATTACAACTTCTAGAAGATAGTTGGATTCATCCAGTGTTCCATGTTAGCCAACTTAGGAAGAGTCTAACAGATTTAGATAATCTGGTTGGACAGGTTATTCTTCCACTTCTCATAAGTGAAACAGTTCCTTATGAACTTGAAAGAATACTTCGCACCCGAGATAAATGTACAAGAAGTCATTTGTACGAAGAGTGCTTAGTAAAATGGAAGGATGGAACTGAAGAAAACTCAACACGGGAAAAAGTTTCTACAATCCAGTGATGTTTTTTTACTTTCTAGTTTTAAGTTGGTCAACGATAGATAAGGTTCTCTACTTTCAAGTTCTAAGTAGATAACAGATCGAATGAATGCTCATGTTCTTTCGGTATTAGAACATGAGGCTCAATGGTTGCCTATGGATACTATATATAGCTTTAAATTTTCGAGGACAAAAATCTTTCCCAAGTGGGGAAGGATGTAATAAAGTAGGTTTATGGTCTAGGGTTCCGATTGCTTCAGACAGATCTGAAATCGGACACCATTTGGTCACTCATGCGTAGGACCAAAGATCTCAAGAATAGACTCAAGCATAAGTTCATGTTGAATATGCTCTCATATTCAAGTGATCCACTTAGCCTAGTGGGTAAGTCTCAAGAGTGTGAAGGAGGAGGTCTTGGGTTCAATCCCTATGGGGTGCATGGGGAGAGAGTTTTGCCCAAGAAGCTCTAGAGCCTTCTAACTCAAGTTAACGTGAGTAAACTTGAGTCTAGAGAGACTTAACTCGAGTGGTGAGTACAACCACCACTAGTGGGCTCTAGTGGAAGGTACTAAAGCAATGGACAAGATCACTCCAACCACTAGCGGACTCTAGTGGAAGGTATCAAAGGAGTGGAGGAGATTGCACATGCACTTGTGGACTTTAGTTACATTTGTGGTCCTCGTTGATTCAAGCAGCTATATATGAGGCATATGGTTGGGAGGTGAGTACACATTCATCCGTGAGCTGGAATTGTGGAAACCCTGTTGCATTGTGCGTAGCTTGGAAAATAGGCTACAATTTTCTACAAGAACACAGGTCCAGATTTGTTAAAAAATAAAGCACAAGTTCATATATATTTTGCAGAAGAGATTTTATTCAAATAGAAGGAAAATACAAAAATGAAAAACGAAAGCATTTACTTCAGCAAGTAGTGGATGGCAAAAGAGAATCAATCCAAAAAACTGAAACAAACGTGAAGAGTGGCTGCTCAAAGTTGTGGAGGAGTCATGGAGAAGAGCTCACAAAGTCATCATGAGAGCTCGTGGTCACTTGACTACAAAAGAGGCAAGGGAGACCACTCAAGTATAGAGGAAGAAGGCGCTCAAGTCCCCTTGTAGGTAGTTCATTTGGTTTCAATCATTTCATTTTCTACAGTGTCATATACTATGTCTAGTCACTCAGCATTTCTAGGTAGCTTGATTGTGAGAGTCATATCTCTCAAAACATTTATCAATTTTTAGAATTTAAATATTTTTGGAAATCTTATCTACAAAGGAGAAGCTATAAATCAAGGGGGAGCTTTGTAAAGTCAAGAAAGAGCACCACAACATATTTGAGGTAAACTTCAAATTTGGAAGTTTTCAATGGTTGATTTAGGACAGCAAGTTGAGAAGTTAGATAAAGATAATTTTTAGTCTTGGAGGTATAGAATGATAAATTACCTTAGAGGTAAAGGTTTATGGAGTCTAGTTATCGGAGATGATCCACAACTAGTGGACCTTCAAGATCCCAACATCACTCCAGCACAAAGGAGATAATTCGCAGATTGGAAAGAGAGGAATGGAAGGGTGATGTTCCTCATCTCACAAGTTATTTCTAACACTATGATTGGTCATGTGCAAAGCCTTGAGACAGCCAAGGAAATTTGGGATGCATTGGAGAAGGTGTATGCTACCTCAACGAGGTTTCAGAAGATGCAACTAAAAAAAGAGCTCAACAACATGAAGAAAAGCTTAAACCAAAGCATTAGTGAGTATACATTGAAGATCAAGGAGCTTCAGGATCAACTAGCATTAGTTGGATGCAAGATAGAAGAGGAAGACATCGTCCAAACAGGCCTTAATGGCTTGCGAAGTGAAGAAAAGTGGAAGCCCCTCAACACAAACAAGAGGAGTCTCAAGAGGAAGAGGAAGAAGCTACAACAACACAAATTCCAGCCAACACAACTCAGAGGACAACAAGGACAACTCAAATGACAACACACATGGAAGAGGTCGAGGACGAAATAGAGGAAGAGGTTGAGGTTCATACAATCCTCATAAAGTTATAACATGTTATCATTGTGGTAAAATAGGACATTATGCAAATGATTGTTGGCAAAAGAATGGAAGGTTGAATGGAGGCAACCATAGGAGCCAAAATAACTATGCATTTACATCAAGTGAAGGAGACAAGCAAACCATGCTTGCCACGAACCATGATTACAAAAACAAGAAGTGATGACCAAAAATGGTTTATAGATTTAGGTTGCAACAATCATATGACTGTTGGAAAACAATGTCTCATTGGTCCATATTGCTCAGAGTATAACAGGTTGGGTAGGTAGTCCTTTAGTATTCTAGCTTTAGGGTTTTGGTATCAGAGCATTCAGGCTCTCACATTCTCAGGTTCCCAAACTTCCAGGTTTACAACATATGATTTAAGTGCATCTTCTAACATATGACATTTGACATACACACTTAATCTTGATGAGTAGAGATTTGAGAATTAGACAATTCTATTACATGTTTATCCATCGGTGTGGAGTATGAAGTTGATAATCTATTAGCAGCCAAATACTTTTGGAAGAGTATGCAAATACTTTACAAAAGTATTATTTGAAGACCAAGACTTGATGAAGCGAAGACTACTTCAAATTCAAGGAAGAACAATGGTTTGGAGAAGATGAAGGAATCAAATCAACATCAAATAATAGGTATCAGTTGTAGAGAGTATGCACGCAGAAGCAAAATGAAAAGTAAAGTACTCTCACAAAACAAAGAATGTGTGAGACACAAAATGAGTAGACCATGAAATGGGTAAACTCATGTGGATTAGAAATGAGCTTGTCAAGAGCATGGAGTAGGCTCCTCAAGCTTCTAACCAAGGACAAATGAGGGGAGAGGCCCTCCTTATATAGATTTGGGAGGGGCTCTCAAAATTACATCATATGTGGGATAAGTCTCCTGAAAGGAGAATGAATACAACTCGTAGAAGCACATGGCAAGGTACCCAAACATAAAGGAAATACAATATAAAATGGAAATAGACTAGAAATGGAGTGCCTCTTGGATACAAAATGGAGATGCACTCATGCGGATACAAATGTGGATGAAGTAGGAGCGATCATGTCATCAACACCCCCTCTACAGTTCCATTTTGGAGCGGTTGAATGCTTCAGAGGCCCACCAAGCGTTGAAGTGGTACTGGAGGTAGAGCCTTCATGAACATGTCCGCCAGGTTCTCCTGAGAGGTACACTGCTCCAAAGTAATCTCCTGAGATATGAGCTTCTCGCGGATGAAGTGGTACTGGATCTTGATGTGCTTCGTCCAAGCGTGGAACACTAGATTCTTGGCTATGGCCAAGGCTGATTGGCTGTCCGTGCGAAGACATGTCGGAGTATCCTACAAAAAACCAATGGATAATAAATGTCGAAGCCAGATGGCCTCACATGCTACAAAGTTGGATGCTCGGTACTCAGCCTCGGTAGATGATAGTGCAACTGTAGGCTGCTTCTTACTTGCCCAAGAGATAGGTCCTGAGCTAAGCAAGAATATATACCCAGAAGTAGACCGTCGAGAATCAGGATCACCAGCCCAATCTGAATCTGAATATCTGACAAGTTCGATGCCCCTCTGTACCAAAGACCATGATGTCGGGTGAGGTCAAGGTATCGAAGTAGTCTCTGAGCAGCATGCCAATGAGTCTGACGAGGCTGATGTGCAAACTGACTGAGTATACCAACTGCATAAGCAATATCTGGTCTAGTGTTGGCAAGATAGAGTAATGAGCCAACAAGCTGTCGATAGGTATGCACATCCACAAGTGATGATGAATCCTCCAGTGTAAGCTTGATGTTTGGATCAAGTGGTGTAGAAACTGAGCGACACTGGTCCTATTGTATCTGGAAAGTAGATCAGAGCGTACTTCTTCTGTCATAGGAATATACCTTCTTTTGTTTGCCAAACTTCCATACCCAAGAAGTAGTGTAGTAATCCAAGATCTATCATAGAGTACTCAAGATGAAGCTGTGTGATGATAAACTGGATGCGTTCGTCATCTGAGCCTGTCAAGATCAAGTCATCTACATAGAGAATGATGAGGGCTACTAAAGACTCCTTTTGATAGATATAGAGATTAGCATCAACATTGCTTCTGTGAAATCCCTTGTCTCCGAAGAACTTGTGAATCTTTTCATACCAGGCCCTAGGAGCTTACTTGAGTCCGTAAAGTGCTTTGTGAAGCTTGTAGACTTGATCTTCTTTGCCTTTGATCTTGAAGCCTTCAGGTTGTTCAACATATACTTCTTCTTGAAGATCTCCATTGAGGAATGCGCTTTTGACATCTAGCTGGTAAATGGGCCACTTAAAGTGAGCACTTAGTGCTAAGATGATTCTTATGGTTGTGAATCTTGCAGTAGGAGCAAAGGTTTCTTCATAGTCAATGCCATGTTGTTGCTTGTATCCTTTAGCAACTAATCTTGCCTTATATTTATCTAGAGTGCCATCAGACTTGTATTTGACTTTGTATATCCACTTGACTCCTATGACTTGATGGTCGGTTGGTTTAGGAACTAATGTCCAAGTCTTGTTCTTTGCTATTGCATCGAGTTCCTCTTTCATACCTATTTCCCACTCTGGTTGAGCTTCTTTGTAGTTGGGCTCTGGAATTTGTTGAATTTGCTGCATTAGAGCATAATTAACATAATGACTTTGCTCGCATTGGCACTTATCAAGAAGCCTTTTGAGATCGGTGTAGTTGTTGTGAAGTACTTGCTTCTGAGTTGGAGCTTGGAAATACTGAGTCCCCCTCTGAAGTGTAGATAAGTGGACTAAGACTTTTACTTGAATCTTTTCTTGAGTATGATGAAGCTTCATTAAAAATCACATCCTTCAAAATGGTGATGGAGTGGTTTTCCATATCATATAGATGGTCTGCCTTTGATTGGTCACTATACCTATGAATATGTGTTTCTTGGACTTTGATTGTAACTTGTTTCTATCTTCTTTTGGTACATGGACAAAAGCTTCATACCAAAGACTCGAAAGTAATTCACATTCAGTTTTCTTCCATAGTATGCTTCGAAGGGTGTTTTTGTTGTGTAATGCACTTGTAAATCCTCGATTAAGAATGTGAACGACAGTATGCACAGCTTCTGCCCAAAACTTGTAGGGTAGATCCTTGTGATTGTTGGAGATAGATGTCTACGGTAGCACGCGAACAACACAAGGAAGAAGAAGAAGCTTGGAGCACAAACACACAATAGTGAGTCTATTACTAGAGAATGTACAAAGATAAGTCGCCCATTAGGGCAATAGGCGTATATACAAGCCGGGGGAAAAAAACCTCCTAAAGAGGGAAAAAAGTGCCCCGACGGTCCTAGTGTGTTCACACACATCACTACCTAAATATATCAACAAATCCCCCCTCGGAGTGATGCGGTGAACAAGGAGCTGGCACTCTTGTATAAGGAAGTGCCAAGCTATATGGAAATCACTCCACAAAAGGAAGTAAGCCCAAAGCTTTGCGGAAAGCTTCAAACTTCTCCCTAGGCAGAGCCTTCGTGAAAAGGTCTACAATGTTCTCCTGTGTGGGCACATATGCCAAGCTGATCTCCCTAGCAGAGAACCTCTCCCTGACATAGTGATAATGCACCTCAATGTGCTTAGTGCGAGCATGGAACACAGGGTTCCTCGCAACTGCCAATGCGCTCTGACTGTCAGTGAAGATGGTGGTGGCAGAAGACTAGCCAACACCCAAATCAGCCATAAGGCATCTGAGCCACACACACTCAACAGTCGCTGTGAAAGCTGCCCTATACTCAGCCTCACAACTGGAAGTGGCCACAGTAGGCTGCTTCTTGCTCAACCAAGATATACATGAGCTACCAAGCATGAAGCAAAAACCACTCGTGGACACACGAGTGTCATAGCAACCAGCCCAATTTGAGTCAGAAAAAGCATGCAAATCTGGCGGTAGTGATCCTCCCTTGGGATAAAACAACCCAAGTAGCCGAGTACCACTCAAGTAGCGAAAGATGCGCTTAACCGCCTTCCAATGCGTGACTCCTGGGCAATGCATAAACCTGCTCATCTGTGAGACAGCAAACTGAATATCTGGCCGAGTAATGCATAAGTAAATCAAGCATCCAACAGCCTGCTGATAGAGAACAGCATCAAATGCATCTCCAGCATCATGAGACTCAATCGTAAACCTGTCTCCATAGGAGTGGCAATAGGCTTATAGTCTTCAAGGCCAAAATGCTGCAATAATGTGTCAATATATTTCGTTTGACACAAAGCCATTCCACCATCAACGTGCATAAACTGAATGCCCAAATAGTGATGCAAATGCCCCAAATCAGACATCTCAAATGAGGCATGCAAATCAGCCTTAAAATCAGCAATATGCGTCTCAATAGGACAAGTGATCAACATGTCATCAACATAGACAACAATGATCAGAAGCACATCATTAGCACGCTTAACATATAAGGTGCTTTCAGTTGGACTATTCTCAAAACCATGTGCAATCAGATAGGCATGTATCTTCTCATACCAAGCACGTGGTGCTTGCTTTAAACCATATAATGCCTTCTTTAACCTGCAAACCTGGTTTTCATGCCCTTTCTGCACAAAGCCACGGGGCTGAAAAACATACACTTCTTCATGCAAATCACCATTCAGAAATGCAGTTTTAATGTCCAACTGATGTATATTCCAACCATGATGGGCTACAAGTGCACAGATGCTCCGAACAGTAGTCATACGACATGTGGGTGCAAAGGTCTCATCAAAATCAATGCCTCTTTCCTGTGCATAACCCTTTGCAACAAGCCTAGCCTTATACCTGTCAACTGTACCATCCGGTTTACGCTTCAGCTTGTATACCCACTTAGTGCCAATGGCCTTCTTGCCAGGAGCCAAGTTACATAAAGACCAAGTACCATTCTTCATTATAGCATCATATTCAGATTGCATAGCAGCCATCCAATTTTCTGAATTCTGTGCTTCATCAAAAGAAACAGGCTCATTCTCATCACAGAGACTAGACGCAGCCATAGCATAGCAATCTGATGCAAACGAGGCACTATGAGAGCCTGAACGAGTACGATATGACAAAGGTGCATCTAATTTGCTGTCACGCAAAGTCTGCACCAGCCATTTTGGCATAGTTTTTGCCTGATCAATATCAGCTCTCTCATCAACAAGTGCATCATGTAAATCTGCATCAGAAATGGAATGATCTACATCATCATATGAAGCCTGCAAAGGCTGAGAAGTTGCCTCATTAGGACCAGCACTAGACTGTCCACCTGTAAAAAGAGGCATCAAAGTATCATACATGTCTTTAGAGCTAACAGATGTCTCCTTAGTACATGAAAGCAATGGCTGAATAGCATCTTCCACAAAGACAACATCACGGCTAACCAGAATGCGTTTAGTCTGTGGATGATATAGACGATAGCCTTTACTTTCAGAACTGTACCCAACAAAAATACATTTTACTGCCTTATCATCCAATTTTCTGCGATGTTGTTCAGGCACTAGTGCATATGCCAAACAACCAAAAACCCGCAGATGAGCAATAGATGGCTTGCGATCATGCCAAGCCTCATATGGAGTGATAGACTATAGTGCTTTAGTGGGACACCTGTTAAGTACATATGCTGCACACATGACAGCCTCAAGCCAGAAACTATGTGGTAAAGCCTGACTCTTGACCATACACCTCGCCATCTCCATGAGTGACCTGTTCTTCCGTTCAGCAACTCCATTCTGTTGAGGTATATACGGCACTGTACACTGGTGTTTTATCCCACGTTCAGCCAGAAATGCATTAAAATCAGAAGACATATATTCCCCCCCTCGATCAGAACGGAGGGTGCCCATTTTACATGCTGACAGATTTTCAGCCAAAACCAAAAACTATTTGAAGCACAAAAACACTTAGGACTTTACCTTCAATGGATATACCCATGCATGCCTGGAAAAATCATCAATGAAAGTCACTAAGTAAAGATAGTTTCCAAAAGAAGGTGTCTGCATAGGACCACAGACATCACTATGTACAAGCTGCAATTTCTGCGTAGCCCAAACTGAACCATCTTTTGGAAAGGAGGAATGCTGCATTTTGCCCAAAATACAGCCTTCACATACATGTTTTCCAGGTGCCTCAAGCTTGGGCAAAGAAGACACCATATCAAATTTCTACAGGCGTAGCAAACTAGCAAAATTCACATGACCAAAGCGTGCATGCCAAAGCTTTTCATCTGAGATAGCCTGAGAATCATGAACTGCACATGCCGAATCATTCACAGATTTTTCATAGTTTATGACCTTATACAGCCCACGACATAAAATGCCAGAAGCAATAATAACATCGCCATTTGATAGATCATGAACTGTACATCTGTCATCAACAAATTTCACAACCAAGCCAATCTTGTCTAATGCAGAAACTGATAACAAATTCTTCTTGATTCCTGGCACAAATAAAGCATCTGACAAGGTGAAAGAACTACCATCAGTAGTAGTCAGAATGATCTTACCAACTCCCATAACAGGATAAGAGGAGTTGTTGCTGCATGTGACAGTATTCTTTGTAGGGGCAGGCTCCAGTGAAGAGAAGAAACTGTGCTGCGAGGTAATATGTTTGGTCGCCCCACTGTCAAAGTACCAAACATCTGAGTCCACTACAGACATGCACTGCTCATGAGAAGATGGGTCAAAACTGCAAACAGTAGTAAATGCCCATTCTTCTTCCTGCACAAGATTTGCAGACTCTGTTTTTGGTGTAGAGGCCTCTGCAACAACCATTCCAGCCTCTTTCTTCTTTGCCTCTTTTGCAGTCAGTTTTGGACAGTTCTTTATGATATGATCATTCCCTTTACAGTACTTGCAAAACAATTTCTGCTTTTCTGATTTCTTCTCATCTTTATCCTGGTTCTTTGAATGTGCAGCATTTGCAGATTTCTGCTTACTAGTAGAAGAGCTCCATTTTCCTTTGCCCTTCTGACTAGCCAGGAAATCTTGATCTGCAACACGCATAATGGACCTGTTCTGCCTGGACTGATCTTCCTGCAATAGAACAGAGACTAACTCCTCAAATGATAAGGCATTCGGATTGCCTTTCATCATCAACCGAAGAGTAGAAGCAAAACTCTGATTGAATCAGGAAGACCATTCAGAATGGTCTGCACAAGTGAGCTATCTGGTATAACCTCATCAGCAGAAATCAATTGTTCCTTCAAATATTTGATCTTTGTTAAGAAACTGTCCATAGAATCACCTTCATTCATGTGCTCACTCTCCAACTGTTTTCGAAGGTAAGCAACACGAGCCTCATTCCTAGCTTGGTACAATGTGGTTAGTGTATCCCAAGCATCCCTAGCTGTTCTGCAAGAGCGAATATGAGGAATAATGGCATGTTTGACAGACAAAGCTATCAATGCATGTGCATGGGCATCTCTGCCATCCCAACGAATTTGCTCTGCAGTAGGTGCAACAGAAACAGCAGCACGAACAGGAATCTGTGGAATATCATCTTCGACACCATCTTCATCAGCTCCAGCACCTGTATTTGTAGTACCTGTAGTTGCAGGTGTAACAGGACGTCTTTCAACACCCTGCACAATGTTCCATAGTCCTTTTGCAACCAATACATGTCGCATTATATAAGCCCATAATGGGTAGTTGGTACCATCCAACTTATCCTCAACAGCCAACATACGGAATACATCATTGCTTTCAGCAATGGCCGGTGACTAAAATACCTTGATGCAGAAAATTGACTGTATCTCAAAAAGTTGAACAGAACTGCCCAGATGAGTTTTGCTAGACCTGTAGCAGACTTCGAGACGCTTAAACTGGCGAACAGAAACTGGTGTATACCTTTGGCACAAAAAGACAAAATAGCTTGCACAAGCGCTACGATAGTGCGTTTGGAGGCCGGTTTCTGCATTAGCCAAGATTGGCTTGGTTGTGAAATTTGTTGATGACAGGTGTACTGTTCATGATCTGTCAAATGGCGATGTGATTATTGCTTCTGGCATTTTATGTCGTGGGCTGTATAAGCTCATAGACTATGAAGATCTGTAAATGATTTGGCATGTGCAGTAAATGATTCTCAGGCTATGTCAGATGCAAAGCTTTGGCATGCATGCTTTGGTCATCTGAATTTTGCTAGTTTGCTACGCCTACAGATGGTGTCCTCTTTGCCCAAACTAGAGGCACCTAGAAAACATGTTTGTAAAGGCTGTATTTTGGGCAAAATGCAACGTTCCTCCTTTCCAAAATATGGTTCAGTTCGGCTACACAAAAATTGCAGCTTGTACATAGTGATGTATGTGGTCCTATGCAGACACCCTCTTTTGGAAATTACCTTTACTTCATGACTTTTATTGATGATTTTTCCAGGCATGCATGGGTATATCCACTCAAAGCAAAGTCCGAAGTGTTCATGTGCTTTAAACAGTTTTTGCTTTTGGCTGAAAATCTGTCAGCATGTAAAATGGGCACTGTAGAGGAGGTACCGGGGTATCCACTTCCAACAATATCAAATTGTATACATTTCCAGTACTCCGTCTACTCAAGGGGGGTTCTCCTTAGGGAAGTATACCCTGTGACATTCTTGTGTGCAGGTACCTTCACTGATAACAGAGAAACCAATAGAAGTGAAAATGTACAGTTATAGAGAAAGGATCAATGACAAGTGCTCTTGAGAGAGGAAATCACTTCGTAACTTTGAAAATGATTACAGAGAGCTAAAATACTACAAAAGGATGTAACAGTGGGATAGCATGCCATTCCAAAACTAACTAACAACAATACAAGAGTGAGACCAACAAAGTGAGTACGATAAAGATGATGACTTGATCTTGAAGAAATTCACCGATGCATGCCAATGACTAGGTCCAAGCCACTCAATCACTCTGTAATGCTAATCACCAACTCCACTGGAGGCCCACGCTCTGTATAATCATCACAGAGTGACCTCCCACAGTGTGCCTGTAGCAACAGAGTGCAGAGAGTAGACCAAAAAATAGCCTCAACTAGCATCAACAAATGATGGTAGCGATGATACGCAATAGCCCACACGATTCAGATTACATCCAATTCAGGCCCCAAAGTGAGTGCCAAACCTCTGTTTATATAGACCCAGAGTGGCCAAGGGTGGCCTTGCCAAATTCCAGCCTTAAGTGCCGCACGCGCCAAAGTGGTGGTCCAGAGGTGGAGGATGGTAGCCAACTTCAATAAGGCCCCCAATTTTAGCTTCTGACACCGCCAAAGCCAAGTGGCAATATTCCCTGCATTATTTTTCATTCTGACACATTACTGACAAAATATGCTCCGCCCGTCATTTGCCGCCCAAGTAGCTCATGGTGGCCTATACTAAGTCGGTAGTCGCCCATGTGCATGTAGGAGGCGAGTGATCGCCTTTGGAGAGGGTTGGGAGAAAAGAGGTGGTCGCCCCAATTTCCATGAGAACTCATGGTGGTCGCCTTACCTTGTAGTAAGTGCCCCTGGATGGTCGCCCAATTTGCCATTAGGAGGAGAGGGTCGCCCAAGGCCACTAGGAGGAGAGGGTCGCCCAAGGCTATTAGGAGGAGAGGGTCGCCCAATTAGCACAAAAGGAGTAGAGGGTCGCCCAAGGCCACTAGGAGGAGAGGGTCGCCCAAGGTGGGGGTCGCCAAAGGAAGAAGGGTCACCCATGTTTGAGGAATATCATGTGATGAAGGCGTCGCCCACATTTTGCTAAGAATCAATTCTTTCTCCCCCTAAAATCAAGGCGAGTGAGCGCCCAATTCATTTGTGTTTTCTTTTGTAGAATCAAGGCGAGTGAGCGCCCAATCCTTTGTGAGTTTCCTTTCCTCAAATCAAGGCGAGAGCGCTCATCTCTTTGTAAGAAATTAAGACAATGTCTTCCTTAAAACAAAGTGTTTCCTCCATGCTTCGCTTTGGTGTTTAAATACAATTGCAGTTTGATTCCTTATAAGATATAGATTGGAACTCCATAGAAGAGGTTCATATGGGTGAAAGGTTGAACAAAGGGCTAGAGCTTGCCAATGGAGCGCATTTTCTGCTACATACCTGCAGGTTATAGGTTCACCAAAGTTGATTGTCTTGCATCCACTTCCTCCCAAAATCTTTGCTTCAAAATGCTCCTGCTTTAACACTTCCCCGAAGCTTCTCCTCAAATAAAGTCAATCAAATGCTAGCAAGCTCACCTGCTCTACAGACCCCCACATCAAGGCTTTGCACCGTCCCGATGCAACAACTCATTTATTTGCTTATTCTATCAAAGAAAATGAACTGCAGAAAATGAAAAGAACTATGGTATGTACAATGAGTGAATTCCATCTGCTTGCATTAATTCAAATAGCTTTTCACTCTGGAGATGTTGACCAGGGGTGTTGTTTCACCCTGCAAGTCCTCTAAATGAACTGCTCCTTGTGATAATACCTTTATCACCTTGTAGGGCCCTATCCATTTAGGTGCCAATTTGGTGGATGCTCGCGGAATCTGATGCACCAAGACCAAAGATCCTTCATGTACCTCATTAGTCCTTAAAAACCTGTCATGCAACCGTTTGCGTTCCTCTTGCTTTACTTGCAGTTTCCTCATTGCTGCTTCCCTATATTCATCCAATGCCACAAGTCTTCTAATGGGAGGCTCAATTCCGATGGTTCTAGCTCCAATTTCCTTCTTGATAATAAATTCGAATGGTGCCAAGTGAACTATTTGAGGGTTTTCTTCATCTCCAAGATTTACTACTTGAACAAACTTTTCGGAATTAGACTCACTTGAAAATTCATCCCCACTGTATGCAGGAGCGGAGTTCAATTTATGATCCACAATCTGTTCCTTGATCCATCCTAAAGGTATATTTGAAAATGGTAGTTCTTGAAGGTCAAAATTAGCCTCCTCAGATGCAGGCACAACTTTGTCACTTTCTTGTCCTGCAAGCATAAAATCATCCAATTTTTTATGTTTACCTGTCTTCTCCTTACATATCATTGTAGTGGCGCCGATTGTCAAATTTTGACTATCCGGGTCTAGTGGCCCAATTAGAGGTTTCGGTCCTTCGGGAGGTGCCTGCAAAAGATAAGCTCGACTACCTTGCTTAAGAGAAGAAGTGAGTTCCAGAGGAAGGATTGGCCCATTTTGGCCACTCTTGGCTAAGTGCACAACTTGGGCCTCCTGTCGCCCACTTGGGCCACCACCCTGGGCCTCCTGTCGCCCACTTGGGCCACCACCCTGGGCCTCCTGTCGCCCACTTGGGCCACCACCCTGGGCCTCCTGTCGCCCACTTGGGCCACCACCTTGGGCCTCCTGTCGCCCACTTGGGCCACCACCTTGGGCCTCCTGTCGCCCACTTGGGCCACCACCTTGGGCCTCATGGTGCCCAATTTTTGCTTCTTCCTCTAGTTTCTTGCGATCACATATCTTACTCTCTTCCATATTGTTCAAGTGAAAAACATCAAATTTTTCCTCTTTCTGGCCTCCTTGGGCTGCTTCTATAAAATCCTCATTTACTTCACATATCTCCACTGTGCAGCATTCTGTACTCCCCATCATCCAGTTTAATAGGGTATCATCTTCAGAAGGCATTACCTGAGTGTCCATTGTATACCCAGTAACCTTGTTGATGTCTGATCCTTCTTCCAAATGTATCTGTAATTGATTGTTAGTGCATGTGGAAATCCATAACTTGTTCTTTCCCCAATCCTGTAGAGCCTTTGCTTGCCTTAACCAAGGCCTTCCCAAGAGTAGAGGATATGAGGTCTCCTGTGGCAGGGAAATAACAACAAAGTCTAGAACAAAGTGACAACCCTGCACTATCATAAGTACCTTTTCAACAATACCAAGTGGTGTAACCCGACGTTGATCTGCTAATGTAACTGTGAAGGGTGCTGCCTTCGTGGGATTCAATTTTAGTTTCTTCATGGTGAAATCTGGCATCAAATTGATGCCGGAACCTCCATCTATGATAACACCTGTGAGCTTCATCCTTTATAAAAACAGATAATCGTGAGCTTTGATAATCAGCCAGGGGTGCAGGGGGAAAGTCAACCATAAAACCATCTATGCTAGGAGGTGGGCACAAGCATGCAGAGTGTATAATCTTCAACAAATCACTTCTTACTTTTGAATCCATCTTTATAAGTTGGTACAGACTAATCTTATGATGAATACCTCTCAAGATTTCCTCAATGTTCACCTCTTGTGTTTCTTCTTGAGGACTTGTTGGTTGATCTTTTAGCAAAGTAGTCACCCTCTCATAAGCTCCTTCAATGTCTGCTTGGTCCTTCCATCCCACCTTCTTTTCCTCATCTCTATCTTTGAGTCCTTGTTGTTCCTCCCTATAGGCTACTGCCGCTTGCCTGGCTCTAGTCATTATTGGCATTGACGGGGATGAAACAGCATAAGACTGAGCGGTCATACCTTCTACTTGTGGGGAGACTACAATCATGTGAATTGGAGGAGGGAGGCTCCTTGGGCAATCTCTGGTGTAGTGATCTTTAGCATCTGGACAATGCTGACAGGGAGGTGCACCTTCTAGTAGGGAGCACTTGTTTTGCATATGGCCATACTCACCACAACGATAACACATGAGTGGCCTATTATATCTAGGCCGAGTTGGACGGGTCTCTTCTCTATTAGGTGCATTCGAAGTACTAGCATAATATGAATCCAAAGCTTGATGGTTACCTCGTTGTTGTGCTCCCTTGAGGTAGTAGCAGTCTCTAGCTTCATGACCATCTTTGCCACAGAATTGACAACTGACCTTGTTAGGACAATTAACATTGGAATGTCCACTATTGCTGCATATTGTACACCAAACCTGTCTTCGTATGTCCTGTGTGGTTCGCAAATCTTCGAGCTCACGACGAAGTTGAGCTACTTCATCAACAGTGTGGGGAGGGGGCGGCGGCACAACCTTCTCTTCTTGGCGACTTTGCTGCATTCTTAAGGCTTCCAACTCCTTCCTGAGTTGCCCGATAGGATCCAAGTCTGATGCATAATTTGGTTGGGCCTCCCCTTCAAAATGTAGTCTAGCCTCCTCAATGCGCGATGCAGTTGCAACAAAATCATCAAGTGTTGCATCCAATCTAAGAGGTTCACGAAGCTTCTGCTGAGATGACTTGCGCAGAGCTTTCTCTATCCATTTTTTCACCAAGAAATCACCTGGAGCATGTGGCAGACGTGAAACAAGTGCTTTTGTTCTAGTGTGAAGTTCATGAAAGGATTCACCTGATCTCAATTTTAGGTTCTCCAACTGATCTAGAGCTCTTTCAGAGGAGTTGCTTGGTCGGAATGTCTGCGAGAATGCCGTCTTCAGTGCCTCCCATGTAGTGAAGTGTCCATCTGCATATTGACTATACCATTTGTCTGCAAGGCCTTCCAATGTAGATGGGAAGAGTACCAACATTGCATCCTCTCGGTTCTGCAATCCTCGTCCGCGGCATAATGAGACGAATCTCCTCACGTGGTCATCCGCATCCTCATAAGCTAATCCCTTAAATGTAGGGAACTTGATGTTCAACCTAGAGAGTAAATGAGAAAGTTCCTCCATTGGCACTGGTGCTTCTTCTAAAGTATCATAGGAAAAATCTAACGTCCTCCTCAGCTTCTCTTTTGAAAGCGGGGTTGAAGCCAAATCGATGGAAAAATTTAAGGGTAGAGGGGTACTAACCGAAGGTAGAGCTGACTTCTTGAGGCTCTTTTGTACACGAAGGGGCTCTCTGTCTACTCGAGTGTGGGTCATGTACCCACTCACAGAATGCAAAAAATCAAGAAATTAATGCAATGACAACTATATAGTGCACACTAGATACCTCACACAAAAATGCAAGGGTCCCACCGGGCGTGCCAAACTGTAGAGGAGGTACCGGGGTATCCACTTCCAACAATATCAAATTGTATACATTTCCAGTACTCCGTCTACTCAAGGGGGGTTCTCCTTAGGGAAGTATACCCTGTGACATTCTTGTGTGCAGGTACCTTCACTGATAACAGAGAAACCAATAGAAGTGAAAATGTACAGTTATAGAGAAAGGATCAATGACAAGTGCTCTTGAGAGAGGAAATCACTTCGTAACTTTGAAAATGATTACAGAGATCTAAAATACTACAAAAGGATGTAACAGTGGGATAGCATGCCATTCCAAAACTAACTAACAACAATACAAGAGTGAGACCAACAAAGTGAATACGATAAAGATGATGACTTGATCCTGAAGAAATTCACCGATGCATGCCAATGACTAGGTCCAAGCCACTCAATCACTCTGTAATGCTAATCACCAACTCCACTGGAGGCCCACGCTCTGTATAATCATCACAGAGTGACCTCCCACAGTGTGCCTGTAGCAACAGAGTGCAGAGAGTAGACCAAAAAATAGCCTCAACTAGCATCAACAAATGATGGTAGCGATGATACGCAATAGCCCACACGATTCAGATTACATCCGATTCAGGCCCCAAAGTGAGTGCCAAACCTCTGTTTATATAGACCCAGAGTGGCCAAGGGTGGCCTTGCCAAATTCCAGCCTTAAGTGCCGCACGCGCCAAAGTGGTGGTCCAGAGGTGGAGGATGGTAGCCAACTTCAATAAGGCCCCCAATTTTAGCTTCTGACACCGCCAAAGCCAAGTGGCAATATTCCCTGCATTATTTTTCATTCTGACACATTACTGACAAAATATGCTCCGCCCGTCATTTGCCGCCCAAGTAGCTCATGGTGGCCTATACTAAGTCGGTAGTCGCCCATGTGCATGTAGGAGGCGAGTGATCGCCTTTGGAGAGGGTTGGGAGAAAAGAGGTGGTCGCCCCAATTTCCATGAGAACTCATGGTGGTCGCCTTACCTTGTAGTAAGTGCCCCTGGATGGTCGCCCAATTTGCCATTAGGAGGAGAGGGTCGCCCAAGGCCACTAGGAGGAGAGGGTCGCCCAAGGCTATTAGGAGGAGAGGGTCGCCCAATTAGCACAAAAGGAGTAGAGGGTCGCCCAAGGCCACTAGGAGGAGAGGGTCGCCCAAGGTGGGGGTCGCCAAAGGAAGAAGGGTAGCCCATGTTTGAGGAATATCATGTGATGAAGGCGTCGCCCACATTTTGCTAAGAATCAATTCTTTCTCCCCCTAAAATCAAGGCGAGTGAGCGCCCAATTCATTTGTGTTTTCTTTTGTAGAATCAAGGCGAGTGAGCGCCCAATCCTTTGTGAGTTTCCTTTCCTCAAATCAAATTAAGGCGAGAGCGCTCATCTCTTTGTAAGAAATTAAGACAATGTCTTCCTTAAAACAAAGTGTTTCCTCCATGCTTCGCTTTGGTGTTTAAATACAATTGCAGTTTGATTCCTTATAAGATATAGATTGGAACTCCATAGAAGAGGTTCATATGGGTGAAAGGTTGAACAAAGGGCTAGAGCTTGCCAATGGAGCGCATTTTCTGCTACATACCTGCAGGTTATAGGTTCACCAAAGTTGATTGTCTTGCATCCACTTCCTCCCAAAATCTTTGCTTCAAAATGCTCCTGCTTTAACACTTCCCCAAAGCTTCTCCTCAAATAAAGTCAATCAAATGCTAGCAAGCTCACCTGCTCTACAGACCCCCACATCAAGACTTTGCACTGTCCCGGTGCAACAACTCATTTATTTGCTTATTCTATCAAAGAAAATGAACTGCAGAAAATGAAAAGAACTATGGTATGTACAGTGAGGGAATTCCATCTGCTTGCATTAATTCAAATAGCTTTTCACCCTGGAGATGTTGACCAGGGGTGTTGTTTCACCCTGCAAGTCCTCTAAATGAACTGCTCCTTGTGATAATACCTTTATCACCTTGTAGGGCCCTATCCATTTAGGTGCCAATTTGGTGGATGCTCGCGGAATCTGATGCACCAAGACCAAAGATCCTTCATGTACCTCATTAGTCCTTAAAAACCTGTCATGCAACCGTTTGCGTTCCTCTTGCTTTACTTGCAGTTTCCTCATTGCTGCTTCCCTATATTCATCCAATGCCACAAGTCTTCTAATGGGAGGCTCAATTCCGATGGTTCTAGCTCCAATTTCCTTCTTGATAATAAATTCGAATGGTGCCAAGTGAACTATTTGAGGGTTTTCTTCATCTCCAAGATTTACTACTTGAACAAACTTTTCGGAATTAGACTCACTTGAAAATTCATCCCCACTGTATGCAGGAGCGGAGTTCAATTTATGATCCACAATCTGTTCCTTGATCCATCCTAAAGGTATATTTGAAAATGGTAGTTCTTGAAGGTCAAAATTAGCCTCCTCAGATGCAGGCACAACTTTGTCACTTTCTTGTCCTGCAAGCATAAAATCATCCAATTTTTTATGTTTACCTGTCTTCTCCTTACATATCATTGTAGTGGCGCCGATTGTCAAATTTTGACTATCCGGGTCTAGTGGCCCAATTAGAGGTTTCGGTCCTTCGGGAGGTGCCTGCAAAAGATAAGCTCGACTACCTTGCTTAAGAGAAGAAGTGAGTTCCAGAGGAA
Organism: Ceratopteris richardii; assembly: GCA_020310875.1. Taxonomy (NCBI): domain Eukaryota; kingdom Viridiplantae; phylum Streptophyta; class Polypodiopsida; order Polypodiales; family Pteridaceae; genus Ceratopteris; species Ceratopteris richardii. Next base: position 226,996,638 of record CM035408.1, read on the forward strand.
GGATTGGCCCATTTTGGCCACTCTTGGCTAAGTGCACAACTTGGGCCTCCTGTCGCCCACTTGGGCCACCACCCTGGGCCTCCTGTCGCCCACTTGGGCCACCACCCTGGGCCTCCTGTCGCCCACTTGGGCCACCACCCTGGGCCTCCTGTCGCCCACTTGGGCCACCACCTTGGGCCTCCTGTCGCCCACTTGGGCCACCACCTTGGGCCTCCTGTCGCCCACTTGGGCCACCACCTTGGGCCTCATGGTGCCCAATTTTTGCTTCTTCCTCTAGTTTCTTGCGATCACATATCTTACTCTCTTCCATATTGTTCAAGTGAAAAACATCAAATTTTTCCTCTTTCTGGCCTCCTTGGGCTGCTTCTATAAAATCCTCATTTACTTCACATATCTCCACTGTGCAGCATTCTGTACTCCCCATCATCCAGTTTAATAGGGTATCATCTTCAGAAGGCATTACCTGAGTGTCCATTGTATACCCAGTAACCTTGTTGATGTCTGATCCTTCTTCCAAATGTATCTGTAATTGATTGTTAGTACATGTGGAAATCCATAACTTGTTCTTTCCCCAATCCTGTAGAGCCTTTCCTTGCCTTAACCAAGGCCTTCCCAAGAGTAGAGGATATGAGGTCTCCTGTGGCAGGGAAATAACAACAAAGTCTAGAACAAAGTGACAACCCTGCACTATCATAAGTACCTTTTCAACAATACCAAGTGGTGTAACCCGACGTTGATCTGCTAATGTAACTGTGAAGGGTGCTGCCTTCGTGGGATTCAATTTTAGTTTCTTCATGGTGAAATCTGGCATCAAATTGATGCCGGAACCTCCATCTATGATAACACCTGTGAGAGCTTCATCCTTTATAAAAACAGATAATCTTGAGCTTTGATAATCAGTCAGGGGTGCAGGGGGAAAGTCAACCATAAAACCATCTATGCTAGGAGGTGGGCACAAGCATGCAGAGTGTATAATCTTCAACAAATCACTTCTTACTTTTGAATCCATCTTTATAAGTTGGTACAGACTAATCTTATGATGAATACCTCTCAAGATTTCCTCAATGTTCACCTCTTGTGTTTCTTCCTGAGGACTTGTTGGTTGATCTTTTAGCAAAGTAGTCACCCTCTCATAAGCTCCTTCAATGTCTGCTTGGTCCTTCCATCCCACCTTCTTTTCCTCATCTCTATCTTTGAGTCCTTGTTGTTCCTCCCTATAGGCTACTGCCGCTTGCCTGGCTCTAGTCATTATTGGCATTGACGGGGATGAAACAGCATAAGACTGAGCGGTCATACCTTCTACTTGTGGGGAGACTGCAATCATGTGAATTGGAGGAGGGCGTCTCCTTGGGCAATCTCTGGTGTAGTGATCTTTAGCATCTGGACAATGCTGACAGGGAGGTGCACCTTCTGGTAGGGAGCACTTGTTTTGCATATGGCCATACTCACCACAACGATAACACATGAGTGGCCTATTATATCTAGGCCGAGTTGGACGGGTCTCTTCTCTATTAGGTGCATTTGAAGTACTAGCATAATATGAATCCAAAGCTTGATGGTTACCTCGTTGTTGTGCTCCCTTGAGGTAGTAGCAGTCTCTAGCTTCATGACCATCTTTGCCATAGAATTGACATCTGACCTTGTTAGGACAATTAACATTGGAATGTCCACTATTGCTGCATATTGTACACCAAACCTGTCTTCGTATGTCCTGTGTGGTTCGCAAATCTTCGAGCTCACGACGAAGTTGAGCTACTTCATCAACAGTGTGGGGAGGGGGCGGCGGCACAACCTTCTCTTCTTGGCGACTTTGCTGCATTCTTAAGGCTTCCAACTCCTTCCTGAGTTGCCCGATAGGATCCAAGTCTGATGCATAATTTGGTTGGGCCTCCCCTTCAAAATGTAGTCTAGCCTCCTCAATGCGCGATGCAGTTGCAACAAAATCATCAAGTGTTGCATCCAATCTAAGAGATTCACGAAGCTTCTGCTGAGATGACTTGGGCACAGATTTCTCTATCCATTTTTTTACCAAGAAATCACCTGGAGCATGTGGCAGACGTGAAACAAGTGCTTTTGTTCTAGTGTGAATTTCATGAAAAGATTCACCTGATCTCAATTTTAGGTTCTCCAACTGATCTAGAGCTCTTTCAGAGGAGTTTCTTGGTCGGAATGTCTGCGAGAATGCCGTCTTCAGTGCCTCCCATGTAGTGAAGTGTCCATCTGCATATTGACTATACCATTTGTCTGCAAGGCCTTCCAATGTAGATGGGAAGAGTACCAACATTGCATCCTCTCGGTTCTGCAATCCTCGTCCGCGGCATAATGAGACGAATCTCCTCACGTGGTCATCCGCATCCTCATAAGCTAATCCCTTAAATGTAGGGAACTTGATGTTCAACCTAGAGAGTAAATGAGAAAGTTCCTCCATTGGCACTGGTGCTTCTTCTGAAGTATCAGAGGAAAAATCTAACGTCCTCCTCAGCTTCTCTTTTGAAAGCGGGGTTGAAGCCAAATCGATGGAAAAATTTAAGGGTAGAGGGGTACTAGCCGAAGGTAGAGCTGACTTCTTGAGGCTCTTTTGTACACGAAGGGGCTCTCTGTCTACTCGAGTGTGGGTCATGTACCCACTCACAGAATGCAAAAAATCAAGAAATTAATGCAATGACAACTATATAGTGCACACTAGATACCTCACACAAAAATGCAAGGGTCCCACCGGGCGTGCCAAACTGTAGAGGAGGTACCGGGGTATCCACTTCCAACAATATCAAATTGTATACATTTCCAGTACTCCGTCTACTCAAGGGGGGTTCTCCTTAGGGAAGTATACCCTGTGACATTCTTGTGTGCAGGTACCTTCACTGATAACAGAGAAACCAATAGAAATGAAAATGTACAGTTATAGAGAAAGGATCAATGACAAGTGCTCTTGAGAGAGGAAATCACTTCGTAACTTTGAAAATGATTACAGAGATCTAAAATACTACAAAAGGATGTAACAGTGGGATAGCATGCCATTCCAAAACTAACTAACAACAATACAAGAGTGAGACCAACAAAGTGAATACGATAAAGATGATGACTTGATCCTGAAGAAATTCACCGATGCATGCCAATGACTAGGTCCAAGCCACTCAATCACTCTGTAATGCTAATCACCAACTCCACTGGAGGCCCACGCTCTGTATAATCATCACAGAGTGACCTCCCACAGTGTGCCTGTAGCAACAGAGTGCAGAGAGTAGACCAAAAAATAGCCTCAACTAGCATCAACAAATGATGGTAGCGATGATACGCAATAGCCCACACGATTCAGATTACATCCGATTCAGGCCCCAAAGTGAGTGCCAAACCTCTGTTTATATAGACCCAGAGTGGCCAAGGGTGGCCTTGCCAAATTCCAGCCTTAAGTGCCGCACGCGCCAAAGTGGTGGTCCAGAGGTGGAGGATGGTAGCCAACTTCAATAAGGCCCCCAATTTTAGCTTCTGACACCGCCAAAGCCAAGTGGCAATATTCCCTGCATTATTTTTCATTCTGACACATTACTGACAAAATATGCTCCGCCCGTCATTTGCCGCCCAAGTAGCTCATGGTGGCCTATACTAAGTCGGTAGTCGCCCATGTGCATGTAGGAGGCGAGTGATCGCCTTTGGAGAGGGTTGGGAGAAAAGAGGTGGTCGCCCCAATTTCCATGAGAACTCATGGTGGTCGCCTTACCTTGTAGTAAGTGCCCCTGGATGGTCGCCCAATTTGCCATTAGGAGGAGAGGGTCGCCCAAGGCCACTAGGAGGAGAGGGTCGCCCAAGGCTATTAGGAGGAGAGGGTCGCCCAATTAGCACAAAAGGAGTAGAGGGTCGCCCAAGGCCACTAGGAGGAGAGGGTCGCCCAAGGTGGGGGTCGCCAAAGGAAGAAGGGTGGCCCATGTTTGAGGAATATCATGTGATGAAGGCGTCGCCCACATTTTGCTAAGAATCAATTCTTTCTCCCCCTAAAATCAAGGCGAGTGAGCGCCCAATTCATTTGTGTTTTCTTTTGTAGAATCAAGGCGAGTGAGCGCCCAATCCTTTGTGAGTTTCCTTTCCTCAAATCAAATTAAGGCGAGAGCGCTCATCTCTTTGTAAGAAATTAAGACAATGTCTTCCTTAAAACAAAGTGTTTCCTCCATGCTTCGCTTTGGTGTTTAAATACAATTGCAGTTTGATTCCTTATAAGATATAGATTGGAACTCCATAGAAGAGGTTCATATGGGTGAAAGGTTGAACAAAGGGCTAGAGCTTGCCAATGGAGCGCATTTTCTGCTACATACCTGCAGGTTATAGGTTCACCAAAGTTGATTGTCTTGCATCCACTTCCTCCCAAAATCTTTGCTTCAAAATGCTCCTGCTTTAACACTTCCCCAAAGCTTCTCCTCAAATAAAGTCAATCAAATGCTAGCAAGCTCACCTGCTCTACAGACCCCCACATCAAGACTTTGCACCGTCCCGGTGCAACAACTCATTTATTTGCTTATTCTATCAAAGAAAATGAACTGCAGAAAATGAAAAGAACTATGGTATGTACAGTGAGGGAATTCCATCTGCTTGCATTAATTCAAATAGCTTTTCACCCTGGAGATGTTGACCAGGGGTGTTGTTTCACCCTGCAAGTCCTCTAAATGAACTGCTCCTTGTGATAATACCTTTATCACCTTGTAGGGCCCTATCCATTTAGGTGCCAATTTGGTGGATGCTCGCGGAATCTGATGCACCAAGACCAAAGATCCTTCATGTACCTCATTAGTCCTTAAAAACCTGTCATGCAACCGTTTGCGTTCCTCTTGCTTTACTTGCAGTTTCCTCATTGCTGCTTCCCTATATTCATCCAATGCCACAAGTCTTCTAATGGGAGGCTCAATTCCGATGGTTCTAGCTCCAATTTCCTTCTTGATAATAAATTCGAATGGTGCCAAGTGAACTATTTGAGGGTTTTCTTCATCTCCAAGATTTACTACTTGAACAAACTTTTCGGAATTAGACTCACTTGAAAATTCATCCCCACTGTATGCAGGAGCGGAGTTCAATTTATGATCCACAATCTGTTCCTTGATCCATCCTAAAGGTATATTTGAAAATGGTAGTTCTTGAAGGTCAAAATTAGCCTCCTCAGATGCAGGCACAACTTTGTCACTTTCTTGTCCTGCAAGCATAAAATCATCCAATTTTTTATGTTTACCTGTCTTCTCCTTACATATCATTGTAGTGGCGCCGATTGTCAAATTTTGACTATCCGGGTCTAGTGGCCCAATTAGAGGTTTCGGTCCTTCGGGAGGTGCCTGCAAAAGATAAGCTCGACTACCTTGCTTAAGAGAAGAAGTGAGTTCCAGAGGAAGGATTGGCCCATTTTGGCCACTCTTGGCTAAGTGCACAACTTGGGCCTCCTGTCGCCCACTTGGGCCACCACCCTGGGCCTCCTGTCGCCCACTTGGGCCACCACCCTGGGCCTCCTGTCGCCCACTTGGGCCACCACCCTGGGCCTCCTGTCGCCCACTTGGGCCACCACCTTGGGCCTCCTGTCGCCCACTTGGGCCACCACCTTGGGCCTCCTGTCGCCCACTTGGGCCACCACCTTGGGCCTCATGGTGCCCAATTTTTGCTTCTTCCTCTAGTTTCTTGCGATCACATATCTTACTCTCTTCCATATTGTTCAAGTGAAAAACATCAAATTTTTCCTCTTTCTGGCCTCCTTGGGCTGCTTCTATAAAATCCTCATTTACTTCACATATCTCCACTGTGCAGCATTCTGTACTCCCCATCATCCAGTTTAATAGGGTATCATCTTCAGAAGGCATTACCTGAGTGTCCATTGTATACCCAGTAACCTTGTTGATGTCTGATCCTTCTTCCAAATGTATCTGTAATTGATTGTTAGTACATGTGGAAATCCATAACTTGTTCTTTCCCCAATCCTGTAGAGCCTTTCCTTGCCTTAACCAAGGCCTTCCCAAGAGTAGAGGATATGAGGTCTCCTGTGGCAGGGAAATAACAACAAAGTCTAGAACAAAGTGACAACCCTGCACTATCATAAGTACCTTTTCAACAATACCAAGTGGTGTAACCCGACGTTGATCTGCTAATGTAACTGTGAAGGGTGCTGCCTTCGTGGGATTCAATTTTAGTTTCTTCATGGTGAAATCTGGCATCAAATTGATGCCGGAACCTCCATCTATGATAACACCTGTGAGAGCTTCATCCTTTATAAAAACAGATAATCTTGAGCTTTGATAATCAGTCAGGGGTGCAGGGGGAAAGTCAACCATAAAACCATCTATGCTAGGAGGTGGGCACAAGCATGCAGAGTGTATAATCTTCAACAAATCACTTCTTACTTTTGAATCCATCTTTATAAGTTGGTACAGACTAATCTTATGATGAATACCTCTCAAGATTTCCTCAATGTTCACCTCTTGTGTTTCTTCCTGAGGACTTGTTGGTTGATCTTTTAGCAAAGTAGTCACCCTCTCATAAGCTCCTTCAATGTCTGCTTGGTCCTTCCATCCCACCTTCTTTTCCTCATCTCTATCTTTGAGTCCTTGTTGTTCCTCCCTATAGGCTACTGCCGCTTGCCTGGCTCTAGTCATTATTGGCATTGACGGGGATGAAACAGCATAAGACTGAGCGGTCATACCTTCTACTTGTGGGGAGACTGCAATCATGTGAATTGGAGGAGGGCGGCTCCTTGGGCAATCTCTGGTGTAGTGATCTTTAGCATCTGGACAATGCTGACAGGGAGGTGCACCTTCTGGTAGGGAGCACTTGTTTTGCATATGGCCATACTCACCACAACGATAACACATGAGTGGCCTATTATATCTAGGCCGAGTTGGACGGGTCTCTTCTCTATTAGGTGCATTCGAAGTACTAGCATAATATGAATCCAAAGCTTGATGGTTACCTCGTTGTTGTGCTCCCTTGAGGTAGTAGCAGTCTCTAGCTTCATGACCATCTTTGCCATAGAATTGACAACTGACCTTGTTAGGACAATTAACATTGGAATGTCCACTATTGCTGCATATTGTACACCAAACCTGTCTTCGTATGTCCTGTGTGGTTCGCAAATCTTCGAGCTCACGACAAAGTTGAGCTACTTCATCAACAGTGTGGGGAGGGGGCGGCGGCACAACCTTCTCTTCTTGGCGACTTTGCTGCATTCTTAAGGCTTCCAACTCCTTCCTGAGTTGCCCGATAGGATCCAAGTCTGATGCATAATTTGGTTGGGCCTCCCCTTCAAAATGTAGTCTAGCCTCCTCAATGCGCGATGCAGTTGCAACAAAATCATCAAGTGTTGCATCCAATCTAAGAGATTCACGAAGCTTCTGCTGAGATGACTTGGGCAGAGCTTTCTCTATCCATTTTTTTACCAAGAAATCACCTGGAGCATGTGGCAGACGTGAAACAAGTGCTTTTGTTCTAGTGTGAAGTTCATGAAAGGATTCACCTGATCTCAATTTTAGGTTCTCCAACTGATCTAGAGCTCTTTCAGAGGAGTTGCTTGGTCGGAATGTCTGCGAGAATGCCGTCTTCAGTGCCTCCCATGTAGTGAAGTGTCCATCTGCATATTGACTATACCATTTGTCTGCAAGGCCTTCCAATGTAGATGGGAAGAGTACCAACATTGCATCCTCTCGGTTCTGCAATCCTCGTCCGTGGCATAATGAGACGAATCTCCTCACGTGGTCATCCGCATCCTCATAAGCTAATCCCTTAAATGTAGGGAACTTGATGTTCAACCTAGAGAGTAAATGAGAAAGTTCCTCCATTGGCACTGGTGCTTCTTCTGAAGTATCAGAGGAAAAATCTAACGTCCTCCTCAGCTTCTCTTTTGAAAGCGGGGTTGAAGCCAAATCGATGGAAAAATTTAAGGGTAGAGGGGTACTAGCCGAAGGTAGAGCTGACTTCTTGAGGCTCTTTTGTACACGAAGGGGCTCTCTGTCTACTCGAGTGTGGGTCATGTACCCACTCACAGAATGCAAAAAATCAAGAAATAAATGCAATGACAACTATATAGTGCACACTAGATACCTCACACAAAAATGCAAGGGTCCCACCGGGCGTGCCAAACTGTAGAGGAGGTACCGGGGTATCCACTTCCAACAATATCAAATTGTATACATTTCCAGTACTCCGTCTACTCAAGGGGGGTTCTCCTTAGGGAAGTATACCCTGTGACATTCTTGTGTGCAGGTACCTTCACTGATAACAGAGAAACCAATAGAAGTGAAAATGTACAGTTATAGAGAAAGGATCAATGACAAGTGCTCTTGAGAGAGGAAATCACTTCGTAACTTTGAAAATGATTACAGAGATCTAAAATACTACAAAAGGATGTAACAGTGGGATAGCATGCCATTCCAAAACTAACTAACAACAATACAAGAGTGAGACCAACAAAGTGAATACGATAAAGATGATGACTTGATCCTGAAGAAATTCACTGATGCATGCCAATGACTAGGTCCAAGCCACTCAATCACTCTGTAATGCTAATCACCAACTCCACTGGAGGCCCACGCTCTGTATAATCATCACAGAGTGACCTCCCACAGTGTGCCTGTAGCAACAGAGTGCAGAGAGTAGACCAAAAAATAGCCTCAACTAGCATCAACAAATGATGGTAGCGATGATACGCAATAGCCCACACGATTCAGATTACATCCGATTCAGGCCCCAAAGTGAGTGCCAAACCTCTGTTTATATAGACCCAGAGTGGCCAAGGGTGGCCTTGCCAAATTCCAGCCTTAAGTGCCGCACGCGCCAAAGTGGTGGTCCAGAGGTGGAGGATGGTAGCCAACTTCAATAAGGCCCCCAATTTTAGCTTCTGACACCGCCAAAGCCAAGTGGCAATATTCCCTGCATTATTTTTCATTCTGACACATTACTGACAAAATATGCTCCGCCCGTCATTTGCCGCCCAAGTAGCTCATGGTGGCCTATACTAAGTCGGTAGTCGCCCATGTGCATGTAGGAGGCGAGTGATCGCCCTTGGAGAGGGTTGGGAGAAAAGAGGTGGTCGCCCCAATTTCCATGAGAACTCATGGTGGTCGCCTTACCTTGTAGTAAGTGCCCCTGGATGGTCGCCCAATTTGCCATTAGGAGGAGAGGGTCGCCCAAGGCCACTAGGAGGAGAGGGTCGCCCAAGGCTATTAGGAGGAGAGGGTCGCCCAATTAGCACAAAAGGAGTAGAGGGTCGCCCAAGGCCACTAGGAGGAGAGGGTCACCCAAGGTGGGGGTCGCCAAAGGAAGAAGGGTCGCCCATGTTTGAGGAATATCATGTGATGAAGGCGTCGCCCACATTTTGCTAAGAATCAATTCTTTCTCCCCCTAAAATCAAGGCGAGTGAGCGCCCAATTCATTTGTGTTTTCTTTTGTAGAATCAAGGCGAGTGAGCGCCCAATCCTTTGTGAGTTTCCTTTCCTCAAATCAAGGCGAGAGCGCTCATCTCTTTGTAAGAAATTAAGACAATGTCTTCCTTAAAACAAAGTGTTTCCTCCATGCTTCGCTTTGGTGTTTAAATACAATTGCAGTTTGATTCCTTATAAGATATAGATTGGAACTCCATAGAAGAGGTTCATATGGGTGAAAGGTTGAACAAAGGGCTAGAGCTTGCCAATGGAGCGCATTTTCTGCTACATACCTGCAGGTTATAGGTTCACCAAAGTTGATTGTCTTGCATCCACTTCCTCCCAAAATCTTTGCTTCAAAATGCTCCTTCTTTAACACTTCCCCGAAGCTTCTCCTCAAATAAAGTCAATCAAATGCTAGCAAGCTCACCTGCTCTACAGGCACCGTCCATTCTGATCGAGGGGGGGAATATATGTCTTCAGAATTTAATGCATTTCTGGCTGAACGTGGGATAAAACACCAGTGTACAGTGTCGTATACACCTCAACAGAATGGAGTTGGTGAACGAAAGAACAGGTTACTCATGGAGATGGCGAGATGCATGTTCAGAAGTCAGGCTTTACCACATAGTTTCTGGCTTGAGGCTGTCATGTGTGCAGCATATGTACTGAACAGGTGACCCACTAAAGTGCTGCAATCTATCACTCCATATGAGGCTTGGCATGATCGCAAGCCATCTGTTGCTCATCTGCATGTTTTTGGTTGTTTGGCATATGCATTAGTGCCTGAACAACATCGCAGAAAATTGGATGATAAGGTAGTAAAATGTATTTTTGTTGGGTATAGTTCTGAAAGTAAAGGCTATCGTCTGTATCATCCACAGACTAAACGCATTCTGGTTAGCCGTGATGTTGTCTTTGTGGAAGATGCTATTCAGCCATTGCTTTCATGTACTAAGGAGACATCTGTTAGCTCCAAAGACATGTATGATACTTTGATGCCTCTTTTTACAGGTGGACAGTCTAGTGATGGTCCTAATGAGGCAACTTCTCAACCTTTGCAGGTTTCATATGATGATGCAGATCATTCTATTTCTTATGCAGATTTACATGATGCACTTGTTGATGAGAGAGCTGATATTGAGCAGGCAAAAACTATGCCAAAATGGCTGATGCAGACTTTGCATGATAGCAAATTAGATGCACCTTTGTCATATCGTACTCGTTCAGGCTCTCATAGTGCCTTCTTTGCATCAGATTGCTATGTTATGGCTGCATCTAGTCTCTGTGATGAGAATGAGCCTGTTTCTTTTGATGAAGCACAAAATTCAGAAAATTGGATGGCTGCTATGCAATCTGAATATGATGCTATAATGAAGAATGGTACATGGTCTTTATGTGTCTTGCCTCTTGGCAAGAAGGCCATTGGCACTAAGTGGGTATACAAGTTGAAGCGTAAACCTGATGGTACAGTTGATAGGTATAAGGCTAGGCTTGTTGCAAAGGGTTATGCACAGGAAAGAGGCATTGATTTTGATGAGACCTTTGCACCTACATGCCCTATGACTACTCTTCGGAGCATTTGTGCACTTGCAGCCCATCATGGTTGGAATGTACATCAGTTGGACATTAAAATAGCATTTCTGAATGGTGACTTGCATGAAAAAGTGTATGTTTTTCAGCCCCGTGGCTTTGTGTAGAAAGGGCATGAAAACCAGGTGTGCAGGTTAAAGAAGGCGTTATATGGTTTAAAGCAAGCACCACGTGCTTGGTATGAGAAGATACATGCCTATCTGATTGCACATGGTTTTGATTAAGCGTGCTAATGATGTGCTTCTGATCATTGTTGTCTATGTTGATGAAATGATGCTCACTGGTCCTATTGAGAAGCATATTGCTGATTTCAAGGCTGATTTGCATGCCTCATTTGAGATGTCTGATTTGGGGCATTTGCATCACTATTTGGACATTCAGTTGATGCAAGTTGATGGTGGAATGGCTTTGTGTCAAACGAAATATATTGACACATTATTGCAGTGTTTTGGCCTTGAAGACTGTAAGCCTATTGCCACTCCTATGGAGACAGGTTTACGATTGAGTCTTCATGATGCTGGAGATGCATTTGATGCTGTTCTCTATCAACAGGCTGTTGGATGCTTGATTTACTTATGCATTACTCGACCAAATATTCAGTTTGTTGTCTCACAGATGAGCACGTTTATGCATTGCCCAGGAGTCACGCATTGGAAGGCCGTTAAGTGCATCTTTCGCTACTTGAGTGGTACTCGGCTACTTGGGTTGTTTTATCCCAAGGGGGGATCACTACCGCCACATTTGCATGCTTTTTCTGACTAAGATTGGGCTGGTTGCTATGACACTCGTGTGTCCACCAATGGTTTTTGCTTCATGCTTGGTAGCTCATGTATATCTTGGTTGAGCAAGAAGCAGCCTACTGTGGCCACTTCCAGATGTGAGGCTGAGTATAGGGCAGCTTTCACAACAACTGTTGAGTGTGTGGGGCTCAAACGCCTTATGGCTGATTTGGGTGTTGGCCAGTCTTCGCCACCACCATCTTCACTGACAGTCAGAGCGCATTGGCAGTTGCGAGGAACCCTGTGTTCCATGCTTGCACTAAGCACATTGAGATGCATTATCACTATGTCAGGGAGAGGTTCTCTGCTGGGGAGATCAGCTTGGCATATGTACCCACGCAGGAGAACATAGCAGACCTTTTCACGAAGGCTCTGCCTAGGGAGAAGTTTGAAGCTTTCCGCAAAGCTTTGGGCTTACTTCCTTTTGTGGAGTGATTTCCACATAGCTTGGCACTTCCTTATACATGAGTGCCAGCTCCTTGTTCACCGCATCACTCCTAGGGGGGATTTGTTGATATATAGGTAGTGATGTGTGTGAACACACTAGGACCGCCAGGGCACTTTTTTCCCTCTTTAAGAGGTTTTTTTCCCCCGGCTTGTGTATACACCTATTGCCCTAATGGGCTACTTATCTTTGTACATTCTCTAGTAATACATTCAGTATTGTGTGTTTGCGCTCCAAGCTTCTTCTTCTTCCTTGTGTTGTTCGCGTGCTTCCGCAGACATCTATCTCCAACAGTGAGATCTACTCGGAAAAGTGAGATAAAGTAAAAATTCCATAACTAAAGAACTGCCAAGGGGCAACTCATGAAATGGTTTAGAGTAAAAAAAAGAGAAATGTCAAAAGTGTTTATGAACACTGTAAAGTCATGAGATCAACCAACTCCACACAATGGAGAGGCTCCTAAATGACCAGAATGTCATAAGATGTGACGTGAGCAACACACTTATCTTATGACAATGAAATACATCAAATAGTGCAAGAGAAAGTGTGGGAGGGATGGAAAATGGGGTATGAAGGGTGCACAAAAGGATGACGAAAATGGGTGGGAGGGTGGGCAAATGGGCAGAATGAATCCCTAAAAATTGATGGCAAAAGGCCTCTCTCAATGAGGAGAAAGCACGCCACCAAAATGAAGCACCACCACCACTAAAATGACCACCAAGTGCACCACCAAGACCTCCACCTAGCGCTCTGATACCATGTAGAGAGTACGCACACGGAAGCAAAATGAAAAGTAAAGTACTCTCACAAAACAAAGAATGTGTGAGACACAAAATGAGTAGACCATGAAATGGGTAAACTCATGTGGATTAGAAATGAGCTTGCCAAGAACATGGAGTAGGCTCCTCAAGCTTCTAACCAAGTACAAATGAGGGGAGAGGCCCTCCTTATATAGATTTGGGAGGGGCTCTCAAAAGTACATCATATGTGGGATATGTCTTCTGAAAGGAGAATGAATACAACTGGTAGAAGCACATGGCAAGGTACCCAAACATAAAGGAAATACAATATAAAATGGAAATAGACTAGAAATGGAGTGCCTCCTGGATACAAAATGGAGATGCACTCATGTGGATACAAATGTAGATGAAGTAGGAGCGATCATGTCGTCAACATGAGTTTCTACTATCAGATTATCATTTGCAGGTCATATCTTAGAAGAGCAGTTATGAAGAGATTTGAGGGATTCACGTTCATTATTTGAAAGTTAAAGGCTACATCAAAACAGGTATCTAAAGGTTTTTCTAGAGATTTTTGAGAGATCTCTTTCATTGCAAGAAAGCTCATCTAAGAAGACAAATATGGAGAGCATCAGTTTTGTTTTCAACCAATCTTGTGTTGTAAGTTGGTTGGAAGTTTTTGCTCACATTTTGTATCTAGAAAGGTAACTCTAGAAAGGTAATTCATCATTCATACAAAAGGTTGGTGAATTTAGTCATATCAGTCATTTGAAGCAGAATTTTGATTCAGGAGATATGAGGAGATGGTAAAACATGATTCTATGTTCACTTCCATTTGTATACCATGTTTGTTTTGTCTCTTACTCTTAGCAATAGAGTAAGAGAAAAAGTTTATTTGAAGAAGTCAAGAGTGCTTGGTACTTCAAGATAAAGAGAACAAAAGGCATGGAAGAGAAGTTTGAAGATGTTGACATCATCATCAGGTAGAAGAAAGATGCAGAAAAAGAAGGTCCAACATTTCCAAAGGGAAATTAAGATTTCCTTTTCTCTTATATTTTCCATATACTTTTCCTAATTTTAATCCTCTACATCCAAAGACAAGTCTACGAGAACATCTTGTTTAGAGAAGAAGCAGTTTCTTGTTTTGCATTATACTTGATCATGTTTTAGTAGGTTTTGGATAAAGAATTGCATTGAGAGAAAGAAAAGCAGCAAATTTTGAAGACAACTTGTATATTTTGACTCATATGTATGAGTTATATATAAGTTGAATATTTTGAGCAGGAGGGATATGGTCCCTCAAAGAATTCTTGGAGTGTCAATAATACAAAGCTACTTGGTATATGACAAGTTGTAGAGTAGTATATTTCTTCTTTATCTAAACTCTTAAGGAAAAAGAATTTTTAGAAGATGTTGGAGACTTGCAGAGAGGTTTTATGTTTGGAAAGGTTACCTCATATTCAGTATTTTCAAAAAACTTCAGAAAATTCAGATTTTTTGATATACGAGTCAGTTGAAGAATCTACTTTCTATGTTTGTCTTGTTTTTCGGATACATTCTTGTATTCAAAAAGGTGTTCCATTAGATCCTATCACTTGATTGAGAAGTGGAGTTAGCCAAAAGAAAGCCAAGCAGGTACTATCACATTTCACTCGGGTAGAATATGAAGATATGAAGTATCAACTTGCATCTTTTGGAGTTCCCAAGGTGAGAAGTTTGTCCACTTATGTTTCAAATAGTGTTGCAGAGAGATAGAAGAAGATACTTGTTATGTTGCAGAAGGTTATGAATCCTAAAATGCTTTCAGCAAGATTTTTATGATAGATCGGCTAATCTTATTCTAGATTTTGGGAAGTTGAAGAATGACAGGAAAAGCTATTGGCATGTGCACAATGCTAAAAAAAGGATTAAGAAGTTTTGTTTCAGACACAGGTATTAATGTTATGAAAAATCAGATTTATGAAGGAAGACATTCCAGATTTCATAAAGTTTGATATATTTGAAGAATTCTAGATACTACTGTTAAATCATCCAGGGGGTGATGAAACATGAAGACCTAGCCATATGTGAAAAGAATGCAGATTCATACCTATAAGTATTCCAGGTATTCCTATATCAAGTATTCCTATATTTCCTTTGTCAGTTTCTCTTTATGTTCCAGCTTTGAAAGAAGAAGGAAGAAGGAGAATTTCTAGAGAAAGTTCCTGTTAGGATGTTCCTATTCCAGAGAAGGTTCCAGAATTCTATTGAAGAGAAGCTTGATATTTCAGAGAGGTATATTTTCAGAGGTGCACACATATATGTTTATACCACATTCTAAAGGAAAGAGGTATGAAGGATTTACAGATTGAACAAGGATGAAGACATGATGACATCCTAGATTTTTTGACGAGACTCATGAGTTGAGTTGAGTTGAGTTGAGTTGGGTATAGTCAAAGATGAACCGGCAGTGTTCATAATACACCAAGTTGTGAGTTGTCAGTGACAAGTCTCAGGATTCAGTTCTTGATTATGTTTAGTGTATTTACATGACACGGGAGAAGTACGTCGAGAAACCTTTTATAAGGTAAATGCAAATATGTGGATCCTAGTGTATGTTTACAGGTTTGAGAAGACAAGAGATAGCAGGTTCAGAGTCAGTACTTGCTACATTTGTTGTCAAGCAGTGATTGCTTAATGAGTACACTATTGGATATCTAGTTTGCATATTTTCTCAAGTGTTATGGTTCATATTCAACAAGTTCAGGTGTTTGAAGTTTGAAGGAAAGACAAATTCACTTTTGAAGAAGACTTTTGAAGAAAAGGTTTGAAGCTCAATTTGGGGAGTACAAGTTTGAAGCTTATGACAGTTTGTAGATGAATGAAGTTACATGTTCAGTTCATTTTGTATCATTGTGACATTGAAGGGGGGATTATTGGAAAACAATGTCTCATTGGTCCATATTGCTCAGAGAATAACATATTGAGTAGGTAGTCCTTTAGTAGTCTTGAGCCAAACATGTTCTTATATAGTATTGTTCTTGATAGAATAAAGCATATTGTTGGAAAACAATGTCTCATTGGTCCATATTGCTCAGAGTATAAGAGGTTGAGTAGGTAGTCCTTTAGTAGTCTAAAGGACTACCTACTCAACCTGTTACACTCTAAGCAATATGGACCAATGAGACATTGTTTTCCAACAATGCAAAATTTGACCAATGGGCAATGTACTTATATGGATTGTTTCCAGCAATGTATGCAAATTGAACAAAGCTTTGTATGGGTTGAAGAAGCACCTAGGGCATGGAACCATAGGTTGACCACATACCTTCAAGATCAAGGATTCATCATAAGCAAAGTAGACACTTCTCTATTTGTCAAGAGAAGTAATTTAGAGATGATATACACTATTCTCAAAACCATGTGCAATCAGATAGGCATGTATCTTCTCATACCAAGCACATGGTGCTTGCTTTGAACCATATAATGCCTTCTTTAACCTGCACACCTAGTTTTCATGCCCTTTTTGCACAAAGCCACAGGGCTGAAAAACATACACTTCTTCATGCAAGCCACCATTCAGAAATGTTGTTTTAATGTCCAACTGATGTACATTCCAACCATGATGAGCTGCAAGTGCACAGATGCTATGAACTGTAGTCATTCGGCAAGTAGGTGCAAAGGTCTCATCAAAATCAATGCCTCTTCCTGCGCATAACGGTTTGCAACAAGTCTAGCCTTATACCTATCAACTGTACCATCAGGCTTATGCTTCAACTTGTATACCCACTTAGTCTCAATGGCCTTCTTGCCTAGAGGCAAGTCACATAAAGCCCAAGTACCATTCTTCATTATAGCATCATATTCAGATTACATAACAGCCATCCAATTTTCTGAATTTTGTGCTTCATCAAACGAAACAGGCTCATTCTCATCACAGAGACTAGATGCAGCCATAGCATAGCAATCTGATGCAAAAGAGGCACTATGAGAGCTTGAATGAGTACGATATGACAGAGGTGCATCTAATTCGCTGTTATGCAAAGTCTGCACCAGCCATTTTGGCATAGTTTTTGCCAATACATGGTAGCCTACACCAATTGGCAACGCCAGCTTTGGTCCCTCATTGGAGGTGGTGCTCTATCACACATGGGGCAGCCATGGTGCACTCTATGAGCATGTTGAGGAGCAGCTATGGAGTTCTTCTTGGAGAAGAGTGTGCTCACACTCTTGCTTATGGAGAGGACTTGCCCATTAGCAACTTGGTGGTGTGGATCAACCATCTACATGATGTATTTGAAGATTGTCTTCTACATGAAGATTTCGGTGTACTTCACACACACTAGATGGAGGTTAACATAAAATTTGCATCTTATGTTAAGAATTCAGGTAAAGTGGCATCCATATCAAGAGGAGTCCTATTTGGCATATCTAAAGGAGAATCAGTACATGCATGCTACATGCATTCGGACAAGGTGTTAGAGAAGGTGTGTTCACATGAGTATGAGGATTTCTATCAACAACATGTTAGCATTCTATGCTAAGTCTCTAAGTATGTGATCTTTCACACACACATCTGATTTAGGATCTTCCATAGCCTAAATTCAGATTAGGGTTTGCTGAATATCAGTTTCCAACTGATCTTTCCTCTTTCTGTCACTCATATACACTCTTCTACAACCTATCAGGTCATACATCTCATACATATTCAGATTTCTGTTCCTACATCTGAATATTCTTGTAAATTTTGTACATTCACTCATCCATCTATTTCTGTTCACATAGAGTGGTTGAGATTTTGACTCCCACATTGTTAATTGACATTTGTATATATGATGGTGTGAGTAAGTAGTGGCTTACGTAACACTTTACACATGTCTAATCTTTCTCTATCTTTGTCTCATCATTTGTATGATTAAGTGTGGTATGTTCATGTTTTGTCAATATTGGAAGATTGGTGGAATTTGTGTTGCAGATCCTGGAAACCTATGGAACTATGGACATGTGATATTACTTATGGGCCTAGTAAATTTCTAACATAAAAGCACTTGAAAATCTTACGGCCACATACTCTCTTTGAGAGTCATTCATTGATCACTTTGTAGAGGTTGAGTAGCACATCTCATTGCTCACTCACTTCACTATCATTTGGCATTATTCCATGGCCAATTACTTTGTAAAATCATGTTCCATAATACATATACATGTTCCATAATACATATACATCACTTAGTATCTCTATTGAGTTCTCTGCCATTGTCTCTCATAACAGTGTACTTGTGTTGATCTTATCTCAGTGAGTAATTATTCATTTTCAATGATCTATTAGCTTCTTGGAACAAGCTCAAATTCTACTACAAGCTACCAAATTTGAAGAAGTTTCATTCAGCCAATCGAGAGGAAAGAGTCTCGAAGTGGCCACTAATCATTCTCAGTAGAGTTCCTAAAAAGTTGGGGGTAAGCTTCTACTTGCTAAAGACATTGCTCAGAGTATAATCTATCATTTTAAGTGATTCCACGTGGAATCATTAGCTCTCTAAGCTAATTAGATACCCTCAAAAGTAATGTTTCTGATTGCTTGTGTACTATGAGTACTGAGCAAAACTTCCAGTAGGTGTCAAGACCAAAATAGCAATTTTTTGGTCATAAGCTAGATGTAAACTTATCTGTCTTGATCCTATTGTTTGAAGCATCATCTCCAAATTACATAGGCACTTATTTAGTGTCATTGGAAAGCTAAAAGGGCCTACAACTCAACTCTAAAGTAACATAGGGCTGGTACAAAGAAGGGATTAGCAGTACCAACTCATTTTTTGAGGTCTCCATCCATCTTTCCCAACAAAATCTGCAAGTAACATCTCCAGCCATGATGCCTCACATGCTTCCATTGCAGCACCTCTATACTCAGACTCTGTACTCGACAAAGCAACGGTAGGTTGCTTCTTATTGCTCCATGTAATAGTTGCACTCCCAAGTGAGAATAGAAAGCCACTAGTAGATCTTTTATCTAGAGTACTACCAACCTAATCTACATCGGTGTATCCATGAACCTGCAAATCTACACCATCTTCATAAAACAATGCATAATCCAAAGTAGCACTCACATAACGTAGAGTGCACCTCAGAGCATGCAAATGTGGCTTCCTAGGAATCTACATAAACTGACTTTCAAGTCCAACAGTATAGCTTAAATCAGGCCTTGTGATTGTGAGATATATAAGAATTCCCACAATTTTCTTGTACATAGTAGCATTTTCCAATGCTTCACCTAATGTAGTATGCAAGTTCAAATTCTGATCTAATGGCATAGAAATTGGCTTGCAATAATCCATACCATACTTTTGCAACATATTCAAGGCATATTGCCTTTGCGACATCCATATACGTGTTTCCGTATGTATGAACTCAATGCCCAAGAAATAGTGCATCACACCAAGATCTTTCATGTCAAATTCCTGCATAAGAAGTTGCTTTACCTCTTTAATGCTTTCTTTGATATCACCACCTACAATCAACTCGTCAACATAAATAGCCACAATTGTGATGCCATCGTCAGCCTTCCTTGCATATAGTGAATGATTTGCATCACACATAGAAAACCCAATGGTGGTTAAGTAATTAGCGATCCTTGCATGCCATGCACGAGGAGCTTGCTTCAGCCCATACAAAGCCTTTTGCAACCTGCAAATATATTCTGGATGCTTTGAATCTTCATATCCTTGTGGATGTTCCATGTATACTTCTTCCTGTAACTCACCATGTAGGAAAACATTCTTCACATCCATCTGATGTAAAGTCTATCCTTTTGCTGTAGCTACTGCAACAAGCATCCTGACAGTAGACATTTTAGCTACATGTCTGAATGTTTCCGCATAATCAATGCCATATGTCTGTGCATATCCCTTTGTTACCAATCATGCTTTGTACCTGCTTATGCTACCATTAGCATTGTGCTTGACCTTGTAAACCCACTTGCAGCCTATGGGTTTCTTTCCTTGTGGCAATGGAACCAGCTTCCATGTATCATTTCCATAAAGTGCAGCCATCCCCTCATCCATAGCTTTTTCCCAATCTACATTTCCAATTGCATCTTCCAAACAAGAAGGTTCAACATCTTGTATTACCTTTGTCATGTAGGCACAATGACGAGCCATGTAACTATTATATGTCAATCGTTGTAGTGAATTCCGCATCCTCCTAGATCTTCTTGGTCGTGGGTCACTTCTCCTTGTATCATATGCATGTGCCTTTCTTACTCCTGGAGTCTTCATAGAGGGAAATCCAAGTTCCTCATCAAGACTCTTTTCTAAACTGCTTGAATTGCCATCAACGTCTTTCAAAACCTGCACATGTTTTATGACCAACAGAAAGCTTCTTTTTACCTTTTCTTGGATGTATTTGATGAATTTCCTGGCATGAAATTTCCACCTAATTTTCCACTCCATGGATTTGATTTGGAACTATTGCTTGGTGATGCATCCGATCCACTCAATACTTGAGATTCTGCACTTGATTTTTCAGCATTTTCCTTGTCATTTGGTTCAATATTCAGTCCTTCTTTGGCATCTGCATAGAAGCTTGACATTTCATCAAATACCACATCTCTGCTCACCTTCACCTGTCGTGTGAGTGGGTTATAAAATTTATATCCCTTTTGCTCAGGGGAGTATCCAATGAAGACACATTTTTTTGCTTTTGGATCAAGCTTCATCCTCAACTCATCTGGAACATGTACATATGCAATACAACCAAAAACTTTCAGATGTGATAAGTTTGGCTTTTTACCTATAAACTTCTCTTCATGTGTAACTTGATGTATAACAACAGTCGGAGTTCTATCATGATGTATGCAGCAGTATGAACAGCTTCTGTCCAGTAACAATGAGGCATATTCTTCTCAGCCATCAAGGCTCTTGCTATTTCTAGAATATGTCTATTTTTGCGCTCAGCAACGCCATTCTGTTGTGTTGTATACCTCCATGAAAACTGACATCGAACTCCATGACTTTTTAGAACATTGTTGAACTCATTTGGCATGTATTCACCTCCTCCATTAGACCTTACTGTCTGAATATACTTCCTTGTCTGCTTTTCCACCATAGCTTTAAATTTATGCAAGTGAGTGAACACCTCACTCTTCTCTTTCATGAAATATACCCACACTTTTCGTGTATGTTCATCAATGAAAGTAACATAAAACTTGCAATCGCCCATAGATGTGGTCTTTGTAGGACCCCAAATATCTGTATGTACTATTTGTAGCACATTCTCACTAACATGCTTGTCATGCAGAAATGATGATCTTGACTATTTAACAAATTGACATGTTGCACATACCTTTTGCATCTCTGTAACCTTGAAATTTGGTAGTCCATGGACAATCTCCTTTGACTCCATCAATTTCACCCTTTGCAAGTTTGCATGTCCAATCCGTTTGTGCCAGATCTCTATATCAGCAATAACTCATGCACCTTTTGCAAACATAGTTGCATTCATTTCAAGAATTTTCACATTTAAGGTGAACATCCTACCCACTTTGTTTCCTTTGGCAATCAATCTTCCATCCCGTTTGTATTCTTCTACATATAACCCATCAGCATTGAACCTCACTTGTAATCCCTGGTCAACCATTTGTCCAACAAAAACCAGATTCTTTGTTATATTTGGAACATGCAACACATCAGCAAGGTGACTTAGCTTCCCATCCTTGATAGACAGTGCTATATTTCCTGTATGCTCGATAGGATGTGATGTGTCATCACCTATTTCAACATATCCAGGAAATTGCAATTTCTGCAAACTACTAAACCATTCCGCATGACTGATCATGTGATTTGAAGCACCTGAATCAACATACTAGACATTATCATTTGATTTTGAAACACCAGCAGACATCATATTCATCATGTGATGTTGAACCATGAACAACTTCTCATAATCATCTCCATGTTTTCTCGTGTACTCTTCAATGTCGGCCTTCTCCACGAGCTCTCTACAACCACACTGGCTCTGATACCATGTCACGAGGAAGGAGATAAGGAAGCGAGCTCACACACACTCTCTCATAATCAAGGAGAAGCACACACACAATTGAGGCAAGGAAGAATAATCTTCTTCTTCTTCTTCTATTACATAAAAAGGAATGTACAAGAATGACCTAAAAACAAGAATACAACTACTGCAATATATAAAGACCAATACATAAGGAAAAACCAAATGTCCATGAATGAGTGAGCTGGCAAGAAACAAATGTGCCATCACTCTCGGTAGATAAATCTAATAAAGCTCAATGAAGTGTCCATGACATATACCGGCGTGATCACTATACATGTCAGAGAAATGAAAAAATAATACGTGTCATCCTGGATCATCACATGTTGAGCTTCATATCTCAACAAAATAGGTCCTGCTATGATGTCCTGGCTTGAGGCATTTATAACACAAATTTTCCTTTTATGCTTTAAGAAGATCTTCTTGAGAAAGCACATTTCTAAAAATACAAGGTTTTTCAGACGTGCGTTTAGATGATCTTGGCCCTTTGCCCTTGCATTTAGTGGTATTTCTTTGGAAATGACCACTTTCCTAGGAGACATCTACACGAGGGCTATCCTCATAAATTTGTGCAACCTTAATCGCTTCATCAAGCACTTTAGGCACGTGTCTCTTCACCTCATTACGTATTCATTGGCTAAGTCCTCAGACAAAACCACGAAGCTGATGGAAGTCATCAAGGTTTTTAGTTTGAGAATAACATCTCGATATTCTGAAATGTAAACCGATAATGGCCTTCCTTTTTGTTGAATTTGGTCCCACGCCTCCCAGTTACGTTCCTCATTCTCGGGGAGAAACTCTTTCTTAAAGAGATGGGTGAACATAACCCAGGTTGAAGGTTTTTTATGAGCCTCAGAGAGACTCATCCACCACCTATAAGCCTTAGGGTCCATCGATAAACTGGCCCTCTACCACTCCCACATGTGCAGGGGTGTTCTTAAGTTGGTGGACATCATGCCACTTCTCTAAAAACATCAAAATAGCATCTTTATTCCTATCCTTATCTTCACCCGAGAAGTAAGGAGGACACAGATCTTTTCCCAAGGAAAGTATATTGGACGACTTTGACCTACTACTTGCCCCAAGGTATAAGCAAACAGTGGAGCACTAGGAGTCATCAAACTAAGATGACTCAAGCTACCAGTTAGGGGAAATAAGTCTGCTTGGGAAATGGATATATCCGGATCCTTCTCCAACAAAACAGACATCGGCGAAGTTGCAATTGTATCCGTATGGCTACCCAAAGTAATCCTACCTACATCCTTGGGTTTTTGGAGTAAGTCCAAAATAGTCTTAAGCTGATTTTGAATTCCATCAAAAGATTGACGAAGTTTCGCAACTTCTATTGGGACATTGGAAAAACATCCAAGGCCCTGCTCTACTCTCAATAGTCTACCTTCAAAATCATTCCTCTCGTTTAAGGTGGTATTGATGTTCCCTTGCAACGTGGTTCCCTCAATGTCTAAATTTAATGCCGTCCTAACTACATTCAATGCATCATTCACATGACTAGGAATTGAAATCATTTGTGCAGATGTATGCAATGCACGTCATAGTACTGGTGGACTAGTCATGAATGAAGATGCTGCTAAATGGGAATTGAAACATATTTAAGTGCTAGCACTACTCATCAATGTAGTGTGGCTCAAAGTCCCCTCCATCGCACACAATCGATTAACAAACTTACTTAGATTCCCTAGCGTAAGTGGTGTGTGTGATAAAATCAAAGGTACAAGGCACAAAATTCACAAGAAAACTTCCCTGATTGATTTGTGCTTTGAAATGGACTTGATTCTAGCAGAGAGCACTAGAATAACTATGTAGCAAAAACCTCCGGATCTTCACAAATTCACTTTGGCTTGCTTCATTCTTCTCAAGATCAAATGATGAGACAAAACTTTGCTCTCATTCGGCTTTGGGTCAAGGCTGTGTAACAAAGATTGGTAAAGAATTTGTGAACTTGGATGGGGGATAATCTCTTAAGTCGGGTTTAGCAAAGGTTATGTGCAGCAAAGTTTCCACAATACCAGCTCACGAATGAATGTGTACTCACCTCCCGGCCATATGCCTCTATATATAGCTGCTTCAATCAATGAGGACCACAAACGTAACTAAAGTCCACAAGTGCATGTGCAATCTTCCCCACTCCTTTGATACCTTCCACTAGAGTCCGCTAGTGGTTGGAGTGATCTTTTCCACTGCTTTAGTACCTTCCACTAGAGTCCACTAGTGGTGGGTGTACTCACCACTCAAGTTAAGTCTCTCTAGACTCAAGTTAACTCACGTTAACTTGAGTTAGAAGGCTCTAGATCTTCTTGGGCAAAACTCTCTCCCCATGCACCCTATAGGGATTGAACCCAAGACCTCCTCCTTCACACTCTTGAGACTTAACCACTAGGCTAAGTGGATCACTTGAATATGAGAGCACATGAACTTATGCTTGAGTCTATTCTTGAGATATTTGTTCCTACACATGAGTGACCAAACGGTGTCCGAGTTCAGATCTATCTGAAGTAGTTGTACCCCTAGACCATAGGCCTACTTTATTACACACAACAAGTTGAATTGCTTGAATATGACTTGTAAAACTCAAGTTATAGCCCAAAGACTGACCTGTTGTCCAAGTGATTGTAGATTCATCTTCTATAATAGTCTGCGTTTTTCAAATTTTCCATGATTTAGAACTCCAAAGCAGGTTTTGCAACCTGTTGTGAAGTTGTAGCTCTCTCTCTCAACTATGCACAAAAGTTTGAAATTCACCGATTCGAGCTTGGTAACTCGAGCTATGGCCAAAATACTGAACAACTCTTGAGAGGTTCCAACCTCCACAATCATCTCTTGTGACCTAAGCTTCCATTGAAGCTTCTTGCACACCAACCTTCAACAAGATCTCATAACAATGAAGGGCTTTGGTGTGCAAAACAAGAGGAACAAGCAGGAGATGGAGGGAGAGAGAAGAGAGGAGAGTTGCACACATATGCATGGGAGCCTCAAAACCCATATAATGATCTCCATTGAGGCAATGCTCTATAAATGTTGTATATATATGAACATAGGGGTAAGGTCACATGACTCGTATATCCCCAACAATGTGCTTCAAACAGTTTTTGGTTTTGGCTGAAAATCTGTCAGCATGTAAAATGGGCACCCTCTGTTCTGATCGAGGACGGGAATATATTGTTGCTATATTTAGGTAGTGATGTGTGTGAACACTCTAGGACCATTGGGGCACTTTTTTCCCTCTTTAGGAGGGTTTTTCCCCCGGCTTGTATATATGCCTATTGCCCTAACAGGCTACTTATCTTTGTACATTCTAGTGGTAATGCATTCAGTATTATGTGTTGTGCTCCAAGCTTCTTCTTCTTCTTCCTTGTGTTGTTCGTGTGCTTCCATAGACATCTAACTCCAACAATTGGTATCAGAGCAAGTCGCCGCTTCATCTAGGGTGTTGTTGACACCTCTCCAGTTGTAGTCTCAGAATCGCACGAATTTTGGTGAGCATACTCAGCATGTTTTCGAGATCAAAACGACTTCCCTTTGTGGTGTGGAAATCACGATCTGAGCTCATTTCGACCTCTGAATGCACTATCATAGTGCTTGTGCAGGCTATTTTGTCTTTTTATGCCAAAGATATATACCAATTTTGGTTCGCCAATATAAGCGTCTCGAAGTTTGCTACAAGTCTACGAGAATTTGTTTGGGTAGTTCTGTTCAAGTTTTTGAGATACAGTCAATTCTCTGCATCAAGGTATTTTAGTCACCGGCCATGGCTAAAAGCAGTGATGTATTCTGTATGTTGGATGTTGAGGATAAGTTGGATGGTACCAATTACCCATTATGGGCTTATATGATGCGATATGTATTGGTTGCAAAAGGACTATGGAACATTTTGCAGGGTGTTGAAAAACATCCTATCACACCTGCAACTATTACAACTGCAGGTACTGCAGCTGATGCAGAAGGTGTCAAAGATGATGATATTCTGCATATTTCTATTCGGCTGTAGTTTCTGCTGCACCTACTACAGAGCCAATTCGTTGGGATGGCAGAGATGCCTAGGCACATGCATTGATAGCTTTGTCTATCAAATTAGCCATTATTCCTCACATACGCTCTTGCAGAATAGCTAAGGATGCTTGGGATACACTTACCACATCGTACCAAGCTAGGAATGAGGCTCGTGTTGCTTACCTCCGAAAAGAGTTGGAGAGTGAGCACATGAATGAAGGTGATTCTATGGACAATTTTCTAACAAATATCAAAGAGTTGAAGGAACAATTGATTTTTGTCGATGAGGTTATACCAGATAGCTCACTTGTGTAGACCGTTCTGAATGGTCTTCTTGATTCATATTAGAGTTTTGCTTCTAATCTTTGGTTGATGATGAAAGGCAATCCAAATGTCTTGTCATTTGAGGAGTTAGTCTCTGTTATGTTGCAAGAGGATCAGTCCAGGTAGAACAGGTCTATTATGCGTGTTGCATATCAAGCTTTCCTAGCTAGCCAGAAGGGCAAAGGAAAATGGAGCTCTTCAACTAGTAAGTAGATATCTGCTAATTCTGAACAATCGAAGAGGGAAGACAAAGATGAAAAGAAATCAGAAAAGCAAAAATTGTTTTGCAAGTGTTGTAAAGGAAATGATCATATCATAAAGAACTGTCCAAAACTGGCTACTAAAGAGGCAAAGAAGAAAGAGGCTGGAATGGTTGTTGTAGAAGCCTCTACACCAAAAACAGAGTCTGCTAATCTTGTGGGAAGAAGAATGGGTGTTTACTATTGTTTGCAGTTTTGAACCATCTTCTCATTTGCAATGCATGTCTGCAATAGATTCATATGTTTGGTATTTTGACAGTGGAGCGACCAAACATATTACCTCATAGCACAATTTCTTCACTTCACTCGGGCCTACCCCTACAGGGAATACTGTCACATATGCCAACAACTCCTCTTATCTTGTCATGGGAGTTGGTAAGATAATTTTGAATACTGCTGATGGTAGTTCTTTCACTTTGTCAGATGCTTTATTTGTGCCAGGGATCAAAAAGAATCTGTTATCAGTTTGTGCATTAGCCAAGATTGGCTTGGTCATGAAATTTGTTGATGACATATGTACAGTTCATGATATGTCAAATGGCGATGTTATTATTGCTTCTGGCATTGTATGTCATGGGCTATATAAGCTCATAGACTATGAAAGATCTGTGAATGATTCAGCATGTGTAGTACATGATTCTTAGGCTATATCAGATGCAAAGCTTTGGCATGCACACTTTGGTCATCTGAATTTTGCTAGTTTGCTACACCTGCAGTAATTTGATATGGTGTCTTCTTTGCCCAAGCTTGAGGTAGTCGGAAAACATGTATGTGAAGGCTGTATTTTGGGCAAAATGCAACGTTCTTCCTTTCCAAAAGATGGTTCAGTTCGGGCTACATAGAAATTGTAGCTTGTACATAGTGATGTCTGTGGTCTTATGCAGACACCTTCTTTTGGAAGTTATCTTTACTTCGTGACTTTTGTTTGATGATTTTTCCAATCATGCATGGGTATATTCACTCAAAGCAAAGTTCGAAGTGTTTATGTGCTTCAAACACTTTTTGGTTTTGGCTGAAAATCTATCAGCATGTAAAATGGGCACCCTCCATTCTGATCGAGGGGGGAAATATATGTCTTCTGATTTTAATGCATTTCTGGCTCAACATGGGATAAACCACCAGTGTACAGTGCTGTATACACCTCAATAGAATGGAGTTGCTGAACAAAAGAATAGGTCACTCATGGAGATGGCAAGGTGTATGGTCAAGGGTCAGGCCTTACCACATAGTGTCTGGCTTGAAGCTGTTATGTGTGCAACATAGGTACTTAACATGTGTCCCACTAAAGCACTGCAGTCTATCACTCCATATGAGGCTTGGCATGATTGCAAGCCATCTATTGCTCATTTGTGTGTTTTTGGTTTTTTTGCATATGCATTAATGCCTGAACAACATCACAAAAAATTGGATGATAAAGCAGTAAAATGTATTTTTGTTGGGTACAGTTCTGAAAGTAAAGGCTATCGTCTGTATCATCCACAGACTAAACGCATTCTGGTTAGCCGTGATGTTGTTTTTGTGGAAGATGCTATTCAATGGCATTCAGTTTATGCATGTTGATGATGGAATGGCTTTGTGTAAAATGAGATATATTGACACATTATTGCAGCATTTTGGTCTTGAAGAGTGTAAACCTATTGCCACTCCTATGGAGACAGGTTTACGATTCAGTCTTCATGATGCTAGAGATGCATTTTATGTTGTTCTCTATCAACAGGCTGTTGGATGCTTGATTTACTTATGCATTACTCGGCCAGATATTCAGTTTGTTGTCTCACAGATGAGCAGGTTTATGCATTGCCCAGGTGTCAAACATTGGCAGGCGGTTAAGCGCATCTTTTGCTACTTGAGTGGTACTCGTCTACTTGGGTTGTTTTATCCCAAGGGGGGATCATTCCCCCCAGATTTGCATGCTTTTTCCGACTTTGACTAGGTTGGTTGCTATGACACTCATGTGTCCACTAGTGGTTTTTGCTTCATGCTTGGTATCTCAATTATATCTTGGTTGAGCAAGAAGTAACCTACTGTGGCCACTTGCAGTTGTGAGGCTGAGTATAGGGAAACTTTCACAGCTACTGTTGAGTGTGTGTGGCTCATACGCCTTATGGCTGATTTGGGTGTTGGTCAATCTTCTACCACCACCATCTTCACTAATAGTCAGAGCGCATTGGAAGTTGTGAGGAACCCTGTGTTCCATGCTTGCACTAAGCACATTGAGGTGCATCATCATTATGTTAGGGAGAGGTTCTCTGCTGAGGAGATCAGCTTGGCATATGTGCCCATGCAGGAAACATTGCAGACCTTTTCATGAAGGCTCTACCTAGGGAGAAGTTTGAAGCTTTCCGCAAAGCTTTGGGCTTACTTCCTTTTGTGCAGTGATTTCCACATAGCTTGGCACTTCCTTATACATGAGTGCCAGCTCATAGTTCACCGCATCACTCCCCAGGGGGATTTGTTGATATATTTAGGTAGTGATGTCTGTGAACACTCTAGGACCGTCGGGGCACTTTTTTCCCTCTTTAGGAGGTTTTTTTTCCCTCAGCTTGTATATACGCCTATTGCCCTAACGGGCTACTTATCTTTGTACATTCTAGTGGTAATACATTGTGCTCCAAGCTTCTTCTTCTTCCTTGTGTTGTTCGCGTGCTTCGCAGACGTCTAACTCCAACATATATGTCTTTTGACTTTAATGCATTTCTGGCTGAACATGGGATCAAACATTAGACAGTGCCATTTACACCTCAACACAATGGAGTTGTTGAAAGGGATAATAGGTCACTGATGGAGATAGCAAGGGGTATGATCAAGAGTCAGGCTTGTTAGGCCGCCGGATTGGCAGAATGTAATTTTATTTTCATATATCGCATGCACCGAAAGGGTGTAGCGAAGAGATGTAACCTTTTATCTATTAATGAAAAGACATTACGGGGTTCTCCGGTGGTAGAGGAGACGGGATCGCCAGACTGTCTGTCTGGGCGATTGCGATCGTGCGGACACGTCGTGGTGCAGAGTTTGCAGATATTGGAGTACTATTATTCTATTCTTGTTGAATTGCCATAATTTACTACTAACACAGTAACGCCGTCCTAAGATCAGTAAGTTTGTACGACTGTGTGACTGATAATTTGCACGATAACTTACTGTGTGAGGATAACCGTAATTAAAGAATCATAACTGTGTAACAAAAGTTAATGCCTTGACGTATAATTACTATTTGGTTAAATGGTTAATTGGGAAAATTAAGTAAGGGCCTCTGCACTGTCAGACCCCTACCATCCCCAAGAACCCGAAAAGAGATTAAAAGCGACTTGATGGAAGTCCCTTTTAACAGTGGTGCCGTCTGTGGGAAGATGGCAATAGATTGAGAATAATCAGTAAAGGTAGAACAGTACGCAAGACAAGTGGTGCAAAAGTGATATATGTCGGTTACTCGGTCCGGCGAGTCATATCCAAAGTATAGGAGAGACTAGCATCCCTGGGCAGTTCCAAATCTATTATGGACATCCCCAGGGGGTAGAAGTACAGGTCATTTAAGCCCAATGGTAGAAGGATCGGAGCCAATTAGCAGTGATTTCAGTGCCAGTTCAGTGACACATGATGAGATTCTAGTGGATTCCGATGTGATTCCGATACTTTCTGAAGACGGTACAGTGACTTTTGGGTGTACAGAGATGGAGTGCGCAATTAGTCCGATGCTATTTGGCCAGAATTTGACTATTTTCGGTGATAAAGTTGTGTTACTGAGTGAGACCATTTTCGGTGAAAAGATAACATGGTGCGGTGAAAGTTCGATAAGTTCCGGTGGAAGTTCAGTACCATTTGGTGGAACTTTGAAATTTTTTGGTGATAGTGTGATACTACCCGGTAGATCCGTATGACGTTCACCACTCTTTGGAGCAAGCTTACCTAATTTTGATACCAAAGTTGAGGACAGGCTATTTGATTTGGAGATAAGTAAGAGATTTGACGCTATTTTTGAACCGGAAGGTGAGCACGCTGACAATACAGATTTTGAAGGACAAGAGACACCTCCTCCACAGATAGATAACAACAACACTACTCACACTAGCACTATGAGTGGGTCACAGTCTCAGCAGCAGACATCCCCACAGCCGCAACTGCAGTTTCAGCAGCAACAACAGCAGCAGCTGCAACCAATTATACCAGTTCGACCAGTTCCAACAGGAGTGACTTACACAAAGTTCGGTAGATTTTCGGGTGACGACCCTGATGCACATGTGCGCACCTTTGAGATCAGTTATGCAGTATTAAACCATCCACCCGACCTAGCGTACAAGGCCATTGTGTTTCAGGCCACGCTGGTCAATGAAGCAGCCAGGTGGTTGACTGAATATGATATTAATCATTCCGCTAACTACGATGATGTGAGAGATGCATTTTTACAGAGGTTCCGGTTGAAGAAAAATCCTGCTGAAATCTTTGACTATTTGCAGAACAATCGACAGAAGTCGCATCAGAGTGTCCAAGAGTATGCGACACTGTTTAGAACGCACCTGCAGAAGCTTCCACCGTCGCATGCTCATTTGCCTGATGATGTCATCACACAGTGGTTTATAAATGGCTTAAACCTGTAGCTCAAACAAATCATGATCATCCGCTGTGTGGGCGGAATGACACTGGATGATGTTATTGCGATGGCCCTACAACTAGAGCACAAAGTTGGAGGATTTATAGAGGACTTGGAATGGCTGAAAGCCAGTAAGAACGTAGCAGATGATCCGGCCAAATAGGTTTATTGTACCAAGTGCAAAAATCCAAGGCACACTAGTTCTACATGTGCCCTTAACCAGATGTATTGTGCCATCTGTAACACCACAGGACACTCAACGGAAACCTGCACGTATAATGCCAAGGTGCAGGGTAGAGAAGCAGTAAACGCCATCATACAAGAACCAGGTCAGCCAGCAATCCATTATGTACTGTCGCAGATGCGAACCACTCAGTCCCAAGGATATAGGAATTACAAGGGTCAGCAGAACACCAATGTCAATTCAAATCGATGGCAGGCAGGTACATCAGTGGAAGGTACCTCTCTGCCACCCCTCGATGTCATTTTTACGGCGAGGTTGGACACATCCGTAGATACTGCAAGGAAGCAGCAGAGTACGACAAAAGGAAGAAGGAGCGACAAAATCCTATGACCAACATGGTTTATATTTCCCCAATTGAGTCACAAGAAGCCGTAGTTCAGACAAGATCAGGTAAACAGTTGCAACCAGTAGCTGAAGTTTGTGAGCCTCGGCTTCGTGAGTAGCAGCGGATGTTTGCAAAGGCTAGTCAATGGACAGCTAAGGAGCCGACCATATTTCCTGATCCCATTCCGGTAACACAGGTCCCTCTGCCACAGGAAAGATTGAATGACCAGAATTCTGCTCCAACAACATTAGAATCACCACCAGAATCGGTGATAACCACAACCCAAACAGATCAGGTATGGGACGTCCTATCGAAGGCTTCTATCACACTCCCTTTGGGACAGTTGCTTGCTTTAGTTCCAAGAGTACGACAGCAATTCCACCAGAAGGTTAGTCCCGGACCTTCATGTACTCTGGCGACTGCGACCATACAACCGGAGATGGATTCTACGGTGGATCATTCAATCCCATTAATCAGTGTTTGGTATAAAAACCAGAAGATTACTCAAGTTTTAATTGATGGTGGGTCTAGTGTGAATATCGCGACCGCAGCACTCTGCAAGAAATTGGGTTGGACCCAAATTGAACCCGTACAATTTTTTGTGCGAATGGCAGACCAATCCAGAGTCCATCCGGTGGGCTTAGTAAGTAATATCCCGATCACCTTACAAGGAACCACATTTAAAATGACTTTTGTAGTCCTTGAGTTACCCGAGTCTAGCCTCGATTACAACCTACTTTTTGGTCGACGTGGCTCAAGCAAGCCAAAGTTGTACAGGATTGGTCAGTGCAGGAGTTAATTTTCAAAGACAATCACCGGAAATATGTAGTTAAACTAGATGCTATGCAACCCTGTGATCTTCATGCACGACCATATGTAGCGGAGCCAGTCCATGTTGGATGGGTTATCTGATGATGAGGAAGAGGCATTCCTCAAGACCAATAAGGATCTGATCTCATTAGAAACTATAGATCTCCAATCGGTAGCAAACAAGTGGAGGCCAGCAGTCTGTACCGTTGTGCCAATGACCGGAGAAGCAGAAGCAGATGAGGATCTGACAATGGACGAAGCGACTGTACAACAACTGTTGCAGCCAGCTGATGATTTGGTGAAACCCTAATAATTTTATGTACCAGAAGATCAATTGATAACGTACAACTTGGGAGACACGGTTAACCCAAGGCCTGTAAAAAATAGGGCCGGACTAGTAGGGCAATTCCAAGAAGATTTGGTACAACTCTTACATGAATTTTCAGATGTCTTTGCTTGGGATTACAGAGACATGAAAGGCCTTGACCCATGAATTTATCAACATCGGGTAGTGCTCAAATCAGATGCGAGGCCAATCAAACAACCAAGCTACAGGATGAATCCTAAGTATGCGGCGCAATTATGGATTACCTTTGGAGATAGTGACGGACCAAGGAACACATTTCGCAAACACCTTATTGCGAGTCCTGACTCAGACTTTTCAGATTATACACAAATTCAACTCACCATACTATCCATGTGCTAATGGTCTAGCTGAAAGTACCAATAAGACTCTGATGAATATGCTTCGCAAATTGATCCTGGAATGTCCGGAACGTTGGGATCAACTTCTCCCTGCAGTATTATGGGCATACCGGACTACGTACAAAGTGGTTACCAAAATTACTCCGTTTAAACTTGCTTACGGCATGGAAGCTATTGTGCCAATGGAAGTAGTGGTACCAAGTCTGCGTGTTGCCTTGTCTCAGAAATTACTGCCGGACGAATCCTTGCCATTTCGGTTGGATACGCTCAGAGCATTGGATGAACACCGCTGGGAAAGCCTCATGAATCTTCAAGAAGTTCAGCTTCGTCAAGCCTGTACTCATGACCGCTTCCTAAAAACCCCTATCTTTAAAGTTGATCAACTTGTGTTATTCTATAATGCTAAAGCTAATCGTACTACCGAAAAATTTAAGTTACGGTGGTTCGGTCCATATCGGATTGTTGAACAAGTGGGCCCAACAACTTTTCGATTGGCGATCTTAACAGGTGTTCTCTTGCCAAAAGTGATTAATGGTTCTAAGCTTCGCCCATATCACCAGTCGTCTGATAACCGTTGACGTGTACTTAGTCTTGTTTGCGAGTCACTTGTTTTTCTTTTTCTCCCCGTATTTCAGTTGACCACTGACCATAATCTCCTCGTGTTGGGTATCTAACTATGATTAATCGTCGCCCAGTGTTACTGTTGTTGCGTATGCATGCATGCCGTAATTATGAAGGATAGCTCGCCAACACTGCGCGATGATTAGGATTCTTGCCGCCTAATGTTGTCCTTGCTCGTACTTAATCGTGTTTTTGTCACTGATAATCGCTATTGTGTTCATATGATTGTGTGCTCTGTGTATTCTGTGTTTTCCTGTTTACTTGTGCGCCATGGAAGCACTCGCGAATGTTGCAACCTTCCGTGTTGGCCTCACTCTTGAAGTGAGTTATATTTGCGCACACGTGGTTTGCTGGCCTTCGCTGAATTGCCTTGGCATTCAGTGGAGTGTCAACCATTCCATGCGCATATCATTTCTGCCATCGCCGCCACACCTGCTACAGAGCAGTGTTGGCCCATAGCTTGTTTACCATCACGAGTCATTATTACTTTAGCTACATTTGCTGAAGCTTTTTGACTTCCTCGGGAAGGATTGGAGAATGGTCCCCTCCTTTCCGTGGCCACCATGACCGAGTCGTTTCCCTGGCACTCATCTAATGAGTATGCCATTCTGTGTAGACCTGAACCAGAGCGTATAGCTCTGCAGTTTTAAGTAGCCACCCTAAATTTATAGAAATGCACCTACGGTATTGCCCGCCCATTCTATTCGATGATAGATACCGCTTCCCGTAAGTCTGTCAATTTTGCCTCCTTCTATTTCTAGCGCATTCACCGTGAATGTGTAGCGGTTATCAAACAAGTCACTAAGGGTGACCTTTCACGTTCTCGTTTACCCCATATCCTCACCTTCCTCTTTCTGGTGATCCAAGCCATGCAACCTCCTCCAACTGCTCCCTTCTTGTTACAAGAAGAGTCTACTCAAATGCTCGAGGACAAGGATGACGACGATGAAGAGCTATTCCAGCTATTTTGCCAAAAACGCAGATGTGTTAGCCCCTCTGGCAGTCAGGTGCAGGGATCAACTTCTAGTCAGGATCATGAAGTCTTCCACGACACTGCCACCTCTCTTCATGTTGAATCATCTGTCCCTTCTTTTCCACTCAACCAGTAGGAACAAGGTACACAACTAGAAGAGCCCGACGAAGTCTCTTCTCGGGCAGATTCTCATCAGCAAGATGAGTACATTGTGAAAGAATTAGTAGTCAAAATCATCACCGCAGTGATTGCCAATGTGGAGGTCGTGCTCGATAAAGCTGAGGTGACAAATCAGAATTCAACTGGAATCATTCTGGTGCAGAACACTATTATCCCTCTTCCTCCACTAATTAACGTTGTTGAGACCCCTGCAATGCCTCCTAGTGTAATTGCTAATGTAACCCCTGAAGCAACCATTCCTTCAGTCTCTTCTCCTGATTATTCTCCACCTCCATCGCCTCCATTGTTTCCAGCCTCTTTATCTCACCCACTTCCTACTCTTCCTCCTCCGACTCCAATGTTCAATGAATTAGAATCAATGGGTCATCTCCTGATCCAATTTTCTCAACAATTACCTCTTCAAATGAAGCTGGCAACCGAACATATCAGGTAGGAACTACAAGAGAAAGTTGACTTGTTAGAAGCAGATATCGCTCTGTTACAGGAAGAAGCAAATGCAGTTAAGGCAGAGAACCATGCTTTGCAGGTTCAACTTCAGCAACTTCAAGCTCGGATTGCAGAGCAGGATAATCTAATTGCCCAATGCGATGCAACACTTGCTGTGCTAAATGAAAAAAATGTTCTTTTAGCTGCTCGTGATGAACAAAACAAGCTGTTAAATCAGTTGGTACAGGATAAAGAAGATGCTCGTGTAGCGATTGGAAATTTGCTG
The DNA here is from genome assembly GCA_020310875.1 of Ceratopteris richardii. Classification (NCBI taxonomy): domain Eukaryota; kingdom Viridiplantae; phylum Streptophyta; class Polypodiopsida; order Polypodiales; family Pteridaceae; genus Ceratopteris; species Ceratopteris richardii. The sequence continues at coordinate 227,032,352 of CM035408.1, forward strand.
GAAGAAACTCGCGTACAGCTGGATGAGGTCGTGCAGAAAGGGCAAGAAATGGAAGACTTAGCCATTCAGAACACTGAGGAATTAAAGCTAGTATCTGCCGAACTATTGCAAAAGAGTCGAGACTTGGATGCACAAACGGCCCGGACGATTCAGATAAAGAAGGAACTGGAAGGTATCATGAAAGAAAGGGATGCGTATTACAAAACCATCCAATATCAAGCTCAGGAGTTGGAATTCAGAGAAAAATAGCTGGGATTTCAAGCAGAAAGATTATCGCGGATTGATGCTCAAGTTGCGGATGTGAAGCAGAAGAGAGATGCTGCATTAACTAATGACTTCTATTTACAAGAAGCCTTTTTGCAGACGCAGACCGAAGCTTATGCTAGATTCTCTGAAGCAAAAGATAACCCGAACCTTTAAATTAGCAAGAACTATGTACATACAAGGCATTGTAGATGAACCTTAAATTTATTTTCTTTGCGGGTTCGAGTCCACTGTGCGTGCTAGTGTTAGGCCGCTGGATTGGCACAATGTAATTTTATTTTCACATATCGCATGCACCGAAAGGGTGTAGCGAAGAGATGTAACCTTCTATCTATTAATGAAAAGACATTACGGGGTTCTCCGGCGGTAGAGGAGACGGGATCGCCAGACTGTCTGTCTGGGCGATTGCGACCGTGCGGAGACGTCGTGGTGCAGAGTTTGCAGATATTGGAGTACTGTTATTCTGTTCTTGTTGAATTGCCGTAATTTACTACTAACACGTTAACACTTTCCTAATATCAATAAGTCTATACGACTGTGTGACTGATAATTTGCACGATAACCTACTGTGTGAGGATAACCGTAATTAAAGAATCATAACTGTGTAACAAAAGTTAATGCCTTGATGTATAATTACTGTTTGGTTAAATGGTTAATTGGGAAAATTAAGTAAGGGCCTCTGCATTGTCAGACCCCTACCATCCCCAAGAACCCGAAAAGAGATTAAAAGCGACTTGACGAAAGTCCCTTTTAACAGGCTTTACCACATAGTTTCTGGCTTGAGGATGTTACGTATGCAACATATGTACTTAACAGGTGTCCCATTATAGCGTTGTAGTCTATGACTCCATATGAGGCTTGGCATGGTTGTAAGCCATCTATTGCTCACTTGCATGTTTTTTGTTGTTTGCATATGCATTAGTGCCTGAACAACAACACAAGAAATTGGATGATAAAGTAGTGAAATGTATTTTTGTTGGGTACAGTTTTGAAAGCAAAGGCTATCATCTATATCATCCACATACTAAATGCATTTTGGTTAGCCATGATGTTGTTTTTGTGGAAGATGCTATTCAACCATGACTTTCGTGTACTAAGGAGACATCTGTTAACTCCAAAGACATGTATGATACTTTGCTGCCTCTTTTTACAGGTGGACAGTCTAGTGCTGGTCCTAATGTGGAAACTTCTCAGTCTTTATAGGTTTCATGTGATGATGCAAATCATTCCATTTCTGATGCAGATTTACATGATGCACTTGTTGATAAGAAAGCTGATATTGAGGAGCCAAAAATAATGCCGAAATAATGCCGAAATGCCTGGTGTAGACTTTGCATGACAACAAATTAGATGCACCTCTATCATATTGTACTCGTTCTAGTTCTCATAGAGCTTCTATTGCATCAAATTGCTATGCTATGGCTGCCTCTAGTCTTTGTGATGAGGGTGAACCTGTTTTGTTTGATGAAACATAAAATTCAAGAAATTGAATGGCTACTATGCAATCTGAATATGATGCTATAATGAAGAATGGTACCCGATCTTTATGTTACTTGCCTCTTGGCAAGGAGGCCATTAGCACTAAGTGGGTATACAATTTGAAGCATAAGTTGGATGGAACAATTGACGGTATAGGGCTAGGCTTTTTGCAAAGGACTATGCTCAAGAAAGAGACATTGATTTTGATGAGACATTTGCTCCTACTTGCCGAATGACTATTGTTCGTAGCATCTGTGCACTTGCAGCTCATCATGGTTGGAATGTACATCAATTGGACATTAAAACTACATTTCTAAATGATGACTTGCATGAATACGTGTATGTTTTTTAGCCCTATGGCTTTATGTAGAAAGGGCATGAAAACCAAGTGTGCAGGTTGAAAAATGCATTATATGGTTTGAAGCAAGCACCACGTGCTTGGTATGAAAAGATATGTGCCTACTTCATTGCACATGGTTTTGAGAACAGTCCAATTGAGAGCACCTTATATGTTAAGCGTGCAAGTGATGTGCTTCTGATCATTGTTGTCTATGTTGATGACATGATGCTCATTGGTCCTCATGAGAAGCATAATGCTGATTTAAAGGCTGATTTGCATGCCTCATTTGAGATGTCTAAGTTGGGGCATTTGCATCATTATTTGGGCATTCAATTTATGCAAGTTGATGGCATAATAACTTTGTGTCAAACGAAATATACTGACACATTATTGTAGTCTTTTGGCCTTGAAGACTATAAACCTATTGCCACTCCTGTGGATACATGTTTACGATTGGGTCTTCATGATGCTGGAGATTCATTTGATGTTGTTCTCTATCAGCAGGCTGTTGGATGCTTGATTTACTTATGCATTATTTGGCTAGATATTCAGTTTGTTGTCTCACAAATGAGCAGGTTTATGCATTGCCCAGGTGTCAAGCATTGGTAGGCAGTTAAGCATATCTTTCGCTACTTGAGTGGTACTCGACTACTTGGATTGTTTTATCCCAAGGGAGGATCACTACCACTAGATTTACATGCTTTTTTTTACTCTAATTGGGCTGGTTGCTATGACACTCATGTGTCCACCAGTGGTTTTTGCTTCATGCTTGGTAGCTCATGCATATCTTGGTTGAGCAAGAAGCAGCCTACTTTGGCCACCTCTAGTTGTGAGGCTGAGTATAGGGCAACTTTCACAGTGATTGTTGAGTGTGTGTGGCTCAGATGCCTTATGGCTGATTTGGGTGTTGGCTAGTCTTCTGCCACCACCATATTCACTGATAATTAGAGGGCATCGGCAGTTGCAAGGAACCCTATGTTCCATGCTCGCACTAAACACATTGAGGTGCACTATCATTATGTTAGGGAGAGGTTCTCTGCTGTGATAAGTTTGGCATATGTGCCCACACACGAGAACATTGCAGACCTTTTCACAAAAGCTCTTCCTAGGGAGAAGTTTGAAGATTTCTGCAAAGCTTTGGGCTTACTTCCTTTTGTGGATTGATTCCACATAGCTTGGCACTTCCTTATACATGAGTGCAAGGTCCTTGTTCATCGCATCACTCCCAGGGGGGATTGGTTGTTATATTTAGGTAGTGATGTGTGTGAAGACACTAGGACCATCGGGGCACTTTTTTCCTTCTTTAGAAGGTTTTTCCCCTCGGCTTGTATATAAGACTATAGCCCTAACATGTTACTTATCTTTGTACATTCTAGTGGTAATACATTCAGTATTGTGTGTTGTGCTTCATGTTTCTTCTTCTTCTTCTTCTTCTTCCTTGTGCGATCCACATGCTTTCGTAGACCTCAAACTCCAATAGTAGGTACACCTATGGAAGTAAAATCAAAGCTAAGTGCTCATGATGGTGAGCTAATTGGAGATGTGACAAGCTATTAAAACTTGGTGGGAAGTCTCAATTATGCTACTCTTACTAGAGTATATTTTAAGTTAGAGTGTAAGTGCTTTGAGCCAATTCATGTATACACCTAGGAATCCACTTATGGAGACAACCAATAGGATCCTCAAGTATCTCAAAGAAACAATTAATTAAGGCATTTTGTATCCATGCACAATTGATATAGACACTAAGATCTTCTAAAATGTTGATTGGGCAAGATCAAGATTTGGAGGTTCTAGACTCATTTCTTGGTCATCAAAGAAGCACCCTACTATTTCCCTCTCATCTACAAGGCTTGAATACAAAGGTTTGTCCAATGCTACTCAGGAAGCAATGTGGATTAAGACACTATACTCAGACTTAGGAGTAAAATAATCTATTCATCACATATTTGGTGACAACATGAGTTATTTGCATCTTGCAGCTAATCTCATTTATCATGCTAGGACCAAACACATTGAGGTCCATTATCACCATGTTAGAGAAAAGATTACAAGCAAAGATATTGAGCTTTCATATGTCAAAACTCGACAACAATGTGTAGACATGATGACTAAAGCTTTGGATCGAGTGAAACTTAGTAGGTTTGAAAGATTGGACTTCAAGAGATTACAAAGGATTGGTGACTCAAGCATCTTAGGCTTGAGGGAGAGCTCTTGGTTCATATGGCAAGCCTTAGTGCTTGACCATATTCCATTCACTTCATTTGACTTTGAGTAAGGCCATATGAACACACATGTAATTCCTTATCAACACTAAGGTTGAAGGGCATGGGATTTTTATCCATGTGTAAAAAGGGTCTTTAAATAATAAATATCGTGAATACAAGGAGAGCCAAAATCCATGAATCTTATTTGAATTCAAATTAAAATGAACTCTAGAAGTAGGGGTAATATGGTCAGATCTATCAAATAGGCACTTTCAAAAAGGTATCCATATGCATTGTTTGGTCGTGGGAGGTTAATTAATCCTTTCACTCATGCTTGAGTGTGCTTTGTACTTATGTCAAAGTTCTTGGAGTCTTCCAACATCTCTATGTACTATACTTCACATACCAATACATATACATCAAGTTTTATCATCATCTCCATTCATTGTTCACTGCTGCTGCTGTGTACTTCTCAAAGTTTGTTAGCTTAATTTTTCTTCCATTGGATTACTGTATGAAAATGATTGGTCTAAGAAGCATTCACTCTGTCAATAATGTGCCATTAGAGGGAGAGCATATGTATATTCCCCCCAACAAATGGAGGGATGCCCTTCTATCCTTGTATTCGAGAGAGATACAACATGGTTTTCTCCATCCCTTAACCTTTGAGGTATCCTTTTGGTTTATGTTTTTTTTTTGCATCAAGCAACACTTCTTTTTTATGATGTGTTGTATTAGATCTTTAAAAATATATTCTCGCCTTGCTGTATTTTGATATTCAAGGGAAGATCTCCCTCTCAACCCTATTGTATGTAAGCATCCAAAAATATATTTGTTTTCGTTTTTGTATGTTTGATATTGAAGGGAACATCTCCATCTCAACCCTATTGTATGTAAGCATCCAAAGATATCTACGCTTCTTATACATCGTGATGTATTGTTCAAGCCCAAGGAGAGTCACCTTTTATTACATGTAACAATCCGTCATTAGTTTCAAAATTTTATTTGCTGTTGCCAAAAAAATGGGATGAAATTACCCTAAAAACTTCACCAAGTTTTGTTGCCAAAAAAAATGGGATGAAATTATCCTAAAAACTTCACCAAGTTTTGTGGTGATCTGAGAAAGTGAGCAAAGATGTGTGCCATTGATGTGCTTCAAGAAGCAACAACTTGCTCTAATACAAAGTGTAAGAGTTCGTGGAGTGAGAACTCATACAAACATCTCGAGGAAAAAGAAAAAGTTTAGGAGCACAATATACAATGCATTGTTAAATGTGGAATATACAGAAATAAGTATCCATAGATTATGGGTGTATATACAAGCTGTGAAAAAAAACGTTTACCGGCCAATATGTTCACACGCATCACCACCCAAATACAACTACGAAAATGGAGAGTTGAAGAATAAACCTTGAAGCTTCAAAATATCCGTGCTTGGCTGGGCAGAAGAAGCATGCTGTTGGTTTGATTACAACTCAAGGCGTAGTAGAGAATGAGAGGAAGAAACACTTACTTGCTCACGCGGCCGGTTTGTTTACAATCAAAGACTTCGTAGATAATGGGAGGAAGAAGCACTTACGCAAGCTTCACAAGACACATTGCACCGCATGCAGCTACATATTTCCTATTTCTACACATGTAAACTAAGATGGGTTAGAGTTAGCACTAGCACATAGGAGCCTAAAAGGAGGAGAGACATGCAAGAGAAGAGAAACAAGAAACCTTCAAGGTGAAGTAACTAGATACGTAGTGACATCTTCAAGGTGCTGCTCGCTATTAGTCACCTAAGTACGCAAAACCCTTTAAAGTCGCTAGTGGATTCCCTTTCTTCACACCTCTTGAAAGTTATTTTCTAGTGGATGTGATAGTGTTATGTCTTTTATACGATTTAAGTTAGAATGTAGATGTTTTAATGTGTATGCTTTTTATCACGATGAGATGCTTGTGAGTTCCTTTGCTTGCTTTTCGGGATCTTCCTTCAGAACAACAAAAGGTTAGAGCTTTTACACGCAAATCATATTGTACCCTCTTCCTTGCCTCTCATATTTGTATGCTTTGCGTCGTTAGGTGCGACCATGTCCACCTCCAACAGATCATGTTCTGTAAGAAAAGCAAGCACATCTTGTATGATGAAATGTAGTCATCCGAGCATTCATTTTGGAAACAAGATAATGAATTTCTGTGACTGGGACTGGACTCAGCATTTATCGGCCCCCATGTCGCAAAAGCACGAAAGCCATCGGTGACAAGTTGGCCAAAAGTAAATGGGATCTTTTTGCGTTCACCATTATTATTGAGAGAATTTTATTACTATCGCCCGCTGCTTTCTTGCAGAGGATTTTATGTTTCTCGCTTTTTGCGTTCAACATTATTATTGAGAGAACTTTAGTAAGATCGCCTGCTGCCTTTCTCGGAGAGGATTTTATGTTTCTGGCTTTGCAAATTGCTTGGTTCGATCCTCCTTCAAATAGAAGTTGGAGGTGTACTGGAATGTGGGCTGGACCACGTCTGCTTCACGGGGAGCTTCTGACCGGTGATGGGGTATAGTGCAGGGATTGATCTTTGAGGGCAATGGTATCAAGTCTTTTTACCTCTTATAATGAAAGCAATTGCACATGAGAGGCAGATTGCAGATTCCATAATGTGAATAACCTGGTTTCATCGGCCCCCTTTTGCTTTCATATTGCTTCTCCAGTCATTTCTATTACGCATGGAATATATCAGTGGCTCTCACACTCTCTTCTCTCTCTCATTTCCAAAACGTCATTATTTTGGGTTCTCTCACCCTTTAACCCTGAACTTAAAATCACAACTCACATCTTGCTAGCTATATCCCCCGGCCCTCTCCTCGTACAGACGATTCGTTCCCGCTGTCCTCAGAGATATAGCCACATTGCAGCCACTTCATGCTACAGCCGCCGATTCGAGCTGTTTCAGCCTGTCTCTATGAACATTTCGACTTGGAGTAGCACCTTGAGCAATATGCATGCCGGAACCTGTCTTTGATGCTTCTGGAACACCTAGCCATATGGCGTCTATATGCCAAAGGCGTTATACCGTATTCGCTGCATTTTCCCTGATTTTGTCTCTGTGGAATTCTTGCAGTGTTCCAGAAGTTATGTGCAGTCTTCTAAATGATACGAATGGTCTTATTGCGTTTAAGAACTCTGTGGATCCAGGAAAGGGCTTGAATTGGACCGGTACCGACGTATGTCGATGGCCTGGGATATACTGTTCAAACCAGACGATGTTGAGGGTAACAGAGATACGACTTCCAGGTCGAGGTCTGTATGGAACGATCCCGCTTGGTTCGCTTGGACAGCTCACAGAGTTGAGAGTGATGAGTCTGAGATCGAACAAACTCTCGGGCAGTCTTCCAGTTGATTTAGCGAACTGCAGTTTCTTGAGAAGCATATATCTGCAATTCAATGAGTTGTCCGGCCTGCTACCAAGGAATTTTACGCAATGGCCTAATCTTGTGCATGTCGACCTCTCCTTTAACAATTTCAGTGGCCCAGTGCCCCGGTCCATCGGGGGTTTAAACCAACTCAAGTCTCTGTTTCTGCAGGGGAACTCGCTGTCAGGTCCGCTTCCCTCCATCAATATCCCTTCACTAACCAGCTTTAGCGTTGCCAATAATAATTTGTCCGGGCACATCCCCAATACCTCTAGTCTCGGCGGCTTTGGCAGGGCTGCTTTTAGTGGCAACAGCCTTTGTGGTTTCCCTTTGCAAGAATGCACCGGCGAGACGAATCTGCCTTCCCCATTTCAGTCCTCTGCATCCATTGGACATCACAGGAAGCTTTCGGCAGGCGCAATAGCAGGTATATCTATCGGAGGCTTCTTTCTGCTCCTTCTTCTATCCTTAGTCTGCGTCCTTCTGTGCATGCATGGACGATCCACGAAACAAAATCAGCCCAACCCGTACCCGTTGCAAACCTCTGACACGAACGCTATAGCAGAAGGTGGTGCTGTGTCCAGAACCGAGAATATTACCGGTGTCTCTGGGGTCGCAAGTTCTGAGCCTGATCGAAACAAGCTTGTTTTCTTTGAAGGGAGCAGATATGCATTCGATCTAGAGGATCTTCTCAGAGCGTCAGCGGAGGTCTTGGGAAAAGGAAGTGTGGGTACAGCCTACAAGGCAATCCTTGAGAACGGATCTATTGTTGCAGTAAAGCGACTCAAAGATGTTAATATAGAGAGAATGGAGTTTGAACAGCAGATTTCTGGAGTAAGTAAGCTGAAGCATGAGAACTTGGTGCCTTTAATAGCATACTATTACTCAAGAGAGGAAAAGCTACTGGTTTATGAATACATGACGAATGGTAGTTTATCTGCTCTTCTGCATGGTAAGTAAGGAATGTTTTTCTTCGTGATCTGGTACTGAGAATTTGGATATTTTTCTAGGCGTGTGACATGAGCATTTTTGGCTTTGTCTTCGCTATTGTTGCAGGCAACAAGGGAGTGAGCCGGACTCCTCTGGACTGGGACACTCGAGTTAAGATCGCTCGTGGTGCTGCCCTTGGGATTGATTACCTTCATAGCAACGGAATCACACATGGCAACATCAAGTCCTCTAACATCCTTTTGACGAATAACTACAATAGTTCTGTCTCTGATTATGGGCTGGCACAGCTTGTCAGCACTACTCCTGCAGCAAACAGGACTGTAGGCTACCGAGCTCCTGAAGTGACAGATGTTTGGAAAGTCACCCAGAAGGCTGACATATACAGTTTTGGGGTGCTTTTGCTTGAGCTGCTGACTGGTCGGGTTCCCTCACAGGCTTCTATGAGCGATAAGGGAATAGATTTGCCACGCTGGGTACAATCAGTAGTGAGAGAGGAATGGACAGCTGAAGTGTTTGACATTGAGCTAACGAGATACCAAGATATAGAGGAGGAGATGGTGCAGATGCTGCAGATTGCTATGGCATGTGTGGCACCATCACCTGATCAGAGGCCATCCATGATGCAAGTGGTGAGAATGGTGGATGATCTTAGCAAAATTGGTACAGATCAGCCTCCCAAGTTGCCCAAGGGTACTTAATGTGGTTCATATCTGCATAATTGATGGTCAAGGATATTGGGTAAACCTTCATCCTCAAGTTAGTGTAATCTGCACATCTTACATCCTGTTACCATAGCTTTGCACTTTTACAATGTCAAGACAGGTCTCTCCTTTCCAATTCTTACAGGAAATTCCTCGGATTTGTACATGAGGTTAAAGCTCTCTGTATCTAGCCCAGGTACCAGTCTAACAGGCCAAATGTACTATGACCTGTGTTCAACTCAGCCAATTATTTTTCTTGCTCTGAACGCCAATAATTTGGATGGTCCCAATATCACGTTTCTTGAATTTCATCAGCAGGTATTGATGCCAGGGATCATGTTTTAAGTGATAAAAACATCCATGTCACCTTGATCTGAAGTTTAATCCCTGGGCTTCCTCAGAAAGTCATATAAGCCATTCTGACTTTCTGGACACATCCATGGATTTCAAATACCCATTTTTGCTCGAGCTTAAGCACTCGAGGACATCAGACTCAGCCTGCCATTGTCATACAGTCAGGTGCAGCACACATGTTTTGTAATCTGAAGAAAAAAGTGCTCTTCTGCTGTCCTTATGTAAGGCTACTTGTTGAGCTCACCAAAAGGGCTCTCTGATAAATTCTGATGCCTCATCTCAAGAATTTCAGATATAAGTCTATGATTAATACTGGCAGCTTGATTTGCTACTATGTAGCAGCAAGCTACGAAAGTGCATTGTCTTGTGTGTATGTATATGATGTATCAAGTATTTTGACTACAACCAATTAAGTATGGATCATGGATGTTCTTTTATATGCAAAGTTTCTGTAATGGGAATGCTATTCCCTTTGAAAGATCATGTTGGATGTATTAAATTTTTTGAGTAGTTATTCTGGAAAATCATTTCAAATTACATTGCATCTTCTTTGAAAGCTCATTGGAGCCATCCTGCTGCCTTCGGAATTATTAGGATCTGTTGCATGTAAGCTAGATGTAATCCTGGATAACATGCATGTTCCTATGTACTCACCTATGCGAGATCTTTCATAGCTGTCCATTGCTTTGTTGGTGGCTTTCTGCAAATATTTAAAAGTGGACTTAGCTAAGTCAATTCAAGTTTGTAGACCTTAAAGTTTGCTATTGCAGATTGCCACCATTGGAAGTGTTGCTCTCCTTTTTGCAATAGCTGTGCAAATCACACCGTTTCACAGATGATCAGGTACTGTATCTGACGTCCACATTTAGAATGGTGTGGCACCATGAAGTTTTTTCTTTGACAGCATGACCTTTTGACTGATCTTGGCAGCATATTAATTGGTCACTCAGAAATATCAGCAGTCGATTTTGTTTCCCCCTTTTGTTTAAGGGAAGGGTCATCCAAGCAGAAGGCAAGCAGGCCTGGAAACCCCAATCTTTCCCCACCTTTTTCTTTTTGCCTCTCTTCCCCCTTTGCCCCCTCCTTTACCCAATTTTTTACTTTTTCCATCAAAAAGTTGAACAATTTCAGAGGTCAACATCTCATTCCTGAGGAATTTTCTCACCTTCTAAAGCTTAGACTAAACCCTAAACCTGCAAGTCAAAAAATACTGTTGCATGCCAGAAAGAGCAGGTGAAAAGGGCTGTGGCTTTTGAGGAAATTCTCTTGTGCAAGGTTTCCTGATGGTGGTGTGTAGACAGTGACTCATGGACGAGCTATACATTATCAGCCTTTCAGTAGTGGCAATGTCTGTGAGGTTGGTGTTCGCAATCACATCTTGTGGGGAGAGATTAGTGGACCACAAGAGTTCAATTCACTGGTGGATGAAATAGTCAGAGCTTGTGTTGCTTAAGGAACAATCATCATGAAAAGATGGCAGATGCATGATGAGCTGGGCAGTTAGAGGTTTTTGAGGTTTGCTCAAATATAACCTTAACTTCTCAGGGCCAGAAACTTTTCCTTTCTTTTTCTTTTTTAAAATTTTTGGAAGTTTGGTCTTCTACCTACTCTTCCATTTAAGTTGAAACGAACAACACACACACACACACACACACACACACCCCCCCCCCCCCCCCCCCAACACACACACACACACACACACACACACACACACACACACACACACATACGCTCCAATCTATAGTTATCAGGGCCACAAACTTACAGATTGGAGGGCTGCGCTCTTTATGATAATGTCAAATTTTTGACAACCAAGTCAAGGATAGGGATGTCACCACTTGGAAAAGCTTTTGATAGTTGTACATATAGTGCAAAGTTTTCATGTTAGGGGTATGTGTGTGAAATACTTTCAAAGTACACTGGATAACAAATGGTGTAAATGGTTTGTGCACTTTAAATGTCGTCAGTAGGGCACGAGTGCTAAATTATGCTCCAATAACTTGGGTTTAGGGTCTAGGGGATGTATACCTCTTGCGACAAGCAGCTTGGTATAAACTATATTATCAAGGACATTATTATTTTATGGCCTAGTGGACAATTAAGTAGGTTATTTAGGTATTTGTTGTGTGGGGATCCTCGTTTGTAGGGGAGGTGTTTGAGTCAGCAGAAAACCCTAATTGGGGATGATTCTTTAGGGTCATGGATTTGGGAAGAGTTTCATCCAAGATTGGCTTGTTCTGTCACATTAAAGGTACTTGGAGCAGGACTCGAGTGACATTACTGCTAAGGATGAAGTTGTTTTGGAAGAAAAAGAGTTTCCAACAATGGGAAAGTAGGTTATTTAGGTATTTGTTGTGTGGGGATCCTCGTTTGTAGGGGAGGTGTTTGAGTCAGCAGAAAACCCTAATTGGGGATGATTCTTTAGGGTCATGGACTTGGGAAGAGTTTCATCCAAGATTGGCTTGTTCTGGCACATTAGAGGTACTTGGAGCAGGACTCGAGTGACATTTTTGCTAAGGATGAAGTTGTTTTGGAACAGCTAAGAATGTCTAATGTGGCATATGGATGGTGTTTAATGTGGCATATGGATGGTGTTTCTTTTCCTAAAACCAATCAAATTTTTACATCGAAGGATTCTAATGTTGGTTAGTTATGTGATTGAATAAAGTGTAATACATGATCCTTATGCAGGGGATTATTGAATGTCAGTTTTTTTTTTTATTATTATTATTATTTTTTTGGGGGGGTGCATTAGGCATATCTGATGATTAGACATCTGGAGCTGTGTGCTGAAATGCTATATACAATGCTACATGTGCTCTCTAATGGTATCCATTTCATCTAGTGGTCAAATGCTTCTCTGTAGCCAATTCAGTAAGTTTTGCCACTAATCTTACTTTGCACTTGCATATGTTACCATGAGCTTACGTCAGTACTGTGAAGAGCAGCAAAATTGTCTTCATGTTACTGTAGGTGGTGAGACCTCTATGCCATCACTTTGCATACTTTTAAAATCCTTCATCTTGAGTTTATAGAGCTTCCTTATTAGATAGAATTTGTTGGATGCTGTATAACAGTGACACACATTTCAAAGTTTTGCCCATACTAGTTTTATATTTTTGCAATCTGACTAGGTGAAGTATACATTTATCAGCTAAGTGAAATTTGATTGTAAATATGACCATCGTATCTGATTCCTCCACCTTGAATTCATCCAATGGATTATCATACGATGGACACTATAGAAACCATGAGCACTAAAATATCCCACTTAGAGAACATGCTTTAGACTATCTTAGATCATGTTCGTAGCTATTAGAAAGACAAAGTGATGCCTAAAAGTGAGATTCCAGGGATGGAGTTAGGAGCTCTAGGTGAAAGACAAAGTGATGCCTAAAAGTGAGATTCCAGGTATGGAGTTAGAAGCTTTAGGTGAGCATCATGCTCCATAAGTCTTTGGTGAGGGTGTCCCATCTACAGAGGTCAATCATGGCTCCACCAGTACACATAGTGCTGATGCTGTTGAGTGCTGTTGAGTAGTGGCTCAGCAAGTGGGAGCAGTGCTTCCACTTATGCCATATCGTGGATGATAGGCATAAGATATAGCATGCCACTGTAGATGAGTTGGCCCATTTCCTCTAGTACTCCTATCTTGACTAGTGCATAGCCTCAAAAAGAGGTTAAGAAGGTGCACATGATCAAGAGAGTCTTAGGAGCTAAAAGAAAAGTGTTTGCTCTAGCTGAGGGGGCTTATAATAAGTCTATTCTTACCCTTCAACAAAAAAAGAAGGCCATGAGAGAAGGGTTGTGCTATGGATATTTAGGACAAAATCAATTTAAAGACTGTCCTAAGAAGAAAAAGATAGATTCAATCATAGTAATAAACACCACAGAGACAAGGAGTGATGCAAATGAGGATTTTGGAGATTCCTCATCTCAAACATTATCTCCCATAGTGGCCATGACAGTCACTAAAAAGGTATCTTCTATTCTTGATGCTGTGCTTTCGTCCAAGGAAGGATATCATTTTTCAGACACGGAACTCATTGTTATGAGAGGAGTCATGGCAGAACAACATGTCAAGGTCCTCCTTGATACTAGGTCCATACATAATGTCATCAATTCTTGCCTTGTCAGACGGTTACACGTAGACACCTTGCATTACATAGTAGAGTTATTCGATGGGAAAAGGCATTGAGATATAGGACCGACGAGTAGTTGGTCTACCCATTCAGATCAAGTCCTATGAGAATAGATTGGATTTTGAGATTGCACGATTGACCCATTTCGATGTAGTCCTAAGTAAGCAATGGCATGCTAGGAAACGACCAATTATAGACTTTGTTTTGCATGTGTGTATCAGTTTGAGCACGAGAGGAGGTGATTACTGATCCATGGAAAGCCGAATCTTTAAGAGATGCGATTGGTGAATGCAATCAAGATGCACAAGATTGATTATAAGTAAATATATTTTTTGTATTTTGTGTATTCATCATGTGTAGTGATGGATTCCATGTTGATATATTGAGGTAGTGATGTGTGTGAACACTCTAGGACCGCCGGGGCACTTTTTTCCCTCTTTAGGAGGTTTTTTTCCCTCGGCTTGTATATATGCCTATTGCCCTAACGAGCTACTTATCTTTGTACATTCTAGTGGTAATACATTCAATATTGTGTGTTGTGCCCAAGTTCTTCTTCTTCCTTGTGCTGCTCGCGTGCTTCCGCATATGTCTAACTCCAATAATTGGTATCAGAGAAGGTCGTCTCTTCATCTCGGGCATCGTCGACACTCCTCCGGTCACAGTCTCATAATCGCACAAACTTTTGTACGCATACTCAGGGTGATTAGGAGATCAAAACAGCTTCGTTCTCGGTGCCGAAATCGCGATCTGAGCTCGTTTCAGCCTTCAAATGCACTATCGTAGTGCTTGTGCAGGCTATTTTGTCTTTTTGTGTCAAAGATATATACCAGTTTTGGCTCGCTAGAATAAGTGTCTCGAAGCCTGCTACAGGTCTAGCAGAACTCGTTTGGTAGTTCTGTTCAACTTTTTCAGATACAATCATTTTTCTCCATCAAGGTATTTTAGTCAGTGGCCATGGTTGATGATGCGTCATGTATTGGTCGCAAAAGGACTTTGGAATATTGTGCAGGGTGTTGAAAAATGTCCTATTACACTTGTGAACATAGGTACTACAAATACAAGTATTGAAGCTCATGTAGATGGTGTCAAAGATGGTGATATTTTGCAGATTCATGTTCGTGCTTATGTTTTTGTTGCACCTACTGCAGAGCGAATTTGTTGGGATAGCAGAGATGCTCAGACACATGCATTGATAGCTTTGTCTGTCAAATGTGCCATTATTCCTCACATTCGCTCTTACAGAATAGCTAAGGATGCTTGGGATACACTTACCACATTGTACCGGGCTAGGAATGAGGCTCGTGTTGCTTACCTCCGAAAACAGTTGGAGAGTGAGCACATGAATGAAGGTGATTCTATGGACAATTTTCTAATAAAGATCAAGGATTTAAATGAATAGTTGATTTTTGCTGATGAAGTCCTTCTTGACAATTCACTTGTGCATACTGTTCTGAATGGTCTTCTCGACTCATATAAGATTTTTGCTTCTACTCTTCGTTTGATGATGAAAGGGAATCCAAATGCCTTAACATTTGAAGAGTTGGTTTCTATTTTGTTGCAGGAAGATCAATCTAGGCAGAACAGGTCTATTATGCGTGTTGCAGATCAATCGGCTAGTCAGAAGGGCAAAGGTAAGTGGAGCTCTTCTACTAGTAAGCAAAAATTTGCAAATGTTACACATTCGAAGAAAGAAGACAAGGATGAGAAAAAAATCAGAAAAGCAAAAATTGTTTTGCAAATACTGTTAAGCAAATGATCATGTTATTAAGAGCTGTCCAAAAATGGCTGCGAAAGGAACAATGAAGAAGGAGGTTCGAATGGTTGTTGCAGAGGCCTCCACACTGAAAACAGAGGCTGCTAATCTAGTGCAGAATGAAGAATGGGTGTTAACCCATCTCTTCATGAGCATTGTATGTCTGCAGTAGACTTAGATGTTTGACAATAGTGGGGCAACCAAACATATTACTTTGGAGCGTATAGTTTCTTCACTTCACTCGAGCCTGCCCCTACAGGGAATACTGTCACATCTGCCAACAACTCCTCTTATCCTGCCATGGTTAGTAAGATCATTCTGACTATTGATAATGGTATTTCTTTCACTTGTCAGATGCTTTATTTGTGCCAGGGATCAAGAACAATCTATTATCAGTTTTGGCCTTAGCCAAGATTGGCTTGGTTGTGAAATTTGTTGATGACAAGTGTACAGTTCATGATCTGTCAAATGGCGACGTGATTATTGCTTCTGGCATTTTATGTCGTGGGTTGTATAAGCTCATAAACTATGAAAGATCTGTGAATGATTCATCATGTGCAATACATGATTCTCAGGCTATGTTAGAGGAAAAGCTTTGGCATGCATGCTTTGGTCATCTGAATTTTGATAGTTTGCTATGCCTGTAGAAATATGAAATGGTGTCCTCTTTGCCCAAACTTGAGGCACCCTGTAAACATGTATGTGAAGGCTGTATTTTGGGCAAAATGCAGCATTCCTCCTTTCCAAAAGATGATTCAGTTCGAGCTACTTAGAAATTGCAGCTTGTTCACAGTGATGTCTCTGGTCCTATGCAGACACCCTCTTTTGGAAATTATCTTTACTTCGTGACTTTCATTGATGATTTTTCCAGACATGCATGGATATATCCATTGAAAGCAAAGTCCGAAGTGTTTATGTGCTTCAAACATTCTTGGTTCTGGCTGAAAATATGTCAGCATGTAAAATGGGCACCCTCCGTTCTGATCGAGGGGGGAATATAGGTCTTCTGAATTTAATGCATTTTTGGCTAAATGTGGGATAAAACATCAGTGTACAATGCCGTATACACCTCAACAGAATGGAGTTTCTGAACGGAAGAACATGTCACTCATGAAGATGGTGAGGTATATGGTCAAGAGTCAGACTTTACCACATACTTTCTGGCTTCAGGCTGTTATGTGTGCAACATATGTACTTAACAGGTGTCCCAATAAAGCACTGCAGTCTATCACTCCATATGAGGCTTGGCATGGTTGCAAGCCATATGTTGCTCATCTACGTGTTTTTGTAGATAATATTGTAGCTAATATATTATCTTGGATAATGCATCGAATGAGCTTTACAGTTCTATAAAGCTCATTGCTTACAAAAATAAAGGAAGCACAGGTGGAAGATCCACATTTGTTACAGTTCATTAGAGCAAAGAGAATATTGTAGCTAATGCATTATCTTGGATAATGCATCAAATGAGCGTTACAGTTCTATAAAGCTTATTGTTTACAGAAATAAAGGAAGCACATGTGGAAGATCCACATTTGTTACAGATCATTAGAGCCATCAGAGATGACTCGATTATAGGAGACTAGGCAATTCTATCTGTTTCTTCCCTTAGTAAAGAAAACAAGTCAAGTTTGTATTCGGATTTCTCAATGGTTAATATAACTATTATAAAGGAAGTTTATGACATGAGGGTCTCACAAGTTGAGATGGATCTAAGATCGGACATCATTTTTTCATTCAAGTGTTTGGAGAAGTCTCGAGAGTAGACTTAAGCAAAGGTGCGTATGCTCTCTGGACAAGCAAAGGTGCTTGGCCTAGTTGTTAAGTTGTATGTATGAGAAGGAAAAGATCTCGGGTTCAATTCCTAGAGACGTGGAAGAGTGTTTTGCCCCAAGAGCTCTAGAGCCGTCTAGAAGCATCCACTTGAGTTTATTCGAGTTAACTAGGATACTTATCACACATGTAATTGCATGGCTGACACTTGGATGGCTAGTATCCACCTGCTATAGTGGATAGTTCCTTGGAGCGAGCCATATACAGAGACATATGGTTGGGAGGAAAAGAGACTCATCTCTATGTGTAGCCATCGCAATGCTTCATGTAATTACATGGTCGATAGTTGGATGGTTAGTATCCACCTGCTATAGTGGGTAGTTCCTTGGAGAGACCTATATATAGAGGTTTATGGTTGGGAGGAAAAGAGACTCATCTCTATGTGTAGTATGTTTGAAACAGGAAGTGATATATTAGAACCAAACTAAACTAGTTCGAGGATATGGGATTCATTAGATTCCACCTATATATTCCATTATATGTATATATATGGAATAAAGATTCGATTTAGTGAAGGTATGACTCCATGATTGACATGGAACGATGGAAACAACTTCCCTTTGAGCACTCTTCTTCTATGACCAAGAAGAAAAGGACTCATCATTCATGGGGGCATGTATGACCAGATCAAAGGAGAGCTCTTAGTAGAGATCTCCTTACGATTGGGAGTTATCCTTCATAGTTTAGGGAAGATCTACTCTTCCAATAGAGTATGAGCTAGGTGCTTTTATCTCCATAGAACATATACTCACTTTATAGTTTTGAGCACGGATGATTCCATTTCTATGGATGGATCATATAGATCCACACATAGAAGATGGTTGGAAGCGATAGTTTCTTTAGTATGGATACATATCTATTTATTAGGGTATCATCTCATATCATTGCTGATCATCTTAGTAGAGGGCATTGACCCTTAGTAGGAATTTATTTTCTCCACTCTTCACTACATACACCTTCATTATTTATGGAAGATTGGTTCTCCACCTTCATAGGAATGTATGTAAATGAGCGATTATGCATTAGTTTATGGAAGAGAAGAGTAAATTCATAAATCTATCTTTTAAAGGGAAGGAGAAAGTGGGATTTAGCTCAGAGATCGAGGAGAGATCTCACTTATCTCACTTTAGCTCTTGTTCTTTCAAAGAGAAAAATGAAGAGAGTTTATACTAGTTCTAATATATGCTCTTTCAATAGAACATTATTCCAATTCTATGGATGACAAACCAAAGAATTCTTGGCTAGTGAGATATAGAGATATTACTACTACCAAGGAATTCCTTTATGAGAGCTAGGATGATGGATTTACATAGAGCACAAGGATGGTTTAGGTAAAAACTATCACTTGTGACCACATCAAGGATAGGAATACCTTGCAAGACATTTGGATAAGTCTATCATCTTAGTTCTAGATGTGTTTGAAGTCACTTTTCTTAAGGGATTTTGTTCTATATTAGAATGTTTCATGGTTTATTATCTCCATTGAGGGATGCTCAAGCTTATATATCTTAGCACTTGTATTTGTTTTTCATATTTTTACTCCATAGAGGATATATCATATGTGTTGGAGTTTATTGATCTCCAAAGTACAGCTAGAAGTAGGTGAAACCCAACAGGACCTAGTTGACTTTTTCACAAACTTGTATGCACAGACCAATTTTCTTGCAGAGCAAATTTCTCTTTACTCACTTGGAATTTTCCAAAACTGTTTCACACACATAAACTAGACTCTAAGAGCTTTCCAACAAGATATAGAACACCTCAAATGGATAAATACACAATGAGCTATGACCTCTGCAATATGCAGCTTTAATGGAGACCTTGAAACAGAGATGAACCTGAGGACACACATCACTTGCAAAGACTACTGCTCTTAACTCACAACTCCAATGACTTTGAAACTTTCCAGAATACAAGTAGACTCAAAGAGCTTTCTAACAAGCCAAAGAACACATGATTTGGATACATACACAAGGAAATATGACCTCTGCAAGTTTGAGGTTTAATGGAGACCTTCAGCAGGGATAAAAAACAGAGAACACACACTACTTGCAGAGAGTATTGCTCTCAGCTCACAAATCCAATGATTATGAAAATTGACAAGAAGAAAGTAGACAGTAAGAGCTTTCCAATGAGCTATCAAACATGTAATTTGGATATATAATGAGGGAGATACAAGCTCTGCAATCTCTGCATACAAAACTACAGCAGTGTAGAGATACACATATGACTCTCTTGGACATCCCACAAGATCACGACTTTTCTCCTCTTTTTATAGCATGGGAAACTAATCTAAAACCTTCCTAATACATCTAAATTCGTGGTAGACACTTGGATGGAGGTATTACATGACTCAAGTGCTCAAATAAGCAAAGTATTGATGGACTTTGAGAACTAGCCACATCGACCTTCCACTAGGACACCACTGAAGCTCCCTTGTGACTCACTAATTTGACTCACCATGTTCTAGAACTCACGTGGTATTTTTGCTACATTTTATGAATAATATGAGCCTTCTTGAAGTATTTGAAGACTTCCCAAAGGTATTTACATAATTTGAAACTTGTACCCTACATAAAACAAATGTTCGCAACATTCTCCCCCTCAAGTTTCAAAGGGTATTTCCTTCATGCCAAGAATATAGTTGAATCTTTGAAGCTTTGGTCCATCCAAGGATTTGGTGAAGATATCTGCAACTTGATCCTTTGTTCCAACAAAAGAAACCTGCACTTCATTGTTCATGGCCTTCTCTCGAACATAATGATAGTGAACCTCTATATGCTTTGTTCTAGCATGAAAAATAGGATTTGAGGTCATATGAATGCTGCTCAAGTTATCCCCATATATCAGTGGTACATCAATCTGCACATTCAAGTCATGAAACAACTTTTTAAACCACATAACCTCAGTAGTAGCCAATGCTAAACCTCTATACTCAGCCTCTGTAGAAGATAAAGCAACTGTAGGCTGTTTCTTTGAACTCCATGTTAATGTCTTGTTTCCTACTATTACCACATATTCACTTGTGGATCTTCTGTCATCTTTGCTTCCAGCCCAATCTGCATCACTAAAGACTTTAAGAGTTAGATCAGCATCATGACTATAAAATAATCCTTCGTTCATGGTACCTTTCAAATACCTAAGCACTCTTTTCGCTGCATGCATATGAGGTACTCAGAAACTAAGATGAATTGCAATAGCGATGTATGGTATGTAGATAGTGGTTGTTCTAATCACATGTCTCATGATGCTTCATGGTTTTCTAATATGCATAATCCGTCATGTAAAGGTCATGTTGAAACAGGAGATGATACAACACATAAGATTATGCAGGTTGGAGATGTTGTTATGCAGGATAAGAGCAAGAAAAATTGCTTGAAGGATGTACTTTATGTGCCAACGATCACTAAGAATTTGATGTTGGTTGGGCAAATGGTAGAAAAAGGTCTACAAGTGAGATTTAATCATGCAGGTTGCTTCATTGAGGATCCAAAGCAAAGGAGGTTAATTGCTAGAGGTCAAAAACAAGGTAGATTGTTTACATTCAAGGTAAACCCAAATCATACAAACTATTTCTCTTATGGTATGCATCGAATAGCAGAGCTTGATCTATGGCACAAAAGGATTGGACACATGAATGTACACAGGTTAAAGGAGCTATCAAAGAAGAGGATTGTTGAAGGATTACCTGATCTTACTAAGCAACATATGGTGCATCTTTGTGAAGCATGTCAAATGGGTAAGCAGAGTAGACAACCTTTCAAGCATTCAAGCTATGTAAGTGATGGTTTGCTAGATCTCATACACACAGATGTGTGGGGACCTACTAAAGAGGCATCCTTGGTTGGTAATAAGTACTATGTATCATTCATTGACGATCATAGTAGAATGACATTTGTGTATTTTATTAAACATAAGAGTGAGGTCTTTGATTGTTTCAAGAAGTTCAAATCATATGTCGAAAAGCAAATAGGAAGGTATATTAAGAAGCTAAGATCCGATGGAGGAGGAGAGTATTTCTCTCAAGCTTTTACTGATTTTTTGTATGATGAAGGTATCAAAAGAGAAGTTACATGCAGGTATACTCCACAACAAAATGGAGTCGCAGAAAGAAGAAACAGAATCATAGCAGAAGCATCTAGAAGCATGCTTAATGATATGTGTTTGCCTAATTATTTTTGGGCTGAAGCTGTTAGCACAAGTGTTTACATTATGAATAGAGTTCCGACTGCTGGAGTTCATCATTTGACACCATATGAGGTATGGCATGGAAGGAAACCAAGTGTAAGTCATTTGAAAGTATTTGGCTGTGTATGTTATGTACATGTACCTAGTGAGGTGAGATCTAAACTTGATGCAAAATCAGAAAAATGTATATTTATTGGTTATGCAGATATTCAAAGAGGATATAGATGCTATAATCCTCATACCAATAAGGTTGTTGTGTCAAGAGATGTAAACTTTGATGAATCACTTTCATGGTATGCAGATAAGAATTGTTTGCAGGTCATGGATGAAAATGAAGAAGGTGTGGTTGAAGGAGATGAATGCATAGTTCAGCCATCAGGAAGTTTAAATGATGAAAGGAGTGGTTTAGATGAAGAAAGAGGATCACCTTTCAATGGAAGATTAAGTCAAGAGTCACCTCCAAGTGTTAAAAGTAAAGGTAAACTCAAACTTGTTGAAGTTAATGATGAAGGAGAGGAAATTAGTGATGTATGTGAGTATGGAGAATCATCAAAGGTTCCTAATAAGAAAGGAAGAGAATCTACATTGGAGGTAAGAAGAACTTCAAGAGTAAGTAAGCAACCTCAAAGGTATACTTATGAATATTTCATGAATACTCATTATGCTTTTATGACAAAAGTTGAGCAGGAAAATGAACCCACATGTTATGATGAGGCCAAAGGAGATGAAAAGTGGGAGAAAGCAATGAGAGAAGAAATGGAAGCACTACAGGATAACAAGACTTGGAATTTAGTTCCAAGTACACCAAAGCAAAAGGTAATTGGTTGCAAGTGGGTTTTTAAGATTAAAAGAAATAGTGATGGTAGTGTGTCTAGATATAAGGCTAGACTTGTAGCAAAAGGATATAATCAAACTCAAGGTGTGGACTATGAGGAAACATTTAGTCCAGTAGCAAATATGGCAACGGTGAGAACTTTGTTGGCTTTAACTGCTAGTAAAAGGTGGAATATATATCAACTCGATATAAAGAATGCCTTTCTTAATGGTGAGTTAAATGAAGAAGTGTATATGTCACAACCAGATGGTTATGTGGATGCAAAATGTCCTAATCATGTATGCAGGTTAAAGAAGGCATTGTATGGTCTTAAGCAGGCACCAAGGGCATGGAATGCAAGGTTGGTAAAGTATCTTATGCTGCAAGGATACACAGCGAGTCATGCTGATCCTTCACTTTATGTAAAACATGTAGATGGCATGTGTGTCTATGTATGCATTTATGTGGATGACTTGTTGATTACAGGGAATGATGCAAAAGCAATTGATGAGATAAAAGGTAATTTGGGAAAGGAATTTAAAATTTCAGATCTTGGTTTGCTCAGATACTTTCTTGGGATTGAAATTGTGTATAGCGATGAAGGTATGTGGTTGATACAAAGAAAGTATATATGTGATATGCTGAAAAGGTTTGGTATCCAGGAATGTAAATTTGTTTCTACTCCAATGGAATGTAATGTAAAGCTGAGTGCAAAGGAAGGTGATGAGTTGCATGATATGAATGTATATAGATCCATGGTAGGATCTTTGATTTATGCAACAAAAACTAGACCTGATATATGTTATGCAGTGGGAGTATTGTCACAGTTTATGCATGAACCATATCATAATCATCACTTTTACCTTCAACTGCATAATTTCCTTGTTGTTTACCTCTTCTTGAATAGCCTCCTCTTCGATTACCACCTTGATTATTTTCATTTTGATAACAATCTTTGGCATAGTGTCCATACCTTCCACATATATAGCAATTGTTCTTATTATCTTCACTCCTTTGTCTTTGGTTGTAGTTGTAGTAGCCTCTCGTACCTCTAGCGCTTGATCTTCCTCTTCCTCTTGTGTTGAAGAAGCCACTTGAAGTCCTTTGATCATCGCTCCTTCTTCCTCGACCTCTATTTGAACCTCTTCCACCTCTGTTTCCACCTCTTGATGATCCTACATAAAGAGCTTGTCCTTGAGATCCTTTTTGATTTGAAGTAGAACCATTTAGATTCATCTCCTCCGTGACCATGAGGGCAATAAGTTGATCAAAATCTGGTAATTCTCCTCTGACATAAACTGAAGTAATGAAGGGTTTCCATCTCTCATCATCTTTGAGTCCGTTGAGAGTATGTGCAACCAAGTCGTCGTCCTCCACATGAGCTTGAATTGATCCTAGTTGATCTGCAATCTCTTTAACTTTCAATATGTAATCATTGACCGATGTCCTTGTATCTTTCTTTATGTTATTCAACTCATTTTTGAGTTGAATCTTCCTTGCTCTTGTACCTGTAGCATACAACCTTTCCAATGCAAGCCAAACATCTCTACTTGTGTCTAGATCTTGTATGTGTCCTACCATTGAATCTTGAATATTTTGTGATAAAATGAATATAACCCTTTTGTCTCTCTCATTCCAAAGTCTAAACTCCCTCAATTGTTGCTGATTTGGGTCCTCTGTTAATGTGGGTTTGATATCTGTGCCGTCAATCAAACCATACAAGCCTCTACCTTGCAAGTATGCTGTGATTCTAAACTTCCATGCTTGATAATTGGTCTTATCAAGCTTCTCTATTTGTGCATGTTGGTCTCCCATAATACAAATGCTAAGCTTCCTCCTTTAAGCCTCCTTTCCAATGTGTGTGATGAGAAGAAATATAATATTTACCTTGTAAATGAGGTATGTGCACCTTTCTTTGCTTGGATGTTGCTTCAGATGCCTCCTTGCAATCTTCTTCTACCTTTGTGTAGTGTTGATGATGAACTGCTTCCTTGATAGCTTCAAATTCTTCGTCAAGGTATGATAACCTTCTCCAAGCCTCCAAGTACTTGCTCTGATACCAATGTTGGAGTTTATTGATCTCCAAAGTACAGCTAGAAGTAGGTGAAACCCAACAGGACCTAGTTGACTTTTTCACAAACTTGTATGCACAGACCAATTTTCTTGCCGAGCAAATTTCTCTTTACTCACTTGGAATTTTCCAAAACTGTTTCACACACATAAACTAGACTCTAAGAGCTTTCCAACAAGATATAGAACACCTCAAATGGATAAATACACAATGAGCTATGACCTCTGCAATATGCAGCTTTAATGGAGACCTTGAAACAGAGATGAACCTGAGGACACACATCACTTGCAGAGACTACTGCTCTTAACTCACAACTCCAATGACTTTGAAACTTTCCAGAATACAAGTAGACTCAAAGAGCTTTCTAACAAGCCAAAGAACACATGATTTGGATACATACACAAGGAAATATGACCTCTGCAAGTTTGAGGTTTAATGGAGACCTTCAGCAGGGATAAAAAACAGAGAACACACACTACTTGCAGAGAGTATTGCTCTCAGCTCACAAATCCAATGATTATGAAAATTGACAGGAAGAAAGTAGACAGTAAGAGCTTTCCAATGAGCTATCAAACATGTAATTTGGATATATAATGAGGGAGATACAAGCTCTGCAATCTCTGCATACAAAACTACAGCAGTGTAGAGATACACATATGACTCTCTTGGACATCCCACAAGATCACGACTTTTCTCCTCTTTTTATAGCATGGGAAACTAATCTAAAACCTTCCTAATACATCTAAATTCGTGGTAGACACTTGGATGGAGGTATTACATGACTCAAGTGCTCAAATAAGCAAAGTATTGATGGACTTTGAGAACTAGCCACATCGACCTTCCACTAGGACACCACTGAAGCTCCCTTGTGACTCACTAATTTGACTCACCATGTTCTAGAACTCACGTGGTATTTTTGCTACATTTTATGAATAATATGAGCCTTCTTGAAGTATTTGAAGACTTCCCAAAGGTATTTACATAATTTGAAACTTGTACCCTACATAAAACAAATGTTCGCAACAATATGGGCTTAGGTCATTTTGATGATGTTATATGTTATGGGAGTGATAGTTTGGAAACTAGGTTTATATGGGAGATAGTAGGCATCATGGAGATCATTTTCCACCTTTAAGATGATGAGACTTCTTAAGGGGAAGGATACGGGGAAACGACACCCAAAGATGATCATGTACAATTTGTACATGAAGTTGGGGGCATGCCTAGAGTATTTATGTAGCTTAATTTTCAAGGATGAAAATGTTTTTCAAGGATGAAAATGTTTTTCAAGGATGAAAATGTTTTTCAAGGATGAAAATGTTTTTCAAGGATGAAAATGTTTTTCAAGGATGAAAATGTTTTTCAAGGGGGGAAGAATGTTATAAATGAAGTTTATGACATGAGGGTCCGAAAAGTTCAGACAGATCTGAGATCAAACATCATTTGGTCATTCAAGAGTTGGGCAGAAGTCTCAAGAGTAGACTTAAGCAAAGGTGCTTATGCTCTCTAGATAAGCAAAGGTGCTTGGACAAGTGGTTAAATCATATGGACGAGAAGGAAGAGGACTTGGATTCAAGTCCTATGAGAGACATGGGAGAGTGTTTTGCCCCAAGAGCTCTAGAGCCTTCTAGAAGCATCCAATTGAGTTAACTCGAGTTAACTAGGATACTTGGAGCACATGTAGTTACATGGTTGATACTTGGATGGTTAGTATCCACCTGCTATGGTGGATAGTTCCTTGGAGAGAGCTATATCTAGAGGCATATGGTTGGAAGGAAAAGAGATTTATCTCTATGTATGGTCATCGTAATGCTTCAATAACAGTTAACAGAAAGGAAAGGTTTGCATACCAGATTCCTAGGATTTAGGAAGAAACATCATGCATGCAAGACCATGATATTTACAGGGCATCTTGGTGTTGACAAGACCATTACACTAGTTAGAAGAACATTTTGGTGGCTTGGATTAGTCAAAGGTGGTCATATATATTTTCAACAATGCTTTATGTGCCAGGTCAACAAGGTAGAAAGGGGTAAGATACCATGTTTTTTACATCTTTTACAAATTCCAGAGCACAATTAGGATAATGTATCCATGGAATTCATAGTGGGGTTACCGCAGAACCAAAGGAAGCATGATGCTATCCTAGTAGTGGTAGATAGATTGAGCAAGATGGCTCACTTCATACCCATGCAGGCTCCATAGGTAGCAGAGCTATTTATCTAGCATGCCTTTAGATTGCATGGGTTACTGACATCCATAATTTCACATAGGGATGTTAGATTCACATAAAACTTTAGGAAGTTTGTCTTTGACAAGCTGAAAGTGTCATTGAAAGTGAGTAGTGGTGACCATCCACAAACAGATTGTCAGACTGAGAGAGTCAACTAGATTCTAGAGGATATGTTGATGGCATATGTGTTTGAGAGGCAAACAGATTAGGATAATTATTTTCCATTAGTAGAATTCTCTTATAATAATAGACCTCATAAAGTTACAAGAATGTTTCCTTTTGAGCTAAATTATGGTGTTAGATATTGGTCGACACAGACCTTCACATGTGTGTATGGGACAAGGACTAAGCGTAGCCAAGGTCCCTAGCTCGGGGAATATCCTAAGACACTTAAAGAGTAATGACAATGAGTGTACATGATGGCCACATGCACAATCATTCCTATTACTCTTTAGATATCTTAGGATATCCCCCAAGCTAGGGACCTTGGCTATTTTGCAAGATGACTACATGTCCACTAGAGCATTCTAGATGCTATTTTGGGTACAAGAGGATATAAAGGATGGGAGGTGAATTCACACACATGTGACCATTAGTGTCCAAATGAAAGGCCAAATGGCCACTGGACACTTTTGTATATGTTCTTAGAAAACATATGTGGCTTGGTAACCGAATTCACCATTGGCACCATTGCCTGCATGCGAAGGAGGACCTCAACGATCAAGGAACACAAAGGTTTCCAACACTTCCACGGAGGTTACCCATCCTAGTTTGTTCCTCTTGGAGCCTGTTTAACTGACAAACTCTCTTGCCACTATGCTACACTCTTGTGGTGTCTAAAGAAGGGGAAAGATTAAGATTAACATTACCTTGAACATGTTTTGGTCCCTCAAAGCTTCATTCTTTGCTTTGAAAGCCTATTTTTGAAGCATTTTGGGATGATTCTTGGAGCCATTTTGGAGTACTTTCATGCATAGTTCTCTTTATGCAGCTTCAAGAACATCAAGAAGAGTGCTCTTTGTACTTCTCTGACGATGAATGTTCACCTTTTGGCCTTGTTATTTTAGCCACACTAGTAAATCTACACATTTCTTGAAAGGTTTTAGTTGTGGCGGGAGCAGTCACCACAAGTCTATGCAAGTTTTTGAGCCTAAAGAACATAGTTGACAGACACTTGCAGGTGTTGTTGGCCAGTGTTTGGGTTGTGAATTCAGCCTTTGAGTACCATTTTATTGCATATACTGAGCACATACACACTATGTATGCTTCTATGGATACTGCTTATGTACGTCCACATGGTCATTGATATAGCAGTTATGTCTTTGTATAAAGCCTTTTGCATTTGATAAAGAGGGTCATGATGAGGTTTTCTTAATTGGGAGACACCTAGATGCCAGGGTCTCTTCGGTGATCTAGGCGGAAGACTTACCTAGCCTTGCCATATGAGATGTATGATAGTTGTTCATAATTGCTCGATACGCCTAGTTGGCTTCTTTCAGAAACTCATTATATGCAGTGAAGTCAATGATTAACTATGCAGGTTAACATGTCAATACTTGTATTTTTATGAGATTTTGACATTGGTTATATGCTCATTTTGCAGAGGATACTCTGCCAAATGTTTTCTAGATTCTTTGATTTTGTCAACTATATAATGGTCGATTTACTCCTTGATACACGTATTGGCGTGAGCATATTTATTATCACATAATCCTTTTGATTGGTCATTACTGTCCATTAATTCATTTTTTTGGGAAGAATGTTGAATTTTTCTCCTAGAATCTAACACTTGGTAATCCTTCTTTGAGCCTTAGTGATGTTTGGACTATTCTAGCTCCAATATCATTCTATTCAGTTCTCTATCATCATGGCATCAAAGGTCTAAAGCACACCTGGTGGATCAGGGTCTAGTGCTAGTGTTCTGAGGAGGAGCTATAACTTGCAAGGCAAAGACCATTTTGAGATCCAAAAATTTGATGGCACAAACTTTGCTCTATGGAAGAATTGGATTGAAGATGTGTTAATTCGGAGGAGGCAATGGAAGCTAGTGAATGGAATCTCAAATAAGTGATGGGATGAGATAGATGAAGGTCAGCCATTCAATTGCACCTGGCAGATAATATTTACTTTACAGTATTAGACTGTGAAAGTTTAGAGGAGATTTGGAAGAATTTATGCAATACATATGGAAAAGAAATGGAATCAAATAAAGTGTATTTGATGAGAAAGTTGTATGACCTTTGCATGAACAACATAAATAGTGTTGCTGCTCATCTGAATGAGTTTGATTCTATATTCTGTGACTTAGGGGATTAGAAAATGGATATGGATAATGAAATGAAAGCAGTCTTGTTGTTATGCACCTTGCCATCATCATGGGATATGTTTTGCACAACCATTAGCAATAGTGCACTTGGTGGTAAAATGGTCTATGTGGAACACTCTTGAGTGAGGAGATTCGTAGAAAATCTATGGTTGGCACTACGAGTGGAGATGCATATAATGTTTGTGATTCTTACCAAGGAAAGAATCACCAATGTGGCAAGAGCAAGAACAAGGAAAATAATGGTCAATGGAATAAGAGTAGAAGTAAATCAAGGAAGAGGGATATCAAATGCCATTATTGTCATAAGCAAGGACACATGAAGAAACACTGCTATGTATTAAAGAATGCTAAAGGTAAAGGGCAAAATGTTGATGGGCATGTTAAACAATTACCTGCACCATCTACTTGGACTGTGAAGATTGAAGAAATCAATGCTATTTCTGATGATGCTGATGTGTTGACACTTGACAGTACTATGTCCACTAAGGTTCTTATGGATGATTCTCTTTCCCACACATGGTTGCTAGATTTTGGTGCTTCTTTCCATGTGACACCACATATAGATTGGTTCTCTACTTATGCATCAAAGTCTCTTGGTACTGTGAGACTTGGTGATTCTTATTAATATGACATTGTTGGGATTGGAGATGCGTTTGTGCAGTTCATTGATTGTTCAAAATTTACTATACATAATGTATGCCATGTACCTTAGCTATCACGCAGTTTGATGTCAGTTGGTCGATTTGATGACCTTGATTATAAAGTAGTTCTATGCTCAATCTTGTCACGTTTCAAAGGGCAATATGGTTATTGCAAAAGGAAGCAACGTTGGCCCACTTTATCCTTTATTTGTATCACAGAAAGAACACTTGTTAGCTATTACGAAATAGCTATGGCTTGTATTTGGCATGGTTGTTTGGGCCATATATCATGTAGTGGAATGGAAAATCTTTCTTGTTTTGGCTACTTACCTATATTATCCTTCTTTGATTTTTCATTTTCTGACCATTATCAATATGGAAAGCAAAATAGGAATGTGCACAAGTTGCACATTGATTCTTCAATTTAGCCTTTAGATCTTGTTCATACAGATGTGTATGGCCCTTTGCCCACAAGTTCATTAGGTGGTTCTCTTTACTTTTTCACTTTCATAAATGATGCTACTAGAAAAGTCTAGGTATATCCTATCAAAGGAAAGGATGAGGTTCCCTACTTTAAAAAAATGGCTTGCTTTAGTTGAGACTGAAAAAGGAACTAAGCTTAAGGCTTTATGTTTAGATAATGGGGGTGAGTATTCCTCACATGAATTCAATCTTTTCTATCAGTATAGAGGAATTTGTAGAGAGTTTACAACTCCTTATACCCCATTACAAAATGGTGTAGTTGAACGGATGAATATAAGTTCGTAGCAAAGAATGTCTAGTTTGTAAGTTGAAGAATAGCTTATATGGACTTAAACAGTTCTCTAGACAATGGTACCAAAAGTTTGATGCTTTTATGAAGTCTCAAGGCTATTCCAAAAGCAATGAGGATGATTGTCTCTACACGAAAAGATGCTCAGATGGAAGCTTGACATGCTTGATACTTTATGTCAGTGATATGCTGAGTGCTGGGAAGTCCTCTTATGATTTCTCAATTCTCAAAAAGTAGTTGAGTGAAACATTTGATATGAAGGATTTGGGGAATGCCAAACATATTCTTGGCATGCGTCTTGGCATGCGCATTACTTGTATCCCTGACATATACTGGTGTGACCACTATACATGTTAGAGAAACGAAAAACTGATACGTGTCATCCTGGATCATCACATGTTGAGCTTGATATCTCAACACTCCCCCTCATGCTCAATGTCATGTCCTCAAATCCAAGCATCTTTCGAAACTTCTTCAGCTTCTCTGCTCCAAGTGCTTTAGTGAAAATATCAAGAACTTGCTCACTTGTTCTCACATAAACAAGATCAATATCACCTGCTAATACATTCTCTCTGATGAAGTGATAATATACCTCTATATGCTTTGTTCTAGCATGAAAAACAGGGTTCCGTGCTAATTTTATACTGCTAAGATTATCACAATAGATAGTGATAGGCTTTTGCACTTCCACACCTAAATATGCAAGTAGCATCTCCACTCATGATGCCTGACATGCTACCATTACAAAGCCTCTATAATCATCCTTTGTACTCGACAAAGCAACAGTTGGTTGCTTCTTATTGCTCCATGTAAGCTCCATGTAATAGCTGCACTCCCAAGTGAGAATAGAAAGTGTCATGGGCACAAAGAAAACCATCTTAGACCCTACATTCCATGTCAATTTCATATATCTCATGTTTGCTTAAGATTTTGGAGAAACTAATACTTCCATTCCATGTGGAACGTGCAAAACCCTAAGATCGATTGTCTTCTTGCTTGATTCTGATATCCAGAGACCATGCTTCGAGTCGATGATATCATGATGACATCATCAAGTCGTAACCGCCTTTGGGAACTGCCCTTGAAAACCTATATAAGGAGGGACTGGCCACATTCATAATCAGCCTTGCCAATACTAGTCTTGGGAGCTCAAGGAGTCATGATCACCAAGTAAGTACTTTCAAGTTCCAGTTCAAGTTCTAGTCTTGTCTCTTGCTCTAGTCTTGTCTAGTCTTGTTTCCTGGACATCTAGCCTTGTCCTATTGTAATCTCGTAGTACGAGATCCTTCCTAGTTATTTCTTGTATCAAGTTCATCTCCCTGAGGGGAATTCTTGTAACCAAGATATCTTGTTTCCTACCTGCGATCCCGGGTAGGTAGGAAACAAGATATCTTGTTTCCTACCTACGATCCCAATCCTTCACCACCTTTCAAGATTGAGGATCATGAAGAATTCAAGGTTAATCATGTCTTAGATTCAAGAATCTCGCGAGGACAATTGGAATGCTTTATTCATTGGAAAGCATATGACATCAATGATCATACTTGTGAACTTACAAAAAATCTTTAGAGAGCAAAAGTCAAGGTTCGTGAATTCCATAAGAAGAATCCAATGAAACCCAAGTTAGAGAACATGGCCGCTCCTCGTGGAACTCGTCGCTTGAGGGGGAGGTGATGTCATGGACACAAAGAAAACCATCTTAGATCCTACATTCCATGTCAATTTCATATATCTCATGTTTGGTTAAGATTTTGGAGAAACTAATGCCTCCATTGCATCCGGAACGTTCAAAAACCCTAAGATCGACTGTCTTCTTGCTTGATTCTGATATCCAAAGATCATGCTTCGAGTCGATGACATCATCAAGTCACAACCGCCTTTGGGAACCGCCCTTGAAAACCTATTACGACCATGAGGACTCCACTGGGCCTTGTACGCATGTGTACTTTGCCGCAGGGAGCGATGAATTCTGTGGCTCACATGATGAATGCCATGAATTTGGTTTTACGAGACTTTATACCATTTGTGACTATGCCATTCATTGATGATGTTCCAATAAAGGGATGTGAGGAAAGAGTGAAAGATGTGAGTTTAGATGCTTCAGGATGTAGAAAGGTTGTGAGAGATCATATTGCTGATTGTGAGAAGATCTTTGAGAGGTTTGAAGATGTGGGGCTAACACTTTCTTTAGAGAAATCGGTTTTTGGCGTTGATGAGGTCCTCATTGTAGGACATCTGTGTGGACATTATGGTCGCAAGCCGTACCCGCAGAAAGTTGAGGCCATTAGCAGGATCTCTGAAGTGTGTCGTAATGTCAGTGAGGTGAGAAGGTTTCTAGGAGCCTGTGTATTCTATGTGATATGGATTCCTCACTTTGCTCACGTTGCAAACCCCTTATATGATCTCCTGAGAAAGAGAAAAAAGTTTGTATGGACAGAGAAACAGTCGAGAGCTATGCGTAAACTGAAGCAGCTGCTAATTGAAGCTCCAATTCTGAAGCGTGTTGACTATTCAGGTCAGAGACCTATCATTTTGACCGTTGATACCAGTCCTATTGGCATAGGCTGGGTCATAGGTCAAGATGATGAACAGGGGCAGAGATATGCAGTGCGCTTTGGTGCTAAGATCCTACATGATACCCAAAGAAAATATCCACAGATTAAGAGAGAGTTATGGGGATTAGTGACTGCTTTAAAGAGCGATAAAGAGTATTTCATTGGGGCGAATGTGATAGTTGAGAGTGACTATCTTCCACTGATTGGCATGATTGCAAATTGTTCATCTCTGGATATTGCTATGCTTAGATGGATCTCTTATATAAAGTTTATAAATCCTGCATTTGTACACATAGCTGGGAAGTTGAATACAGTGGCTGATATGCTTTCAAGGGCAAAATTTAATGATGAGTCTGATGATGATGATGAGGTAGAGAGAGATATACATATGATGAGATATGATCCATTGGTGTATGTTTATGAGCAGTTCCGTGAGAGTGAGTATGATGGCGAGTGGAGAGATATAGGGAGATATCTGAGTACTCTGAAACCTTCCCCAGGCTGGTCCACAAATAAGTATAGATCCATCAGGAAAAAGTCTTACAACTTTTTCTTGAAGGATGCGCTTATTTGGCGACACGCTAAAGGCAAGGTAAAGAGTCCACAGAGGGTACTAAGTTCTAGGAGTCTTCAGAGCAAGGTGATGAGAGAGATGCACGAGACCTTATGGGCAGGTCACAAAGGATTCTATCCTACATATGAGAAGATTAGGGAAGCCTACTGGTGGCCAGGGATTTATGTGAGTGTGAGAGATTTTGTAGACACTTGTGCTACATGCCAGGTGCATTCATCAGTTAGGCACAGAGACCCATTACATCTGACCTACCCTCCTTGTATCCATTACAAGTGGGTAGTCGACCTTGTAACCATGCCCAAAGGGATAGATAAGATGAGATACGTTGTACTTGCCAGAGAGGACTTGACCAACCATGTGAAAGGTCGAGCTCTTCGTACGAAGCCTACTTATAATGTATGCAAATTCCTTTTAGAAGAAGTGATCTCGAGATTCGGATACGTTGAGAAAGTGGTTGCGGACAGGGGAGAGTTGGATGCGAGAGAGGCAAAAGATTTCTTTGATCGTCATGGAATTCGATTGTCTCTCACCACTGCCTATAATCCAGAGGCAAATGGGAAAATCGAGAGAGGTCACCCTTCCATTGTGAAGGCGATCTCTAAGGCTTGCAGCGATGACATCAAGCAGTGGCCTAGGTTTCTTCCGTTCGCGTTATGGGCTGATAGGATGACTTACACTCAGTCCACAGGTTTCATGCCTGCTGAATTGATGTATTGTCAGAAGCCAGTCTTCCCCATCCAGACTCAGATAGTGACATGGTTGACGCTCCCATGGAATGATGGTATGACGAGAGAAGAGTTATTATCATTGAGAATAAAGCAGTTAGAACAAGGAAATGAGAAATTGAAAGAAGCAGTCCAAAAGTTAAAGGAGTCAAGGTTAAAGAACAAGATCTATTTTGACAAAACCCATCGACTGAGATCACGTAGGATTGAGATAGATGATTGGGTGTTGGTGTACGACAGTACATTCGATACTCAATACGATGCTAGGAAGAAATTGACCAAACGATGGTTTGGGCCCTATGTGGTTACGTCTGTGTTTGAAAATGGTACGTATGCACTTCGTGAGTTAGACAGTACTCCTTTGAGATCTTTGATTGCAGGAAAGAGGATAAAATTATTCAAGAAAAGAAATGAAGCGGATTATGAGAATGAGCAAGAACTTTTGGAGGGAACTGATGATACTGATGCTGATGAAGAATGATAGATCATGAAGATGAAGAAAAGTTGGATCAATCAATGATGAAAATGAAGAAAAATGACAAGGTCAAACGTTTTTTATTTGAGATGTGTTTTCTTTCTGATAGAGCATATGCATTGCATTGATGTGTGTGATAAAGATATGTATGAGTTTATGAAAATCATGTAGAATGAAGATAACAAAGATCTATTATGGGTTTGCATGAAGCATGAATGACTAGGAAATTATATGAGTGAGATCAGTTAGCAGACTAGAGACTTTTGGGAGTAAAAGCTTGGGGATGTGATGGCATGCTTAGACCGAGTGCATGTATATACTGATTGATTTGAACACTTAGTGAGTGGGAAACTTTGGATCCTAGTATTTATTTCTTGCGAGATCTTACCTCCATATGGATCATGATTCATAAAGAAACATTCATACTCATGCCAGCTTATATGTGCGTGTATGTTGTTGGTGCACTACAATGGGCTAGTAGGCGGGTGGAACCACCTTGGTCGGGTGATCGAGGCCACGAGTCGTAGCTAGTTTTGTCGTAGGCCTAACCTATCTGTTGTCATGTGCCTATATGGGTCGATAGGCGGGTGGAGTCACTTTGGCCGGGTGGTCAGAGCCACGAGCTGACGTCGATTTCATGCAGGGCTGATGTTGTGTATATCGTGCGCTATGTCGGGTCGGCAGACAGGTGGAACAAACTTGGCCGGGCGGACAAGTCCATGAGTCGCACCCGATTTTGATATAGGCCGATTTGTGAAAAATAAAAGACAAAAGGAAATGCTGAGTTGAGATGAAGAGGAAAAGAAAAAGAAAAAGAAAAATGAAAAAGAAAAAGAAAAAGAAAGAAAGATCTAATGGAGAGTTGGACAAGTAGGAGATAAATAGTGGGAATCGAGGTATATTCTACAAACTGAGTTAGTAGAAACATATGTATATGCTAGTACTTAGAATGAGAAGTTGGATCTGAACCAGTTGAACAAACAAAAGAACTAGAAAGCTAGCGGTTTATTCATGTGATTACTTATCAGATTGCAGACGCAGAATCATAATATGATGTTTGTGAAGCTTGAATCTACCTAAGTTTCTAAAATTCATACCAATCTTTATAAAAATTGCATGACTGCATGAGATCATGATTTGAGTTTTGAAAAGAAAAAGATAAAAAGTGTAAAGAGATTTTAAAAGAACCCTCATACTCTTCTGTTGAATCTTGCAGGTTGGCCCATCGGGACGATGTGCAGGTTTAGCGGGGGCGAATGTTGGGATGAAATCCCGCAGGGAGTGTGCACTGAGTTTTTTTTCAAAAGTTCATTATTTTTGAGTTTTTGTGTGATGTTTTGATCGAGAGAGTGGAATATTTTGTACATATTTAGGCCGAATTAATTGATTGTGTGATGCATAAATAAGTTTGAGATGTATGTTAGACGTGTGAGTAAAAATAACTGACATTTGACCCATAAAAACGTAGGTTTGACCCTTCAAAATCCCTGAAAACCTGAGTTTACCCCATGGAATCCGGGCTTGAACCCTTGGAAACCCTTGGAGTTTAGGCCGAAATTGTAAATAAATCCTTGAATTGACGAGCTTGAGATAATTGTGAGCAAAACCCTAATTTTCCCGACTAAAAACCCTAGGTCGGACCCTTGGAATTGGTGTTTATCCTAGCCCAAACCCTTAGATTAATTAACCCTGTATATAGTGTGAAACAAAAACATTAATTTAGGAAAAATAAAAAGGACAAAACTCAAAAATAGAATCAAGAGATGGGATTTTCCCAAAATAGAAATTGAACATGCAAGGTCATCTGAAATTAGAAAGTTTGTAAGGAGGTTAGAAGTTTTCTAGAAGAAAGTCCAAGGGGGGGCCCTATAAATAGGGGCCCAAGCTTCAATTGTTCCCCCCGTGGGTTTCTTGTGTGGAACGCTTTTCCAGGTTACTGCGTGATCAGAGATTATTGTGAATTTTGAAGTAAAGAGCTACAAAGTGAGGACTTGAAGAAAAGCTTGGATCGAAGAAAAGTGAAGAAAAGATTAAATCGCAAAGACCAGAAGACAAAGATCAAGGGGGACTTCCTGCACTGTGGCGGGAGGCCTACATCATATCCAGCCGATCCGCACTGTAGTGGCGGCATTTATTTGTATTTATCTGTTCCGCACTGTAGCGGATTTTTGTATCGCGGACCCGCACTGTAGCAGGCATCACTGTATCATTCAGATTTTATTGTATCATCGAGTTTGTATTCTGATTTTGAGAATCAGTGCTGTATCTGATTTGTCTCTTTCTCGACGCCTACGGTCGTGTACGCACGCACGTCTCGAGACTTCCGAGGGGCAAGGGGCCCTACGAGGATCGCGCACGCTCCAGAGAGCACAGGTGAGGCGCCCAGCGTGCAGACGCCGCTCGTAGGACAACGGGAACGGCGCACCAGAGAGGGGCCTGATCCAACCCCATGCGCCGGCTTCCCGCCACGACCTCCTTCTTCCCGACACCTGAACCCGACGTGAAAGCGAGGCGGTTGCCCGGTGATCCTCGACACGCCACCCACTCCTTGAGGAAACAGACAGGAACCTCGGCATCGAGTCAGATATTTCCAGGTACTAGCATTTCAAGTTATTTGAAATTTTGCATTGCTTCACATACACTGCTGAAACACAAAGATTATCTTGCTGCTTGAGTTTGAGCATCCACACTTTGCATTAGTTTAGTCCATGCGTGTGTGATTTTTTTTCCCGCTTAGATTAGGGATTTGCTGATTTTCTAGCTTAGACAAAACGTTAGAAAACATTAGAAAATTCTCATTGAAAGAGGGGAAAATACATTGAAATCTTGGGAATCGAAGAGAGGAGGCAAATCAGAGAGCTTAGACTGACCTTTACTTCCTGGCTCGTGACTCATCAAGCCTCTTCTCTGATCTCTGCTCTGAGCTTAGAGAGATAGTTGAACCACTTACACTGGACCTTGTGCTACATTCTAGGACAGAGCAGAGAAGAGAGATGGAGGATATATTCAAGGAAATGGTAATAGAGAAACAAGGGGTCCGCGTAGTCCAAGCCGTATTGAGAGAAAAAGGAAAGTTTACAGGCTTGAATGTAACCGAGTACCTAGATGTTTTTGAGGAACAGGCACGGATTTATGGTCTACCCGAAGATGTGTTTACACATTACTTCACACGGGTAGTATCAGGATCCATTTTAGCCCCTATTACTGCACATATAGCAAAGCCTTGGGCCGAATTCAGAAAAGAATTGCATAAGCTGTTTTATTTGGAAGATTTTTCCCAACACAGTAGAGAAGGGTTCTTGCGGTGGATAAGCTCTCTGAAGCCCATTGCATCCCTCACTCAACTTTTGAATGAGTTCTTGAGAAGATATGAACAACTTCCATAGGCCGATTTAGATGCTTTGAAACCTGATTTAGTTATATCTTTCCTTAGGATCTTAAGTCTTGAAGACAGGACTGAGGTTGAAAGGAGGATTGAAGAGCCTAGCAAGAGATTTGGATTGACTGAAGATTGGGGTGTAGTGAGGAGAGAGGTAGAAGCGGTTGCCCAAATGAGGCAACGCCAGGCGGTGTTATACGATAGACCTGCAATGGTAACACCACAACCGCCTAGGGAAGCTCCACTTCCAGCAATTCTGAATGTGCCTGCAACGTCAGCTTTTGCTAATGTTGCATCCACTTCGCGATCGCCAATGGAGTACAGGTTGAGATTCTCAGTCGATAGATAGAGAATCTTATTATGATGCAAGCGTCTATGTCAAAAGAAATGGCGAGTATTCACAATAAAGTTAATTCTATGGGATATCAGGACCCCACTCCTCCACAGGCGAGTACGAGTTATGTAGATACATTACAGAGAGGCACTATGCCCGTTCCAAATATGCAAGGCTATGTGATGCCACAGCCTGCACCTCTAGTGCAGCCTGTTGCCCAACAGATACCTACACCACCAGTGCAAACCACATTTCAAAGAAACACTGGACCTTTTGAGAGACGAGCGACTGGTGGGTTTGGAGGGGCTAAGAGATGCGTATGGTGTGATGCACAAGAGCGTTTTTCATATGCGTGTGAAGAGCTTAAGCTAGCAAAAGAGCATCAATTGGTGATAGATATCGATAAGAAGTTATGTGACTTCAGGACCCGCCTTCCTCTACCTGTGAATTGGGGAAAGGGGGGAATGAAGAAGTTTTATGAAGAATTATCTGGCAATAATGCGAGTACATCAGCCGCACGGTTAGAGCTTGTAGAGGAGGAAGATGAAAAAGTGCCTAGACCTCGACCCCAAAGAAATTATTCCATTGAGGCTTTAGTGAGGGCTAGGGATGCGATCATGCAAAAGATTGCCTGGAAGTCTCCTGTTGAAGAATCCTCGGTCTATTCCCATATAGCCAATGTGGAGGAAAAGAGGAAGAGAGATGAGAGTCAGGAAGAGACTGAGCCAGAAAGAAGAGTGACCAGAAAGCAAAGTCAAGAGGCCGAAGAAAAAGCTAAAGAGCCAGAGAAGAAAGTTCAGTTTAAAGAGCCTGTAGTTACTCAGGCAGAGGCAAAGAAGAAGGAGATAAGAGAGGGAAAGAGGCCGGCTGGGCCAACTAAGATTCAAGAATTGACTAAAGAGAAAGAGAAAGAACCAGAACCTATTCAAAAGACCGATCAAATTCAAGAAAGTATTCAAGAGGCTGACAAAGAAAAGAAGAAGAAAAAGAAGAGAACTCCAAAGGCTGTATTAATTTTTGAATTGGAAAGGAAAAATGATGCAAGAGAGATATTAAATGATATTTTACTGAAGAGCCAAGTGACCATGTCCTTGGAGCAAGTCTTCTCCATAGCGAAGCCTGAGTTCAAGGACAGTTTTATAAAGCTGGTTAAGAGAAAGAGGTTTCCACTACCTGAAGATGTAGAGATGGAAGAAGCACCTGAAGATATTCAAGTGACAAATGAAGCAGTTACAGTGAGTGATACATCTGATGATGATGATGAGGTTGCCAGGTGCCATAAAAATTCTCTAGGTCCTATCATACCTGATGATGAAATGAGGAAGACAGAAAGTGAGTTTAGCAGGACCTTTTGGGCGAGAGGAACACCTGAGATGAAGGTGAAGCTAGGGAGCAATGAGGAGTCATGTTTTGCTCTGGCCTTGATTGACTCAGGATCAGAGATAAATGTGATTTCTAAGAAGCTCTATGATAAGTTTAGGTGGCCGATTGATAAAGATCATGGATGGAGGATGAGGACAGCGGATAATGGTTCAGGAGCACTGCTTGGGGCATGCGCCTTTGTGCCTGTGACCATAGGTGGGATTTCTGAGGAATTTCACTTCTTCGACCAGGACCATTGTTCATATGAGGCTATCCTTGGGCAGCCCTTTATAGCTGAGGTGAGAATGGAGACTAAGGCCATGGATGATGGATCTGCCTATGCACGAATCCGTTCTAGATCTGGCCTTCATTCTTTGCAAGTGATGATTGTGTGTCCAAATCACTCCAGGAATAGAAAGAATATAAGAAAGAAACCTATTAATTCACATGACCATGATGAGTGTATGCCTGTTGAAGAGTATGGAGCTTCTGCTGATCAAAATTTCTGTTAGGATCCACTGTTGAGCGAGACAACAGTGGGAGTTGGTTTGATGTCTCGCATGAATTTGTACATAGTTTTGAAAGTTTTTCTATTTATTCATCTACATTCAAGTTGCTATGCTTACATAAAGAAAATGTTTCAAATAAATTCAGAAAAGTTCATGAGAGATACTATAAGGATTTAGGAATGATGTTACCTGATGAGAAGATTGAAGATGTGATCCAGTTGGAAAGAAGTTCGACTACTCTAGAAGAGCTTGAGAAGGCATTTGATAGAAAATGAGAAATCAGAAATCATTATGCTCAGTTCTATCCAAGAGTATGAGATGATTAAGGAGTTTATGAGAGAGCATGAAGTAAATGTAAATACGAAGTATAAGACTGTGGATAAGAAAGTGAAGCCTATAGCTCAGCCATTGCAAGAAGATAGTCATGAAAAGTATCTATGAGTGTCAGATGACCCTATGCTGAGACGACGAGAACTCATAGGGCATCATTTCACTGATGAGACTATTAAAGAGATCAAGTTTGGAGAAAAACCATTCCTGAGAGAAGAAGAGAAAAAGAAATTTATTGAAGCCATCAAGAAACACGAAAAAGCGTTTGCACTTTTCCCACATGAGATAGGATGTGCATACCCGAAACAAGTACCTCCCATGATTATCTTTACAGTGCCACATATACCATGGAATATCCGGCCTATACCAGTCCCAAAGGCTCACTTACCTGAGCTGATGAGGTTGCTGAAGGAAAAGATTTCCATGCGGATATTGGAACCCTCCTCGGCTCCATATTCGAATAGGTGGTTTACTGTGCCTAAGAAAAATGGGAAGCTTCGTTTCATTCAGGATCTGCAACCTGTGAATAAAATCACAATTAGAAATGTAGGGACAGGACCCATAGTGGATGAGTTTGCTGAGGCATTTGCTGGGCATTCCATCTACTCTATGGGAGACCTGTATTCAGGTTATGACCAGTTTCAGTTGGCTATGGAGAGTAGAGACATTACGACCATGAGGACTCCATTGGGCCTTGTACGCATGTGTACTTTGCCGCAGGGAGCGACGAATTCTGTGGCTCACATGATGAATGCCATGAATTTGGTTTTACGAGACTTTATACCATTTGTGACTATGCCATTCATTGATGATGTTCCAATAAAGGGATGTGAGGAAAGAGTGAAAGATGTGAGTTTAGATGCTTCAGGATGTAGAAAGGTTGTGAGAGATCATATTGCTGATTGTGAGAAGATCTTTGAGAGGTTTGAAGATGTGGGGCTAACACTTTCTTTAGAGAAATCGGTTTTTGGCGTTGATGAGGTCCTCATTGTAGGACATCTGTGTGGACATTATGGTCGCAAGCCGTACCCGCAGAAAGTTGAGGCCATTAGCAGGATCTCTGAAGTGTGTCGTAATGTCAGTGAGGTGAGAAGGTTTCTAGGAGCCTGTGTATTCTATGTGATATGGTTTCCTCACTTTGCTCACGTTGCGAACCCCTTATATGATCTCCTGAGAAAGAGAAAGAAGTTTGTATGGACAGAGAAACAATCGAGAGCTATGCGTAAACTGAAGCAGCTGCTAATTGAAGCTCCAATTCTGAAGCGTGTTGACTATTCAGGTCAGAGACCTATCATTTTGACCGTTGATACCAGTCCTATTGGCATAGGCTGGGTCATAGGTCAAGATGACGAAGAGGGGCAAAGATATGCAGTGCGCTTTGGTGCTAAGATCCTACATGATACCCAAAGAAAATATCCACAGATTAAGAGAGAGTTATGGGGATTAGTGACTGCTTTAAAGAGCGATAAAGAGTATTTCATTGGGGCGAATGTGATAGTTGAGACTGACTGTCTTCCACTGATTGGCATGATTGCAAATTGTTCATCTCCGGATATTGCTATGCTTAGATGAATCTCTTATATAAAGTTTATAAATCCTGCATTTGTACACATAGCTGGGAAGTTGAATACAGTGGCTGATATGCTTTCAAGGGAAAAATTCAATGATGAGTCTGATGATGATGATGAGGTAGAGAGAGATATACATATGATGAGATATGATCCATTGGTGTATGTTTATGAGCAGTTCCGTGAGAGTGAGTATGATGGCGAGTGGAGAGATATAGGGAGATATCTGAGTACTCTGAAACCTTCCCTAGGCTGGTCCACAAATACCTATAGATCCATCAGGAAAAAGTCTTATAACTTTTTCTTGAAGGATGGGCTTATTTGGCGACACGCTAAAGGCAAGGTAAAGAGTCCACAGAGGGTACTAAGTTCTAGGAGTCTTCAGAACAAGGTGATGAGAGAGATGCACGAGACCTTATGGGCAGGTCACAAAGGATTCTATGCTACATATGAGAAAATTAGGGAAGCCTACTGGTGGCCAGGGATTTATGTGAGTGTGAGAGATTTTGTAGACACTTGTGCTACATGCCAGGTGCATTCATCAGTTAGGCACAGAGACCCATTACATCCGACCTACCCTCCTTGTATCCATTACAAGTGGGTAGTCGACCTTGTAACCATGCCCAAAGGGATAGATAAGATGAGATACGTTGTACTTGCCAGAGAGGACTTGACCAACCATGTGGAAGGTCGAGCTCTTCGTACGAAGCCTACTTATAATGTATGCAAATTCCTTTTAGAAGAAGTGATCTCGAGATTCGGATACGTTGAGAAAGTGGTTGCGGACAGGGGAGAGTTGGATGCGAGAGAGGCAAAAGAGTTCTTTGATCGTCATGGAATTCGATTGTCTCTCACCATTGCCTATAATCCAGAGGCAAATGGGAAAATCGAGAGAGGTCACCCTTCCATTGTGAAGGCGATCTCTAAGGCTTGCAGCGATGACATCAAGCAGTGGCCTAGGTTTCTTCCGTTCGTTATGGGCTGATAGGATGACTTACACTCGGTCCACAGGTTTCATGCCTGCTGAATTGATGTATTGTCAGAAGCCAGTCTTCCCCATCCAGACTCAGATAGTGACATGGTTGACGCTCCCATGGAATGATGGTATGACGAGAGAAGAGTTATTATCATTGAGAATAAAGCAGTTAGAACAAGGAAATGAGAAATTGAAAGAAGCAGTCCAAAGGTTAAAGGAGTCAAGGTTAAAGAACAAGATCTTATTTGACAAATCCCATCGACTGAGACCACGTAGGATTGAGATAGATGATTGGGTGTTGGTGTACAACAGTACATTCGATACTCAATACGATGCTAGGAAGAAATTGACCAAACGATGGTTTGGGCCGTATGTGGTTACGTCTGTGTTTGAAAATGGTACGTATGCACTTCGTGAGTTAGACAGTACTCCTTTGAGATCTTTGATTGCAGGAAAGAGGATAAAATTATTCAAGAAAAGAAATGAAGCGGATTATGAGAATGAGCAAGAACTTTTGGAGGGAACTGATTATACTGATGCTGATACTGATGAAGAATGATAGATCATGAAGATGAAGAAAAGTTGGATCAATCAATGATGAAAATGAAGAAAAATGACAAGGTCAAACATTTTTTATTTGAGATGTGTTTTCTTTCTGATAGAGCATATGCATTGCATTGATGTGTGTGATAAAGATATGTATGAGTTTATGAAAATCATGTAGAATGAAGATAACAAAGATCTATTATGGGTTTTCATGAAGCATGAATGACTAGGAAATTATATGAGTGAGATCAGTTAGCAGACTAGAGACTTTTGGGAGTAAAAGCTTGGGGATGTGATGGCATGCTTAGACCGAGTGCATGTATATACTGATTGATTTGAACACTTAGTGAGTGGGAAACTTTGGATCCTAGTATTTATTTCTTGCGAGATCTTACCTCCATATGGATCATGATTTATAAAGAAACATTCATACTCATGCCAGCTTATATGTGTGTGTATGTTGTTGGTGCGCTACAATGGGCTAGTAGGCGGGTGGAACCACCTTGGTCGGGTGATCGAGGCCACGAGTCGTAGCTAGTTTCGTCGTAGGCCTAACCTATCTGTTGTCATGTGCCTGTATGGGTCGATAGGCGGGTGGAGTCACTTTGGCCGGGTGGTCAGAGCCACGAGCTGACGTCGATTTCA
Source organism: Ceratopteris richardii (assembly GCA_020310875.1). Taxonomy (NCBI): domain Eukaryota; kingdom Viridiplantae; phylum Streptophyta; class Polypodiopsida; order Polypodiales; family Pteridaceae; genus Ceratopteris; species Ceratopteris richardii. The sequence goes on from CM035408.1 coordinate 227,076,796, forward strand.
TGCAGGGCTGATGTTGTGTATACCGTGCGCTATGTCGGGTCGGCAGACAGGTGAAACAAACTTGGCCGGGCGGACAAGTCCATGAGTCGCACCCGATTTTGACATAGGCCGATTTGTGAAAAATAAAAGACAAAAGGAAATGCTGAGCTGAGATGAAGAGGAAAAGAAAAAGAAAAAGAAAAATGAAAAAGAAAAAGAAAAAGAAAGAAAGATCTAATGGAGAGTTGGACAAGTAGGAGATAAATAGTGGGAATCGAGGTATATTCTACAAACTGAGTTAGTAGAAACATATGTATATGCTAGTACTTAGAATGAGAAGTTGGATCTGAATCAGTTGAACAAACAAAAGAACTAGAAAGCTAGCCGTTTATTCATGTGATTACTTATCAGATTGCAGACGTAGAATCATAATATGATGTTTGTGAAGCTTGAATCTACCTAAGTTTCTAAAATTCATACCAATCTTTATAAAAATTGCATGACTGCATGAGATCATGATTTGAGTTTTGAAAAGAAAAATATAAAAAGTGTAAAGAGATTTTAAAAGAACCCTGATACTCTTCTGTTGAATCTTGCAGGTTGGCCCATCGGGACGATGTGCAGGTTTAGCGGGGGCGAATGTCGGGATGAAATCCCGCAGGGAGTGTGCACTGAGTTTTTTTTCAAAAGTTCATTATTTTTGAGTTTTTGTGTGATGTTTTGATCGAGAGAGTGGTATATTTTGTACATATTTAGGCCGAATTAATTGATTGTGTGATGCATAAATAAGTTTGAGATGTATGTTAGACGTGTGAGTAAAAATAACTGACATTTGACCCATAAAAACGTAGGTTTGACCCTTCAAAATCCCTGAAAACCTGAGTTTACCCCATGGAATCCGGGCTTGAACCCTTGGAAACCCTTGGAGTTTAGGCCGAAATTATAAATAAATCCTTGAATTGGTGAGCTTGAGATAATTGTGATCAGCAAAACCCTAATTTTCCCGACTAAAAACCCTAGGTCGGACCCTTGGAATTGGTGTTTATCCTAGCCCAAACCCTTAGATTAATTAACCCTGTATATAGTGTGAAACGAAAAGATTAATTTAGGAAAAATAAAAAGGACAAAAATCAAAAATAGAATCAAGAGATGGGATTTTCCCAAAATAGAAATTGAACATGCAAGGTCATCTGAAATTAGAAAGTTTGTAAGGAGGTTAGAAGTTTCTAGAAGAAAGTCCAAGGGGGGTGTAGCTCAGTGATGAGTAGCACCTCCTTTAATGTCAATCCGGGAAGACGTGAGTGGTATGAAGACCTCGAGCAAGTGGAGGCACAAGTGCGTGAGTGAGAAGCACACAAGCATGCACACACATACACACACACGCGCACACACGGCAAGACAAAGAGTGAGAAGCAATGGAGTTCTTCGATTACTCTTTCAAAATGCTCTTACAAGTTCATTTCAATTACAATCCAACCTCAAAAATGAGCTCTCTAGCTCCTTTTATAGTTTTTTACTAGCTTTGGCCCTGTTCAGACCTAGTGTCCGGCCTAGTTAAAAATTAGGTTCCAGGGCTTATTAGAGGGCTCAAACGAGATCTAAAAAATATGAAAATTGGTAGGTAGATACTTCTAAAGCTCCTCAAGCTCAGGGACTCCTTGGCTTGCACAAAATGGAGCTACAAAAATACGAAATGATATTTACAATGGTTTTTAGTGCTGAAAATCACTATTTGTGTAGGGATTTTCTCTGTTGATTTGTCATACACCTCTTTGAGCTCCCTACTTGCTCTTTCTTCTTGTGTGCTCAACTCCTTGATGTCTGAAAAATTAGATGGCCTACTTGCCAGATCTTCTTTGACTGCCATGTCTGCTTGTGCTGTCCCTTCGCTCTGACTCTCTTCGTCTTGTGGCTCCTTCGGTTCCCTGACTGCTGCCAACACCCCCCCCACTCTCGCGTCTGTCGCCCCTGACAGACCCTTGTCTAGAGGATTTTTGAACATAATATTGGACGACATCGGAGGCTAGGTGGTGTTCTTCGAGTCGTAAGCCGCGTGCTAGATCTGTGAGCAAATCATCCCAATTCACAGGTCCGGGAACATCTGGATGAGGCACCCTCAATTGTTCTGAGTGAATAGTTCTCTCCACAGCAAATAATTGGAGGAGATGTGATGGTCTAGGTATAAAGATTTCGGAGTGATATTCCCAGAATCCTGTGATGAACATCTCCTCAAATGTCTGTTTAAAGCAGGTTGAGAGGTACTTGATTCTGGCGTGCCAAGCATATATTACTTCAATTGAGGGGGTGGTACTCATATCGTACACCAGATCCTGGTTTCCTGTCACGAAGCCTGCTCCTGAGAAGTGGGGGTCCTTAATATTCTTAAACGTCCTGAAAGTGATCAGCATTAATTCAAATATTTTCATACACATCTGGCCATCACATCGGGATTATTGCATTGCCGAATGCTCCAGTGACGGATTGTAGAAATCATGTAGTTCACCGTGGGGGGTCCTCGTGGAGGTGCTAGATAAACGTAATTTAACCATTTTGCGCAGGCTTTGATGTCTCTGACGGCAATAGTGAATTCAGGCCAGGTGCGTCTTCGAAGAACTGGAACGTAACAAGGATTATATTTAATAAACAACGGCATATTATTCCAGGTTCGGACCATTTCAGGATATGGTTCCAAAAGCCTGATCCTCCAGGTGGGTTGATGGATGAACCCATGCTTAGCACTTTCCGGTATATCGTCTAGACCAAATTGTGTAGCAAATGTGGGAGGCTTGCCACATTGTCGTTGAATTTCGGCGTTGTAATCGGCCAAAAGTATGCAGTATGGCACATATTGGTCATTATTGGTGCCGATCCATCTATGATGAGACATGCTTCTGAAATATTCTGACTTTATGACAGTTTCTTCTAGGTTTGCTAGTGATTGGATCTGAATGGCCACCCGTTCTTCGTGGGTGTTCGCTGTCTTTTCCAGTGTCTGAAGCCACTCGGGTGCTTCCACTTCCAAGGTTTCTAGTCCCTCTGAGGTTCGTTGCCCTCCTGGCATTGGCATAGGAACGTATGGTTCCTCGTACGAATCATCTACCTCAATGGGAACCAAGTCTTCTGGCTCAGGTTCAATAACTGGAGAGGGTTGTCTTTCATACTCTAGTAACTTTTTCTGGAGCTCAACCACCTGCTCTGTCAATGCCTTCACTTCCTCTGAAGTCGAGGCCGACTCTATTACTTTGGTTGGAGCCTCCTGTTCCTTGAGCTGGCCACGCAGCTCATCACGTTCCCTTTCCAACTCATCATGAGCATCTAATAGATCTGCATAGCTTTCTAAGATGGTCTTCATTGTCTCTGAAGGTACGGCTTTAAACTGCTCTGGATCAATTTCGTGGGGAGAGCCTTCCATTACCGCTTCCAGATTCTCTTCATTTTGTTTATGCAGTCTCTTGTTCTCTTCAAGTGCTGTGGCCATATGTTTCCTGAGTAGCGCCAAGTTACGTCTGACTCGTAGGTTATCGGCCTGGTATACTTCGAGCAAGGCTTCTAGTTGTTTGACGCCTGATTCTTTCGATGGTTGGGGTGCCTCCAGTAGTGTTTGGTGAGCATGCTCAAGCGTTGTATAACGTTGATTCACATCTGCATTTTCCTCTTCAAGAATTGTAAGTTGCCTTTGTAAGTTCTGGTGATTTGTTGTCAGTTGTTGATACCGGTCGTCAAGAGCTCTGTACTCATTCTGAATCTGATATACACATTGATTTAATGCTAGAAATATACTATTTACATTAAATGATGCAGGGAGAGATGAAAATGCAGGGGGAATGGGGGCGGGAAGGGGAGTTGTGAATGATGTGGATGCAAGTGGAGATGTGGGTGGAGGGGGTATGGGAGACAGAGGTTGCATGGGGGGAGGGAGCGGTGCAGTGGCAGGAGATGTTTCCATAGTGTCAAATGTTTGAGTGACCATGTAAATGGGGATCATGGGTGGGGTGGAAGTGACGTTAGTGAAGAGAGTGGTGAAAGTGGGCATGGTGGCTCCCCCGAATTGGATTCCCGGAGAGAGTGGAATTCCCATGACGATTGTGGTGGTAGTGGACGTGGTGGTTATAGTGTCATGTGGTGGAGCGAGTTGTGTAGTGAGAGGTGGGGAGGGTGGTGACAGTGGTGCTTCCTGATGTTCGTCTGCTTGCGTTGTATCTCCTGGTGTTGATACGTTGATATGAATTTGTTTCCCGGACCTCATGGGACGGGCGGGAACTCTTTTCTCAAATCGATGAATGTAGGCCATTGCCTCATGAATGGCCTCATCCAATCCTACTGCATCGGCGTGTAGGTTTATGGACTCGATGAACATATCATCCACGCCTTCCTCCGTCAGCAATTGGTTCATGAGTTTCTTGCCTGCTTCAAGTGACATTTTATGTTGTTCTTGAACTAGCTGCATGGTTCGATATAGTCTTTTTATTTGTGCCGAATACGCGGGGGCACTTGCTAACTCTGAAAGTTCATCATACTCTTGTTCTTCGTAGGCTTCTTCCTCTTGTTCGGTCTCTTGTTCATCTACGTCGACTTCTACCACTTGTGGTCGGGTGGGGGCTGACGTTGTTGTATGGGGTTGTGGTTCCTGAGCTCGCTCTGTTTCCGTTTCGAGATTAGAGTCGTAGATTAGTCTAGCCACTTCTTCATCAGTGAGATCATTGAGAGTAAAGCCCTGTGGAAATTCCAAGTCCGATGGGACGGGTGGAAACACCAGATTGGGTCCCTCTGTACTTGGTCTTGGTAGCCGAATGGTGAATGGTCTAATGCGTCGTGTTTGGGGAGGGGTAATTTCTGGTGTAGTGGTGGCTCCCCTTGGTTGAGCGCAGGGTAATTGGACTCCCCCTCTCATCTTCTTTGATGGGGGACCTGCCGCTGATAGCCTTCTCTGGAATTCCTGGGCCCGGGACCATACGAGTGCCCGCTGAATAGGCACGTCATAGGCTAGACATCGATAGATTATCTTGGTAAGAGCACAACATCCGTGGAGCACATTTTTCTGCTTCTTGTTCCACCGTTGATGGGCTAGGTGAATCTGATCTATGATCCAATGTGGTACGTTGATAGGGAGGTTTTCTGTCTCTTCCAAATACAAGCTAAACCATATCTTCTTTGGGTGCATGGTGAATCTTTCCTGGGCGGGGAAAGCAAAATGCTGCATGACGGTCCGCAGGTGAAGAGCGATGGTGGGTGTCATTGCTACCATATCCTTCAGCTTATTGAGATCTTTATGTTTCATTCTGCCTGGAACCATTGTTTCCTTTTCAGTAGGAATGTGCATACCATACATGCCCAATGCTTCTCGTACCAGATTGAGGGTCAATTTGAATCTTTTAAGTTCGTGGCCCGGTAATAGTGAGGGTAACACAAAGGTGCTGTCGCCTCCCTTGGCCCTGCTAGGAGTGATGGTACTGATAAGATAAGAACAACGTAAGAAATCTGGCTTCGGTAAGTGGGCCCTGAAATAACTGTCCAGGCCAGCTTTGGTCCATACTGAACGCATGACTTCGGCATTCTGATAGCTCTCAAATTCACGCGTGAAAAAATGGTAGCATCCCCATTTACCATTAAACTCCAATTCAGCTTCCCAAAAATAGGTTCCATCACCCAATGGTCCTGCAACATCACTGAACCAATGAGCGTGTTTGCCCACTTGAGAGGTGTGCCCATGGGGAGGATCCTGAACTGGGAGTACATGCACAACTTGAAGTTCTTGCGGTCTTTTAGTGAGATGTGGTTCGAGGAGGAGTGTTTCTATATCCACAATCTGTGCGCTGGATCCGGCGTGAGAACGGGCACCTCCGGCTTCTGCCATGGCCCTGCTTGCTTGTTGGTTCTGTGAGAATATAGAACCAGGTGTTAATTTTGTAATGGACAGAATAAACCCGTTGTTGTCCCCGTTACAACATTAACATGAGGTAGATGATGAGTCAGTGGTCAGTGAGTGCACGATGACAGTGTGTGTAGTTAATGCCTGGATAGTCCTAGGAGCTAGATGGAAAGATGCACTGTCTGACTAATGCAGTTAGTAAGTGGAGATGAATTCACAGATTGGGGTCAGGGGGTTTATTACAAGTCTTAAGTTGCCAAACACCATGGATGACTTTTGGTCTTCGTTTTGTGGAGACTCGGGAGGGTCGCATGGGTAATTCTGCTGGGAGTTGTTGTGTCATTGGGACCCATTTACAAGTGAGTCTGTGCGTGCTTCTAGGTGGTAGTGTGTTTGAGTGTATCAGACACGAGTGGGTGGTGGCTGCTTGAGCGAGTGAACCCTGTCGTGTATGATGTGAATTGTGTGGGAATAGTTGAGCCTGCAAGCAAGCCTTAGGCACCCAAATTTGTCTTGATTGTGGGTCAGCCTTCATCGACTTCTTGGGTACCCAAATGGATTTCACTTTCTCAACAGAGGTTTTAGGAGTCCTCTTATTAGCATCAAGTCGTTGATTACTAATAGGAAGTTGAGACCGTTGTTGCAGCTTAGTTACGGCCGGCAGCTCGTCTTTCCGCACCCACATTTGTTTCATCGGCTGAGTTGTTCTGCTTCGCGCATTCTTTTGGTCTCTCGCCTGGAGAATCTTGAGTGATTGATCTGCCCTTAGTTGCTGCCTCCTTCTGGCCTTTGGAAAAGAAGGGAGTTCCATTGTGGTTCTGGCTCCTTCTTTGTGATCTTCGTTCTTCTGTATCACATAGCCTTGGACAAAAACAGCATGGTCAACTTCATGTGTACCCCTGGATGGACCAGGAGTCTGTGCCTTTCCTAGTTCCTTGAGTGCTCCATTATTTAACTCGATTGTAATTCTAGTCTGATTCACCCATACCTGAAGAAGTCCACTTCTTAGGTTTAAGTTGACTGCTTGGTCATAAATCCAGTCTTGACCCAGGACAAGGGGTTCAGTGAGGTCCTCATCTTGACATACTAGTACTTTAACTGTCATTGCCTCATCATGAATATAGAGGGGAAGTTCCACCTCGCCCATGCAAGGGGTTTCCACGCCTCCCAATCCTATGAGATATGCTTCCACAGGATTGACAGTTAATTGCAACTCTTGACAGTAAGACAATTTAACAGCACTAGTGGCTGCACTTGAGTCAATCAAGGCTCTTACAGTTCTTGCACTCTTTCCTTGTCCTATATCTAAGGTTATGAAAGGACGTCGGTCAGTTATCCTATGTGAGCTAACACCTGAAACTTCACACATAGCCACGTCATATCCTTGATCTGCATATGCATCTTGCCTAGGGTGCTCTCTACCTTGTCTTCTTAATTTCATTCTCCGGATGCGCTCTAGGGCTTCTGCTTGCGCTTCTTCTCGAATTCGCTTTTCTTCCTCTTTGCGTTTCTTAGCAGTATTGAGTCGACTTAGCATTTCCTCTGTGAGAGGTTCCTGATACAACTTGACTCTGCATCCGCTGATATAACTTGGGAGAACATCGCCTTCTAATGTGGCTAGTTGCACTGCTCCACTTGTTGAGATTCTGTTAATGATCATGGGTCCGTAGCCTCTCTTCTCCAGTTTCCTCGCATGTTGCTTCAATGTGTAGACTAGAACTAAGTCGCCTGCCTTTAAACCTTTATCCTTAACGTGGGCATCAAAGTATGCCTTCTGTCGTTTCTTTGCTGCATATATCCCTGCAGCTGCCCTCAGTCTTGTTTCTCCTAATCGTTCCAGGTCAAAAAGTCTAGAGGATAGTTCATGACCCGTCCATTCGTGCTCTTGTGCTACTTTCAATGTAGGTATTAAGAAGTCCAAAGGTAGCACGGCGTTTTGGCCAAATACCATCTGAAAGGGGGTGGCTTGGAGTACCGTTTTGTAGGCGACTCGGTATGCCCAAACAGCATGGTGTAGCTGTTTGTCCCAATCAGAGCGTTTATTGTTCACTAATTTCATCAGTACATTGCATAAGATCTTGTTGGTGCTCTCAGCCTGGCCATTTGCTTGAGGGTGATAGGGGGCAGATTTCTTATGAACTACCAAGAATTCTTGGAGTAGATTTTCAATCACTTCGTTCAAGAAGTGAGTGCCTCTATCACTTACAAGGTCTATAGGTAGCCCATATCTTGTGAATACATTCTCAAACAAGAATTTAGCAGTTGTCTGAGCGTCGTTCTTTGTCATAGCTTTTACCTCCACCCACTTGGTGAGATAATCCGTGGCCACAATGATATATTCAGCATGTGAACCCTTAGCTGGGGGATTGATAGGACCTACGAAGTCTATTCCCCACTTAGAGAATGCACGTCCACCCATCATAGGTTTCAGTGGCATCTCATCCTTGCGTATGGGATACTGAGTTCACTGACAGACATCACACCGTTTCACATAGGTATGTGCATCCATGTGAAGAGTCGGCCACCAGAAGCCTGCAAATAGTATTGCCTTGATCACTCGATCTGGTCCAAAGTGTCCTCCTGCTACACCTTGGTGAGCAGTTTCCAAGATCTTGAGATATTCACTTTCATGGACACATAGTCTCAAGTAACCATCTTTACCACGTTTGTATAGATTATCGCCAATGAGAGAGTAATCTTGGGCTTCTTGTTCTAAACTCCTTTTCCTAGCCAGAGTCATGTCTGGGGGGAATGTTTTCGTCCTCAGGAAGGATACTAGAGGTTCACTCCAATCCGGCACTATGGACACTTGATAAAGAGTGGCATGTTCCACAGGTGGTTTAGTGCGACAGATTGGGCATTCTTTGCACAACCTTTGGACATCCGCTTCCATAGTTGGCCAATGCACTCCGAGTCTCCTTAGTGTCTGTAGGGTTCGTTGTTTTGAGTAGTGTTGCTCTAATGCACCTACATGTGCTAATTGCAACCACTTCGCATACTCGTCCTCTTCTACACAACAAGCCAAGATCCCTTGATCTGTGTGCTTGTACATACTTCCAGCCATGATGTGATACTTTTGGGCTTTTACGACCTCTCTATCCTGTGTGGCTATTACTGGGTGGTTAGGCCCGTACGTCAATACTGGCACTAATGGCTTAGCCCACTGCGGTACAACTTCCAAATTAAACAAGTAAGCATCAGGAAGGTCATCTGACACTCCTTGTGGGGCTTCTCCAGTTGTGAGCCTAGAGAGATGATCCGCTCTCAAATGAGTCCTCCCTTTCCTTACCACAACCTCAAAATCATATTCCATTAGCAAGAGAAACCATCTTACTAATCTTCCTGTATTGCATGGCTTGTTTACGAGATATAACAATGCTTGGTGGTCAGTAAAAAATTTAAACTTATTTGCAAGCAAATAATGTCTAAACTTTTTAACCGCATACACCATGCCTAAGGCTTCTCTCTCAGTAGTGGTGTAATTTCGTTCAGCTGCATTCAATTGTCTACTAGCATAGGCAATTGGAAGATCCATATTACCTTCACCAGTAGGTTGAGCGAGTACACATCCAATAGCATAATTGGATGCATCCACGTGAACATGGAATGGCTTGTTCCAATCTGGTGTGGTTAAGATTGGTGCTGAACATAATCGCCGTTTAAGCTCATTGAAAGAATTCTCACATTCCTCAGTCCACTCAAAGTTTGTCAGAAGTCCGTACATGGGCTTTGCAATGACAGCATACATGTGAATGAACCGGCGGTAGTAACCACAATGTCCCATGAAAGCTTGTACTTACAATCTTGCCTTGCCTGACCATAAAGACACACTTTTCTGGGTTCAGGCAGACTTGATATTCTCTACATTTGTCAAAGATTTGTCTGAGTTCAGGAATATGGGTTTGTCTAATGTTGGAATGAGCACAAAGATCATCAACATAGACTTCTAAGTTCTTCCTCAGGAACTCCTTAAATACATGGCACATTAGTCTCTGAAAGGTAGCTGGTGCATTGGTAAGCCCGAATGGCATTACACGAAAGGCAAATATACCCCACTCTGTGGCAAAAGCCATCTTATGCTGATCTTCTGGAGCTATGGCTACTTGATTGTAGCCCGAAAATCCATCAAGGAAGCTATACACTTCCTTGCCTGCCACTCTTTCTAAGAGATGTTTTGTGATGGGAAGCGGATAGTTATCTCGGATTGTGGCTGCATTAACCTTCTTCAAGTTAATGCATACACGCAGCTTGCCATTCTTCTTGGGCACCACTACGATGGGGGATACCCACTCAGTGTGCTCAATTTCATAGATAAATCCAGCTTCAACCAGTCTATCTATCTCCTCTTTAATCTTGGCAGCGTAATTATCGTTATATGTATAGGGCTTTTGCTTAGAAGGTTTGGCATCCGAGGTCATGGGGATAGTGTGTGAGCATATGTCTGGATCAACACCTTTCAAATCCTTGTAACTCCAAGCGAATACATCTCTGTATTCTCTTAGCAAGGCTATTAACGCATGCTCTTCTTCCTCTGTTAGGTCATGGCCTATGTACGTACATCTCTCCTCTCCTTCTTCTAGGGCCACAACTATTTTCTTGGTGGTTTCTTTGTTATCATAGGCCTCTCCTGATTGTGCCTCTCGTTTAGGCATTCTTATCATGACCCTCCTGTCGTCTATCTCATACTTCTTAAAATTTTCTGGGACCTCAAACAAAGATTCTTCCTCTTCTGGTGAGACTTCTCTCTTCTTTCGTTTCTTTCCTTCTTCCTTCGGGGTCACATGTGTGGCTAATCTTACATCGTTTGTAAGCTCTCCATGCCTCTGGGGTTGAAATTCTACTTCATGGAAGTATTCTTCATCTGATGCAAAAGGTGGGTCCATAATGATTGACTCTAGATCGGAGTCACTTGCATCCTCAAATGCATCAGGGCTAGGTTCGCATTCTTCTAGAACTGCCTCTCCCATGATTGGCTCTATGGAGAAGACTGAAATGTCATAGCCATCCTCATCACAGTGGGGTGTCCATTGTTCCTCATTGATGGCTACATCCATTGTTGCTAGGATTTCTGCCCAGCCATGGGGTTCAAATTCCTCATCAGGAAAGACTACAGGTGCATAGGCTGGGTCTTGAATTGATCTATGGTTTTCTTTTGCACCTACCTCTCTGGCTTTTTCTCTCTTCTCTTCTTCTACTGCTACTTTGCACATCCATAAGTGGGTGTCTTCATGCATCCATGAGGATCCGGATTCTATGGAATGCACAGACTCAGTCTCATCTTTGGCTCTATGGATGGGATTCCATTGAATAGGTGGTACATCTCTATGAGAGTAATCCTTAAGATTGACTTTGGTCGTAACACCTAAGTGTTGCAGGTACAAAGAATTGGTTCCCCAATCCTGTACCACTTGCAACTGTCGCATAAGAGGTCGTCCCAAGATCATCTCATAGGCATGATTTTTGCTGAAGTCACATATGGCAAATGTGTGCTCAAACTCGACACCACAGGTGGTGAGAGTTATTCCTTCTAGCAATCCTAAGGGTCTCTCAATATGACCATCGGCCATCTGCAATTTCATTCTCGTTGGCCTGAGTGCTGGCTTGCCCCAACGCTTCCATAGGGAAGTGGTGGCAATTGCAACTCCTGCACCTGAGTCCAAAATTGCCTTGGTGGTGTACTCCTGGTAGGTAATGGGAAGATAGGTGTTCCCTTCTTCACCTTCACACATATCTCCTATCTTATCCAAGGGTATCTCTGGCACTGTCCTATGTGATCCTACCTTGGAACGAGGTTTTGCTATCTCGGGCACTTGATTGGCTACATGTTTCCACACTTCTGGTCTAACCTTAAGCAGCTCTTCCAAAGTGAGATTGCACTGCACTTTGGTGTTCTTCACCACCTCTGTGTTCCTAGGTATGACTGAATCTTCGTTTCTTACCATGACTGTAGGTGCTCTCATACAGGTGGACTTTGCTTCCCATGGGCCTGTGAAATGGGATAGTTCTTATAAAGAATTAGACTCGAAGTCTAATCTTTCTTGAGATTGGGTGCTCTCCTGCTCCCCATAAATGGATGGGATGTCTTGTGGGAATTGGTCATGTGCATCATCCACAAGATCAATGGGAGGAGGGAATTCACTTTCTTTAGCCCATTTGTCTTCTTGAATCTCGTGTAGGAATTCTGGTGTGAACCGATTCATAGAAGATGATGTGTCTGGCTCCGTAGAGTTAGGCACATAGGCTTCAGGCACATAGGCTTTCTGGTTAGGAAGACCTGCTCTTTCACTAGCCTTGTCATGGTGTTGAGGGGCGAGTTCCTTTTGTGATTGTGCCATTAGATTCTCTATTCTTCCTAGGGAAGGGGGGTTGTCTGGTTCAGTGGAATTGGGCACATAAACTTCCGATGGGGGATGGGTCATGTTTTTGCTTGCTTTATCTCTTTCTTGATTTTTTTCTTCCTTGGCAGATCTTGCAATTATGCCCTCTAACTTCTCTAGGAGTCCATCCAAGTGTAATTGCGTCTTGGCTGAGCCCGAGTAATTGAAAAGGCGACTGGCTTCAAACATAGTCTGAGCCAATGCGACCATTTTCACGCAAAGCTTGGTTCTTTCTATCTCTAGGTCAGCTCTAGGGTAACACTTGTCATGATCCGTGACATTTGGCCCTTCTTGGATTCTGGCCTAATATGCTTTAAGCATCATGTCTATGTCTTCAGGAGTGGGATCAGCTAATACTTATCCTACTCTAGGGGGTGGTGGAATCGTATGAGGTGGGTTGGAAGGTGACGGGTCGGATGGCGATGGGAATGGTGGTGGTGGGGTAGTGTGAGAGGGAGTTTGAGATGTGAGTTCAGTTATCCTGGCTTTGGTTTCTCTTATGCTTTCCTCAAGTTCACTCATCTTTTTAGCCCATTGTCTTTTCATTCTTTCCCGACTATCTTTCCATGCTCTAGTCCTTTTCTTTGTCATGCTCTCGGTTTCACTAGCCTCTGGGTTCTTATCCTGGTTTACCCCTTGGTTCTGCTGCAATGCCTGAGCTCTAGTCACTACCTGTACTGGTGCGGTGGATGTCACACTTCCTGTGGAGTCTACCACCAACCCAATAACGTTAATAGGAGTGATTTTTGGCATATTATTAGGATTCTTAGGGCAGTCTCGTAAGAGGTGCTCCTTTCCACATTCTTGGCAAAAGCCCTGAATTGTTACTGACTGGGGTTGCATAGGTGGAGGTAAGGGACAATCACGAATGAGATGATCTCCCTGACATCTGTAGCATGGTCCTTTAGGGAATGGGGGTCTTACTTGCTTAGGTTGAGGCCTAGGGTTGGGGTTTGCATACATTACGTTTGTGTAATCTGACTCCCAACTAGGTTCACTTGGCTCTTCACTATAGTAAGACTCACCATGCTCAGGAGATTGCATGTAATAAGCATGGGGACTATCGACATGTGTAGAATCAAAGATATGGTCACTGGGGTCACTTTTAGAAAGCAATGGTGTTACAGGGACTATAGCTCTATTCAGGTTTTCTTCTGCTGTTGGATATTTTATTGGGATCACATTAGCTGGGGCAGGGGGTTGTTGTGCTAACACAGGCTGAGGCCTTTGGTGGTTTTGGTATGGCTGCTGATAAGGTTGTTGTGGCCTGCCATATGGCTGTGGAGGGTACGGGTTCTGGTATCTTCCCTACTGAGGGTAGGGTTGCCTAACCGCTTGCTTGTTGTATGGGCAATCTTGCACTGTGTGATTTGTGTATCTCCGTTCTATGGTGCAGTATTGGCCACTAGGATTTACTTGGGGTTGAGCCATAATGGGACAGACATTTGCCATATGGTCGCCTCCACAATTATAACATCTTTTTACAGGGGCGAACCTTGGGATTTGTTTACTAGAGACACCTAGTTTCTGAGCAACTTTCTCTGCAAGTTCCTCAATCGATGTGGACTGTGTGGAAGAGAGGCTAGAGGCACTATCTGAATCTTTGTATATCTTGGAAAGCTCTAACTCCTCCCCTAGGTTATCCTCAATGTCAATACACATGCGTACACACTCTTCTATGGTCCTAGGGTCCTTCAAGTACACATATGATCTTAATTTGGTACTTAACAATCCATCCAAGAATAAAGCCACTTGCTTAGCTGGTGTGGGTAGCTCAGGGGTAGGGCATCTTTCAAGATATTGCCTAAATCTCCTTCCTACAAGTCTCACGGTCTCTTGAGGGGTTTGCTTGAAGCTGTGAATCAGTGAGGAGGTATTATGTCTTATGCCACTCTTAGAGAATTCAATAATGAAAGCCTCTAGGAGTTGATCTATGCTCCTGAACTGTCTCTCGTTTAGTGGCTGAAACCATGTCAGGGCGGTGTTCCTTGTTGGAGTTAAACGTCTGCGGAAGCACGCGAACAGCACAAGGAAGAAGAAGAAGCTTGGAGCACAACACACAAGACTAAATGTATTACTAGAGAATGTACAAAGATAAGTAGCCCATTAGGGCAATAGGCATATATACAAGCCGGGGGAAAAAAACCTCCTAAAGAGGGAAAAAAGTGCCCCGGCGGTCCTAGAGTGTTCACACACATCACTACCTAAATATATCAACAAATCCCCCCTGGGAGTGATGCGGTGAACAAGGAGCTGGCACTCATGTATAAGGAAGTGCCGAGCTATGTGGAAATCACTCCACAAAAGGAAGTAAGCCCAAAGCTTTGCGGAAAGCTTCAAACTTCTCCCTAGGTAGAGCCTTCGTGAAAAGGTCTGCAATGTTCTCCTGCGTGGGCACATATGCCAAGCTGATCTCCCCAGCAGAGAACCTCTCCCTGACATAGTGATAATGCACCTCAATGTTCTTAGTGCGAGCATGGAACACAGGGTTCCTCGCAACTGCCAATGCGCTCTGACTGTCAGTGAAGATGGTGGTGGCAGAAGACTGGCCAACACCCAAATCAACCATAAGGCGTCTGAGCCACACACACTCAACAGTCGCTGTGAAAGCTGCCCTATACTCAGCCTCACAACTGGAAGTGGCCACAGTAGGCTGCTTCTTGCTCAACCAAGATATACATGAGCTACCAAGCATGAAGCAAAAACCACTGGTGGACACACGAGTGTCATAGCAACCAGCCCAATCTGAGTCAAAAAAAGCATGCAAATCTGGCGGTAGTGATCCCCCCTTGGGATAAAACAACCCAAGTAGCCGAGTACCACTCAAGCAGCGAAAGATGCGCTTAACCGCTTTCCAATGCATGACTCTTGGGCAATGCATAAACCTGCTCATCTGTGAGACAGCAAACTGAATATCTGGCCGAGTAATGCATAAGTAAATCAAGCATCCAACAGCCTGCTGATAGAGAACAGCATCAAATGCATCTCCAGCATCATGAAGACTCAATCGTAAACCTGTCTCCATAGGAGTGGCAATAGGCTTACAGTCTTCAAGGCCAAAACGCTGCAATAATGTGTCAATATATTTCGTTTGACACAAAGCCATTCCACCATCAACTTGCATAAACTGAATGCCCAAATAGTGATGCAAATGCCCCAGATCAGACATCTCAAATGAGGCATGCAAATCAGCCTTGAAATCAGCAATGTGCTTCTCAAGAGGACCAGTGAGCAGCATGTCGTCTACATAGACAACAATGATCAGAAGCACATCATTAGCACGCTTAACATATAAGGTGCTTTCAGTTGGATTGTTCTCAAAACCATGTGCAATTAGATAGGCATGTATTTTCTCATACCAAGCACGTGGTGCTTGCTTTAAACCATATAACGCCTTCTTTAACCTACACACCTGGTTTTCATGCCCTTTCTGCACAAAGCCACGGGGCTGAAAAACATACACTTCTTCATGCAAGTCACCATTCAGAAATGCTGTTTTAATGTCCAATTGATGTACATTAGAAATGGAATGATCTGCATCATCATATGAAACCTGCAAAGGCTGAGAAGTTGCCTCATTAGGACCAGCGCTAGCCTGTCCACCTGTAAAAAGAGGCATCAAAGTATCATACATGTCTTTGGAGCTAACAGATGTCTCCTTAGTACATGAAAGCAATGGCTGAATAGCATCTTCCACAAAGACAACATCACGGCTAACCAGAATGCGTTTAGTCTGTGGATGATACAGACGATAGCCTTTACTTTCAGAACTGTACCCAACAAAAATACATTTTACTGCCTTATCATCCAATTTTCTGTGATGTTGTTCAGGCACTAATGCATATGCCAAACAACCAAAAACACGCAGATGAGCAACAGATGGCTTGCGGTCATGCCAAGCCTTATATGGAGTGATAGACTGCAACGCTTTGGTGGGACACCTGTTCAGTACATATGCTGCACACATGACAGCCTCAAGCCAGAAACTATGTGGTAAAGCCTGACTTTTGACCATGCACCTCGCCATCTCCATGAGTGACCTGTTCTTTCGTTCAGCAACTCCATTATTGTTGATGCTGTCCCTATTGATTATTCTGATTGTACCTGAGAACGGGTATACCTCTCTCTTCCCTATGCTTTACCCATAAGGGACAATTTGGCCCTATCCAATGATCAGGAGCTGAACAATATCCACAAGGCATCACCCGTGGCGATCAACCCTGCTGATTCCCTTGTTGGTTATTCCCCTGCTGATTCACTTGATCTCTCCAT
>CM035409.1:15000-205000 GCA_020310875.1 Ceratopteris richardii
ACTACCAAGCGAGAAGGATTAGGAATGGTCTATGCAGTGAAAAAATTTAGACACTATCTCCTAGCCAACAAATTCAAGTTTTTCATAGACCGTTAGGCTCTATCGTACCTACTCAATAAGCCTTGTAACACGGGAAGATTGGTAAGATGGTTCCTACTATTGATGGAGTTTGACTTTGAAGTGATAGTGAAAAAGGGAAACACACATGTAAGAGCAGATCACCTTTCTAGGTTAACCCACCGAGAACCACCCAGTGGAGTACCCGATGATCTGCCAGACACTTATTTGTTTAATCTGGAAGTTTGTCCAAAGTGGGCAGAGCAACTAATTCCGATACTCACCCATGGCCCACAATACTCAATCAATAAGGATAGTAAAAAGGAAATTCTCCAATCAAGAAATTTGCACATTATTGCTAGAAGTGTGTACTATAAGGAACCCAATGGTGTATTGCTGAGATGTGTTGAGGAGGATGAACAAGAAGCTGATTGAACAAGCTCATGTGAACAAATGGAGGACACACAATGGAACTCATGAGACTATTAGGGAATTAAAGTGATTAGGAGTATACTGGCCTGACATGCCTAAGGATGTCCATGACTACATAAGTAACTATGCAGATTGTCAAGAGACAATCCCTGAAGATCATGTATCCATACCTTTCTCAACGATAGCACCCAATTGGAGCAAGACCCTGGTAAAGTTCCTGAAGATAGGAGAACACGAGGAAGGAGTTAGCTTGGCAAGGAAACGATCCCTAGAAGAGATGAGCAAGGATTATGTACTTATGGGAAGACAATTGTTTAGGAGAGGGAAAGACAATCAATTATGGCTCTGTGTGCATGAAGGGGAATATTTTCCAATATTAGAAATGGCACACACAGGTGCGGCAGGAGGTCACTTTTCGGCTGAGAGAACCGTAAAAATGATCCTCTTTGCGGGCTTGTGGTGGCCAACTTTACATATGGATGCTAAAACATATGTACGAAGCTGCGAGACATGCCAAAGGGTTAAATACCCAATTCGGAGAGATGAAATGCCATTGAGACCTATGGTTTGTGCGAGAGCATTCTCTAAATGGGGTATTGACTTCATAGGACTTCATTTTCACCCGTTTCGGATTACCAATTGAGATTGTGAGTGACCAAGGAACGCACTTCATTAATGAAGTGATAGAGTCTCTAATGAATGAGTTTTTAGTGATCAATAAAAAATCAGCCCCATACCATCCACAAGCCAATGGTCAAGCGGAAAGTTCCAATAAGGTATTATGCACGGTATTGACAAAGATTGTCAATAATGGGAGGTCTGATTGGGACAAGCAATTGCATCATGCAATTTGGGCCTTCCGAGTTGCATATAAGACTGCCATTGGAACTACTCCCTTCAATTTGGTGTACGGGTAAAATGCAATTTTGGCAATTGATTTTTTAATCCCCACTTTGAGAGTAGCACAATAGTATAAATGGACCGGACATGAATTATCCCAACAACTAGACCAAATAGAGAAGCTGCATGAAACTAGGTTACAAGTGGTAGTAGGAATATATGCAGCCAAGAGAAGACAAAAGGCATATTATGAAGCACATATAAAAGACAAACGACTTAAAGAAGGAGACCTAGTCCTGGCTTACACCCTAAACCAACATGCCAAGAAGTTACAAAAACCTGGATATGGACCTCTGATCATAAATAGGATCTCTACTAGAGGAGCAGATAATCTAGCCACTTTATATGAAGGCATTCTTCCTAACTACATAAGTGGATGCAAAGTGAAACGATTCATGGAGCCATTAACGGATCAACTATTAGCACGTCTAGTAGGTGCTCAAAATAGGAAGAAAGAGGAAGAACGGATTAGAGAGGAGGCATGACAAGAGGCCCTAGAATGCATCAAGAAAAGGAAAGAATGGATTAGGCAAAGAGACGAACGATATCTCCAAGGAGAAGGACCTATCCCTATGGCTAATTATCAAGTCCATACATCTGACGTGACTAGTGCTTACAGGTCACGACCTCACCTAAACCTAGGGATTGGAAAGACAGAGTACAAATTGATAGATGCATTGGTAGACTCAGGAGCAACACTTAGTTGCATACGTAATACAGTCATAAAAGATCTTCAAACGATTATGACTCCCACAAAAGCTCAGATGATAGGAGTTGGAGGTCAAATCATACAATGCATTGGGGCAACGATAGTATCCCTCCACCTAGGAAATTCTTCCATGGAACAACAAATATTAGTGTGCAGAGATGAAGATTCAATAGAAAATTTGATTCTAGGACATGATTGGATCATTGAGAATGAAGTAAGCATCAACCTAGCTCAAAGCTATATTTCAGCCAAGATAGGGCACAAGGAAATTTTTAGTCTATTGGGAGAGAAGCCTTTACTACAACCAAAAACCATCGAGAGTGCATAAAAATGCAAAGAAGAGCTAGTGGAACATGATCCCAGTCTCGATACCTCAGAAACCAATCTAGAAGAGGCAGAAAGTTCAAACCCTAATGTGTTCAGGGAAGAGGTGAAATCACCCTATTCAGTCGGTGAACAGCCAGACAATAAGGAAACCAACTCTCATGGACTCTCTCATACGACAGAAGGATCACCAATGTGGAAGACAACATTCAGATACCCATCAAGGGAAGAACAAATTCAAATGGGTATGCAAGGATCAAGTGCAGAAATCAAAGATGCCAACATCAGCTCATGAGAAGAAAGAGGAGAACAAGAAGTCAGCATCAATGAAATCTGAAACAAAACGACTATTACAATTATGGCTCCCAAAGCCTTTGATTCAAGCTCAGAAGGAATGACAACAGATATGGATTCCCAAAAAGGTCAGACAAGCAGCCAAACAAGCGATAAACAAATAGACTGACGCATTACATCAATGCATTCAAACAATGCAGCCAAGACGGACTCATCATAAAAACATGAGGAGAACAAACTCAATTAATAGGACATCAAAAGAAATACATGAAGTTCGACAGTCCAGAGAGAAGATAAGGACCATTAACATAACCGCGAAGTGGATTTGGAAGCCAAAGCAATTGCAAGGAATGGACCACCACAACAACAAGGATTCCAATTGCACTCATGCAGTATCAAATGCACCTAAAGTATGCATAGTGGGGCCACATTACAAGGCCAAGCATTCGGCACTTAATGTGCATGAACAAGTTAGTGGTGCACAATCTCCAATGGGGATTAGATCATAGCTTCAACTCCCTTAGGAATGGACATACTATGTACGTAAATAAATGCCTCGGCTATACTAATGCTTGTTTTCATTTAGGAAAAGAAATAAAAAGATGTGATAAGAGATCTCACTTATCGAACCAAGGGAAACGGAGTGACGAAACAAAAACATATCACTGCAATGCACTACACAATTGCTATGCTTTCCATTGAAGCTAATGCACTTTTCCTTACAAGTGTAGATGGCTTTTGAAGATTCTGAAGCAACAGTTCAAGAGGAGGTATTGGAATTTCCTCTCCAGAGTATCACCAAGGCAAAGGGACATTGGTTTAGAGAAGATCAACCGGTTGGGGAATACCTCTTCCTGGCGACTATCAAAATAATGGATACGGATCATCAATTTCCGATCATGTCCCGAGATTTCAGAGTAGTGCATGAACTCCCGTCTACAATAGACATCATGAAGAAAGCGGGCATACACAAATATTTTGAACTGCGAATCTATAAGCCCGACTTTCAAAGGTGCACACAAGTCATGAACACATTACAACCAGTACTACATGATCTGTTGGTGCCCGAGGCTAGAGTGATGGATAAGTAGGCGAATGGGTAATTATTCAATTCACACATGAATTGATTAAGGAATCTTTTGGATGGGAAAAGGATGGAAACACGATAGTGAAAGAAGAGAGTCGAGGGGCAAAAACCAGAACGTTCACCGACATTAATAGAGTCGACATAGAAGAGGAAGTCAGACTCATTCATCAGCACTTCTGCTTCCCAAACATGCATCAATACACCACCCCTCAGAAGATCATTGTTCAAATAATCTCACATGCCATCAAGCAGATTGGAAATCAAATTAATCTGACTCCTTACATACAGGAAAGGCTATTCAAAGCAAAGATGCAATGGAACAGCAAGAAGTTCCTTAATGGCAGTGTAACTCTGACAATATTGATCTAACATGCTTTAGGCATTAGAGAGCACCTACAAGAAATGCCATCCTCAACTACTATGGCTAAGTATGTCAAAGTCGTGACAATACCAAAAAAGAAAAGAGGAGTCAAAATTGTTGAAGAGACAGAAACTAGCTCTCAACCCAGAATGAGAGGCACAAAGAGATTAAGGGAAGTAAAGCAAGTGGAAGAAGAAGTTCAGCCACGAAAAGAGCGCACATACTTCCAAAGACAAGGATTGAAGAGCAAAGGCCGATTACAGAAGAAGATTTAACTAAGGCTCTGGAAGATACACATCAATATACAAAAGGGCAAGTCAATTTACTAGTGCAAGGGCACCATTATTAGCATGCCCAACAAGAGATCGAGACCAAGAAGAAGCTCACAAAAGTACACCACTACAGGGAATTAGGGTTGGAAAATTCAAGCTCATCTTCGGATGCACAAGAAGAACCCGACACATCGTTATTAAATGTGGATATTCAAAGTGAATCAAAGGATGATGGCGAATGGGAAGAATTGAATACAGTCAACTATAATGACGAAGAAGAGGGCCCAAAGATGGATGCCACAGCTGACCATCCAGATCAGGACACCGTAAGCAAGGCCGCAAACCAAGACAGGATGCATGTGATTAAAATCAATGAGACTTCCACAATTCATATCAAGGAGACAACACCTACAAGAGAGGTATCAATCAAGATACCAAAGAAAGAGCCTCAGCGACAGTAGAAGAAGCAGAAACCTTCACACCAATAAGGGTTGTGGCAAAACCCTCCCCCATGGATGTCACTTTTCAAGGGAGCGCCACAAAAGTTATTGATTTAGATGAAGAAAGAAAAGAACCAAAAATACAATTACAAATTAGACAACCCCATGACGAAACCATCCGTGTAGAGCAAGGAAAAGATGTGCAAACCGGAGAAGCTCCAAGCATACCACGAACATGGTTAAATGTTGACATCGGTCAGCTCAAGCCCGTAGTGCAAGATATGATTAGAACTGCAATGGATACACAACAATTAATGCTTGAGGCTGATGAAGACAACGATCAAGCGATGCAGGACAAGCATGAACTTCAACAAATTGGTAAGAATGTTTCTACTAAGTTAAAGATAGCAAAGGAGCAGATCTTACAGAAAGAAAATGAAGTCCAAGAGGTCAAAAAGCAGTACAAAACTCTAGAGACGGAAAATGAAGGATTGAAAGAACAACTCTAGGAATTAACAAAGAAATATGAAGCCAGCGAGGCTGAGAAGGCACGAATGCATGCCCGGAGTAAAATACTGGAATCACAAATAAAGGTATATATGGAAGAGGCAGAAAACCTAAGGAACCGAAATAAGGAGCTCATGATAGCTCTTCTAAGTGATCAACTCGAAGAAGTTCAGGGAAGACCAGAAAAGGATATCAAAGAATTGGAAGAAAAGATAGCTAAGTATGAAGATTAGCTCAAGCAGGAGCACACAGTCATTGCTAACTGGGAAAAGAGGTACATGGAGGACACATCTTCTCTAAGGACTAAATGGAAAAAGGCGGAGAATCGCTATATCATGCAATGTAAAGAAGACACAGATCACCTTGACATTGTTGCTCAAGAACTTCTCAAACACAAAGACAAAATTGCTAAAGCAAACGAAGAAATCAAGCAAAAAGATGACTTGATTAAACAACTACAAGAGCAGCTAGAGCAGAAGGCACTTGAGGGGACACCAGTAGTTCCAAAATCTGCAGAGGCTACTGAGGAGAGTGAGGTACGTCCTCTCTCCCCCCCCCTTATATCATTCGTCACTAAGGGAGGAACAAGAGGTCCAAATTGAACATAATAATTGGGACATTGCAGAACTGAGCAGACCGGAAAGGGCACTACTGGTGTTCCAGCTTACTGCTGAATTCAAAGATCAGATAATCTAGGTAATGAAGGAGGCCCAAATCAAAACCAAAAACTTAGATCAAATTTTGAAGCCTTTCAATATACCATATGGACTACTTAAAGAACAAACGAGACAATATATAAAGACTACGACGAATAAGGATCCGGACAACAACCTCCAGTTCAGCCAAGACATTCAAGTATACTCGAGAAGAATTCAAAAAAGCTGATCCCATATGGAGGCGCAAAGTTTTGGAAAAGAATCCTACACTACGGGTACAGTGGAAAGCATAACCATATGTGCTTCAAGTAAATCCAGCATTTTGTCCAGTACCCCGCAGAAGCTCCTAGACGCAATTTTGGGAAGGACAGCTCCAGGGAAGCATCAATAATCAATGGCTGAACTACCCATTGTTACCTAGTCCACCACATAACTACCTACCAACAGAAGAATATATGGTAAAAACAATGGAATTTTGGATTGCACGATATGTGACTGTCCCGAACTTAGCAGTTAAAATGACAAATAAGATTTTCAGCATGCTATTAACTGTAATTCAAGTCTTCTAGCATGCAAAATACACTTTTTTTAATTTCATCGGCATTACCTAAGGCTCTAACGTGCTTGTTTTTTATCTCTCTACTATTTCGAGCCGCTTAACCCTGATGGCGTATTATTAAAGACTTATTTTTTTGCCGTCAACATACATGTAGACTTTTGAAGAAGCATTTTTCACCGGCTTCTTCAAAATAGATTCGGAAATTTTTGTCAAAATGACTTCAAACCTAAATGCACATCTGGTAGCTTATGAAACTAGCTTTTTTGCGGATCACCGACAAGCACTAGAGAATAAAGTGAAGTCAAGCCAGTGGAAAGAATTTATGCTATGTCACACTAATTTGCTGAATCAAAGAGAGCAAGCAGCCATACAAACTTATTCACATCGCCACAAAAAGCCTGTCGGGGACGACAGAGTTCAAGAGAAGGGACGTGTGGAAGGGGAATCAAGCAAGAAGAAAAGAAGAAGAAGATCAAATTCAAAAACTGCTCAATAAAGAATGAAGATCATAAAGCAAAGAACTACCCTCTGCCCAAAGCCCCGTAGGGGCACGCATCAGGCAACAACGCAAAACAGCCAGGTCCTGAGGAATGGAATTAAAGAACAATCAGAACCAAGACATTTCATGGGAAGGAAGGACCAGGGCTAGGAACTATACATGAAGAAGTGCAAGACAATATTTGGCAGGTAATAATCCTTCCGTTGATAGCGTGCATTGGCAACAAAATGAACATGCTTAAAGCAATGCAACAGGGTCAGATGTGTGAAGACAAAGACAAATCAGAAGACCAAAAGTTAGAAAGAGGTAGAGGCTGAAAAGTTGAAGAGGGTGACTAAGAACAACACATTCCTCGTCACTGGTGGCGTGCGTGGCAGTCCGACTGAATATAGCAACCCAGATTTGTGATATAAGGAATACCAAGGGGCAAACAGAAGCAAAGGACATACCTCGGATAAGATAACCAATTGTCTGATAGTCCTTGTTGCCGCTTCGACCGTTGGGTGCGTGTATTCAAAACTCTTCAACAAGTTGAGGACAAGAAGTAAAGCCTATCAAGGGACGATAGAAACAAAGAGGGGGAGAGTGTTGCAGAGCAGAGAAGCACAAAAGAAGAGCCCCAAAATTTTTAAATTAATGGGCACATTTTTTATTCTTCAAGTCTTAGGAAATTCCCTCAAAGCCATGTAAATGCACTAGAGGATTCCTCTAGTTTCATAATCCCAACTTGTTGTAGAATATCCCTTGTAAATTAGTAGGAAATTCACTTTTGAGTAATAAAGTGCCGGTCTCTTGTGTGAAAGGACCAAATCTAGAGCACATGTATATAAGTCACTTTGTGACTCTTTGTAGTGACTTTTTGCCATTGTGAAGAAGGAGAGCTCCTGAATTTCGAATTTGCCTCTTTCCTGCAGATTTCCATCTTCTCTTTAATCTGCTATGTGTGTGTAATGCTTCGAATGTGTGTGTAGGACTATTGTGTATCCCTCCCCATTGTTTTTGATCTACTGTAGTGTGTGTGTGAACTTGTAGAAGTTGTGGAGTGAGTGTGGGTGCCTCCCGCCATTCACTATGGTCATAACTAGAAGCACAGTTGTCAGAATCAAGTGAAATCACTTCTAATAGATGCGTTTTGTCGAGAGCTTTGAAAGGAGTACCTATTGACTATATTCGGAGTTTAGAGCTGAGAGAAACCCTCGATTTACTAAAAACTGCTGTAAGTGGTATCACGACAGACACTTCCAGTATTTCAGTGAGTTAGAGAGGTGGATTAGTCTTTTCTCATACATATAAGTTGAACCACTTCATTCTCCATCATGTGTGCACATGTCCGCATACGCTTGGTTAGGTCATTTGATCGGATTGACAAATAAACATGTGTCAATTTCCCACTATACGCACTTGTGTGGCAATTGGGGTTTAGTCTCATTGACACAAGTCCTTGAGTCTTCTTGACTCATGTACACAATCTCTGTGGTAGGATTCACCTATATTGTAGTTAAATAAAGGAGAACCTATAGTCTGATACCCATTAAAATGATTCAAATTAACGATCGATAACTAGAATATGATCTAATATCTAATCTATGCATGTGTTTTCATTATTACCATCATTTTGGTAAGACATCAATATAGTCTCATCTTCATTATCCTTATTGATTTCTATTATTTCTTTTATTGTTAAATCTGTGTTCTCATAAATGACATCATCTAGTGATAAATATCTATTTCTGGTATTTCTTCTTCATCATCAATAGAATCAGCATGTAGAGTATTATTGTCTTCATCAAGTACATTATTATCGTTGTCATGTATAACAATTTTAATTTCTCTTAGAGATATCGATATATCAATATGTGATGATGAATCATGAACATGACTTTCTTCTATCTTTGTAATAATAAAGTGTTCAAACAATAACCGACCTCTAGGTTGAAAATGAATGACTTGCCACCAAGGATGAGCATCAGGGTTTTTATAAAAAAATGCTTGTTCAATATGCTTAGGAACAATATATGGTTTTGTAGTTAATCGCATTATTTTTGAAGAATCAACTGACCAAAACATAGATAATTTCCTTCTCAATGTGGAATTACTACCTTTATACTCGGCTTGAAACCAATCAATCTTCAAAATAACCTATCAAAATGCAAAGAAGCAAAAAATCATTATCATGTGCTCAAAAAGTAATAAACTATATCATAACAAATAAAAACTTATTTTTACCTATTTGCATATATGAAATGACATTTCATAGATACCAACAACTGTTCCTATGTACGTAGCCAAGTTCACTATCTATAAGGTTCATATCTTTAAAGCAAGCACGTGATACTTGCTTTAAAGAAGCAACAATGCTAGAATCCCCTATTTTACGTAAAGAATCAATCATTTTTATTATAATATGCTATCCAAAAGCCCACATATTTGTGAACATTCGAGTCTGCAATAAAAATCAAACTGTTAAAGAGAAACTAATTTACATATATGTGAACAAATAGAATATTATTAAAATTAAGTTATCTTTCTTTCACAACTTATCATAAGCTCCCTCTACTCATCTAAGATTTGTTCATTATTTGCATTGGCTCGTTGCATACGAGTATATGGCCAATCCGTGAAAGAAGATATATTTTATTCTCATTACCATCAAGATTATGTCTATATCTTTTGTTTCTCTCTCTTTTACTTCAAAGATTTTGAAGTTCCTGTTCATGCATTCACTATTATATGCTACAAAAGTAGAAACATCACTTTTTTCTTGTAATGTAAATTGAAATGCAACTCCCTTACCTAATAATACCTCATCTGTTATTTTTGAAGAAGACTCGTTGGTCCATGCATGTGGAGCTTCTTGATGAACTCTTTTAAGGTATTCACTAACATAATACATGCACCCTTCAAGCATCCATTCCTTTGCCATAGATCTTTCTGGCTTTGCTATTTGTTGCACATAACCTTTTAATATTCTTGTAAATTGCTCGACCCAAAATATCCATTGAGTGTTTACGACACCTGCAATCTCTATCTCATCCACAAGATGGACTAATAAATGAACATGAATATCAAAAAATGATGTTGGAAGCTCTTTCTGCATCAAACATAGCAACTCCCTGCATTCACGTTTCTTTTGTGGGATTGAGTCTTTGTCAATATCTTTTGATGTAATCCACATGTTCTTATCATAAATAAAATAATAAAGAAATTATTTCATAAATAAAACATAACAAATAATCTTTTATATTAAATATAAAATTATGATAATTACCTTATAAGCGATCCAAGATGATAGATCACATCACGTACTCCTTTCATTGTACATCCATTGATAACCAGAGGTAGGATGTGCTTCGAAAATTTATGCCAATCATGTGTCTTTAATGCAGATAAGCTTCTATCATCCATATTAAACATGTTTTGTAAAGATGCTCCATATCCTCTAGGTGTTCGAATTGATTGAATCCTATTATTAATAGTTTGTATCTCTTTTGTTGTAAGTATCCATGGAGCAAGTTCATAAGTTGTTTCTTGTCGAGTACTATCAGAAATTGGCCATAACTTTGGTTTTGAGTTTTGCTCCTTTAAATCATTTCTTGATGCTATTGTGTCTTTCAATCCAAGAAGATGTTTCCATAATGAATAACCAATATTCTTGAATATATGCATAGGATCAAGAAGATGACAGAGTCTAACTCCTTCCAATACTCCAAAGAATATCATATCAACATATTCTCTGCTAGTGCCGATTTCTCTTTGCCTCTAATCTTTACATTCTCATTATCTTCATCATCACTGAAGATTTCGGATTCTAGATCTATGAGAGGCCCATCTATCCATTTTGGATACCAATCCATAGGTATCATTGGTTTTGGACACTGACCTATTTCAATTTTCCCATTAAAATATAACACTTCTCTTTTGCATCTTAATTGATGATCATTAGGCAAGAACCGTGGATGTCAAAGATAAATATTTTTTTTGAGATTCTTACTATAAACTGATCTCAACAATCACCACAATAAGGACAAGACTCATATTCTTGCATCATGGAAACCATAAAAATATAATTAGATTAACTCACATATAAATGTATACATATTGAATAAAAAAATTAGATCATTACCTGAACAGACACCATATCCTAGAAAATCATGTATAGTCCAAGCCACAATTCCACGAACCATAAAGTATCTCTGATTAATGCTTTTCTATACATCAATGACATTAATATCTCTCCATAACTCTTGGAGATTGTCAATGAGACAAGCAAGATATATATTCATGTGCTTAACTTGTCTTTTTCCCGGGATTAAAAGTGAAAGCCTTAATGTTCCTTTTTAATGCTAAGGTATGGTGAGAGATTGTAGTTGATTACTACCTCAGGCCATGTTGAGCATTTACTAGGTTTCATAAAAAACGGATTAAACCGATCTAATGCAACTCCTAACCTTAGATTGTGTGGCTCTTGTGCAAAATCAGGCCATCTAGAATCAATATGTTGAAAAGCTACACTATTTGTTGGAATTCTCATTACTCCATCAATACTTTTTTTGATCAAATCCCCATGTCAAAAGCTTTGATAATCAAGGCTTTGAAACATATGTTTTAATTCGTGGAGGCAATGGAAAATGTCTCAATACCTTCTTGGGGATTTTACCGTCTTCATCCTTATATCGAGGAGATTGAGATTTTGGACATATCAAAGAGTCTACATATTCACCTCTATATAAAAGACGATAGTTAGCACATGCATGTATACACTTATAATCTATACCAAGATTTTTGATTATCTTCTTCATTTCATCATGTGATGTAGGAAGAATATTCTTGCTTGGTAAAACCCTTTCAAATAGTAACATGTAAGTTCATAAAGAAAGATGATTTGAATAAAAATAAATAAATAACTAAATAAATAAATAGATAAATAAATAAGTAAATAAATAGAAAATTATAAATTATACCTTAATAGAGTCGAAACAGATAGGTTACCCCATCCAAAACAATTTTAAAGATTGAGAATAAGTAAGTTTGCACTTAGTCGTGTCAAGCGACTTCCTTCATATATATGCTTTAGACATTCTTCTCAAAGATATTTCTCATTTTTAAAAATATCAATGTTTTCGTTATCATTTTGATACCAATGCTCAATAAAACTTTCCATGCCATCATCTTCATCATTATCACAAAAATCTTGTACTTTATCTTCTTTTGAATATAGGTCTTTCAATCTTGCATATTCAACAAGATCACTTTTGTGTAGCCTCCTCATGCAAGCTTCTGATAAATGAGGTCTTATTGGCAACTCTAAATGGTGTGGTGGAAGATCATCAATGTCATATATAGGAATCTATACACATGAATAAAAATCATTAGTATTCCATAAATAAATGATAACTAAACTTTAAACATAAATTGAATATGTAAGTTAATTTAAAAAGAGTTGCAATCAATTAGAGTTTTCAATGCAACACAAGATAGGTGAATAGAAAGTTTTCATTGCTCTCTAGCTAAAAGGTGCTCTTGGAGGTCTACGCCATCCATAATATACTAATAACTCATCACCAGCATGTAATGAAGTAATAGCATTGACAACTATGTATCTTGCTACGATTCTACTCATGTATGGTGATTCATGAATATTTTCACGCTCCTAAAATATGCAATTACTCATTGAAAAATTATATCCTCGACTAATATTTATTAAACCTACTATATTTCCATGCATGTAAGGTCTTCTATCAATATATAATCTTTCATTTTCGGCATGTGTAATCCCTCTATTAGCAAGAGAAGCTACATTCAGGCATAATCCATAAGTCTTCATGTTTTGAACATAATGTTTAAGTGGATGCCAATCTCCCCATCCATATATAAGACCACAAAATGACATAACAGTGAGTTCAGAGTTTGTAGGCACATATAAATCCTCTATAATAAAGAGACCATGACTAGCACTAGTAATAGTGGAAGGAGCAATCATATAGCAATTACCCCAAAAGATAAAAACCTCTCCATCTAAAGGAAGTGTTCCTCTATTCCATCCTGCATATCTTCTTCTATCATGTGTTTCTAGTAATTGATAAATGGTAAGTCCGTGATGTGTACCAGGTATATTAGCATTATTAGTAGAAGAATCATCCTCATCATCATCGAGCACGTATTCCTATATATTAAGTATAATTTGATTTTGTATATGACTTTGAATTAAAATAATGACATTAATTTATGTAATCAATACATACCCAAGCTCTATCATGTTGATCAAGAGGTGGTGCATGCTCGAAACTACAATACTCTACCTCATGTTCAATACATTCCAATGGTGGTCTTTGATACGTACCATAGCAAAAAATACACCAACATATAATATGCTCTCGATAGTAAAAATCATCATAATTCCTATTGGAGGACACATGTGAAGACATCATTGCATGGATAGGAGGTGGTGGTGTACCCTCTGATTGATCAGAATTTGATTATAATATGACAATAAAAAAACATATATCAGTCATGTATGTATCTATCAAATATTAGAGCTAAAACTTTGGAAGGGAAGAAGAAAAAGAGAATTAGAGAGGAGGTGGGAAACGGGAAGGGAAGAGGAGGAGAGGAGAGGGGAAACAACAGGAAGAAAGGAGGGGGGAAGGGAAGAAGAAGAAGAAGAAGAAGAAGAAGAAGACGAAGAAGAAGAAGAAGAAGAAAAAGAAGAAAAGGCAAGAGGGTGGGAGGAGAGGGAGGAGATGAGGAGAAAGGGAAGGGGAGGAGGAAGGGGGGAGAAGAGAAGAGCACAACGGGGTAGGCAAGGGTAAAGAGGTGTTTTTGGAGGAGTATTTAGAGGGGGGAGGAAGGGTTAAAGAGGTATTTTTGGAGGCGTAATTAGAGAGAGGAGGTGTGCTAAGGAGAAGTCTTGAGGGAGGAGGCATGGTAGGGACAACAAGAGAGGGGGGATCTAAGGATAGGAGAGACATAGTACTAGAAATGGGGAGGAGAGAGAAGATGTTAGCCCTAGAGTGGTAGAAGAAGAGGGAGGGGAGAGGCAAAGGGTAGCAATGGGACGAAGATGCAAAGTGCTAGCCCTAGAGGTGATAGTAGGAGAGAGAGAGAGAAGGGAGAGGCAAACCATAGTACAAGAGGAAAGGGAAGGGTTTAAATAAAAACTTAAAATAACTAAGCAAAACAGGAGTAAACAAATAGAGCAAGGACACAACAGAGTGAAGCCAAAACGCAATGTATTACCAAAATCCTGTAACTAGTTTCGCCCAAGGAGGCTCATCAGACCGAGGAAAAAATACAAGGAGTTTGCTCACTCTTATATAGGTGTGCCACACGCCAAAATGAGGTAGGAGAGTGACAGAATAATGGATTATGAATGGAGAGCTGGGGTGTAGGAATCTAGGCGCAAAAAATGGTGGGCGCCTGATATGGAGACGTGGAGGTGAAATAAGAGAGGGAATAAAGTGGGAATAAAGTGCATGTGGGTAGAACAAGTACGAGGGGGTGAAAAAGGGAATGAAAAAGGAATGAAAAAATGAAAAAATGAGAGAGAGAGAGAGAGAGGGAGGTAGAGAGAGAGGGAGAGAGGGGGAGAGAGGGAGAGAGAGAGGAGGCGAGAGAGAGAGAGAGAGAGAGAGAGAGAGAGAGAGAGAGAGAGAGAGAGAGAGAGAGAGAGAGAGAGAGAGAGGGGCTAAGGTGGATAAAAGAAGAAGTAGATAGGAGAGGGAGAGGGAGGGGGGTGGTGTTGGGAGGGAAGGAAGAAGGAAGAAGGGGAGAAGAAGGAGGGGAGAGAGGGGGGAAGGAAAAAGATGGGGAGGGAGGCTGAGAGGGGGGCAGAGAGGGGGGTAGAGGTGGGGAGGAAGGTTGAGAGGGAGGTAGAGCAGGGTGAGGTGAGGGAGAAGAGGAAGAAGAGATAGAGGAGGGGGGAGGTAAAGGTAAAGGTGAAGGTGGAAGTAACGAGAGGAAGGAAGGAGGGAGTGGAAGGAACAAAGAATGAGGGGGGGGGGGGGGAGGAAGGGGGAGAGGGAGGGAGAAGAGGAGGGGGGCAGGAAGGAGGGAGTAAGGAAAGGGTAAGAGGGAGGGAGGAAGAAGGGGGTAAGGGAAGGATGGTGGTAGGGGCCGAGGAGGTAGAGGAAGGGGTGGAGAGATGATGACTAGGAGAGGGAGGGGTGTGGCTAGAGGTGGAGAGAAGATGACTAGCAGAGATGGTGGTAGGGGCTGAAGGGATGACGGTCAAAGGGGTAGAGGGAGGAGTGTGGCTAGAGGTAGAGGGATGAGCGTGGCTAGAGGTAGAGGGAGAGGGATGAGTAGAAGAGGGAGGGGTGTGGCTAGAGGTGGAGGGAAGATGACTAGAAGAGATGGTGGTAGCTCCTAAAGAGATGAGGGTCGAAGGGGTAGAGGGAGGAGTGTGGTGAGAGGTAGTGGGATGAGTAGAAAAAGAAGAGATGCTTGTGGGGGCTGAAAAGATGAGGCCGAAGGGGAAGAGGGAGGAGTGTGGCTAGAGGCAGAGGGATGGGTAGAAAAAGAACTTCTGACTAATTGGGATTTGAGGTTTTTCCCATTTAGCTAGCAAATAATGACCTGTGCAGGAGGTTTTTTAGTGATAAAGGGGGAGCTGATTGGAAGGGTGAAAAGTCGAGGGGTTTAGTATAACCCCATAGTCTAAGGCTTTAGTCGAGTGGCAGAAAGGGAGCTTCAAGACTATGGAGGTCCTGCAGTCATTGCGGGAGGAGGGAGAAGGAGGAAAGAGGAAGGAGGATCTCATGGAATAGGAGATTTTGGAAAAGCAGTAGTGGAGAAAAGAAGAAGGATAACCTCTAGAACGAATTCTATGATAGAAGAGGGATCCAATTTGAAGGTAGCCATGGATGGAGCTTTCTCTTATGACGTAGCATCTGATCTCTCCTGTAATGAAAGAGATTTTTTGGTGTCTAGGATGAGAGGAGCTCCAGGGAAGGCAAAGATAAGCATTGCTATGTTTTTGGTGGCACCTAGCGTCAAGGATACCGGAGACAAGGAAATGAGGGCCTTTGAAGAAGGTAACTTCAAGAAGGGTGAAGGAGGGAGAGGAGATGGAGGCTTCTATCTTAATGTGATGGTGTATATTGAAGCTATATGAGGAGAGGAAGGCTTTGAGGGAGAGGGGATCTCCATCCCAAAGCCCACAAGCATCATCAATAAAGCATTTATAGAAGAGGAGAGAGGGGGAAGAGAAGGCAGGATTGATGGTTTTAAGGTGGCAAAGAAAAAGGCAAGCAAAGACGACAACAAAATTGCTTCCCATTGCAGTACCTTTTCTTTGTAGCCAAACCTTTTGATTGAGCTGAGCATAGTTGTTTCTAAGGATGCGATTAGCGAGAGAGACGATGAGGGAGCAGAGGCGGGCAGGGAGATGGGGAGTGATCATAGAGTGAAGGGCAATAAGCCCTTGAGAGATAGGAATGCTAGGGTAGGGAGAAGAGATGTCAAAGGAGAAGAGGAGGCAATGAGAACGAAAGGAAGTGGTAGAGAGGTTACGGATGAGAGAAAGGGAGTCGGGAAGATAGTTTTTTTGGAGGAGAAGGATGGGGAAGAGTTTGTGGTGTAGCCATTTGGAGGCGTTCTCCACGACATAGTTGGTGTAGGAGCAAATAGGTATACCAACCACAGTATCTTAGGAATGATGTAGAAGGGGTAGGGAAAGTGTTTTTGAGAGGGGGGAAGGTAAGAAAGCAAAAATCATCTAAGGAAAGATAGTCTAGAAAATGGTAGCAAAGGGAAACGACTCTAACAAAGAGATCATGGAGATTGGGATTAGAGACGGGGAGATAAGTAAGAGAGTCAGAGAGATGTCTAAGGCATTCGTGAAGATACCAAGATGAATCAATAATGATAGTGCCGAGATTTTTGTCAGCAAGTTTAATGATGATGGAGGGATTGGTTTTTAGTTTCTTGAGGGCGTTGAAGAAGTTTTTCAAGGGGGGAGGTCTAGGAATGGGGCAGAAGGAGGAAATGAATTTCTGAAAGTAGGAGGAGATAGTGAAGAGATGAGGGGGAAGGGAGGAGGGATGAAGGAAGGGTTAGGTTGGTAAAGGGGGGGTTTGGGTCGACATGAGAAGGAGAAATGGATTCTTGTGGATCGGTCAAGGTATCTGAAAGCTTTGATGATGGAGGAAGAGGATGGTATAGGGGGAGGAGGAATGATGGGGAGTCCTAAACCCAGGAGTTTGAGTTCCCCAAGGCTAAGTTTAGAAGAGGAAAGATTGTGGACAACGAGGTTGTGGATGTGGTTTTCTAGAGCTTTAGGAGTGCATTTCCCAAGGAGGAAGAAGGGATAGAATTCAGGGTGGGAGATGGAGGCCTAGAACAAGGAGGTTCTAGGGGAGAAGAAGGAGGAGGTAGGGGAAGACTTAGAAGAAGGGGGGAAAGAGGAGAGGAAAGGGGGGGCAAATACGAGTTTGGAGGGGGAGCAGGTGGAGGTCTAGGAGGTGGATAGGGGCGGTGAGGAGGATGGTTGGGGAAAGTTCTTGTATTCTTTCCACCAATCCTCTGGGAAGATGGGTTTCTTTGTGAAGACTAGGTGAACCAAGGATGATTGGAGGGAGGTCGGGGATGGTGGATGATTTGAAAAGGGGAAGAAAGTTTGGGGGTAGAGGGGTTTGGAAGAAGTGGTGAGAGGGGGAGGAGGAGGGAGGTTTTGAGGTGGTAGAGGGATCGGAGGAGGGAGGTTTTGAGGAGGTAGAGGGGTTGGAGGAGAGAGAAGGTTTTAAAAGGGAGGGATCAAAAGAGGGGGGTTCCAAAAGAGAGGGATCAGAGGGCTCTGAAAGAAAGGGATCGGAGGAGGTAGGTTCTGAAGGGGGATCAGAAAGGGAAGGTTCACAGTTTTTAGGCTCCGAAGAGAAGGTTTTAAGAAAATTTAGAAGCTCATCTTTTGCGTTTTTAAGCCCTTCTAGGATGATAGCATTAACTGCTTTCTCTATTGGAAGAGTTTCTGCCTCAAGGAGAGGCTCTTCGTGTGCTTTGTTAGGAGCACCAAGGGCAGCTCTCTTAGTGGCTTTTTCTAAATGAAAAGAGACAAGCAAGTTCTTGATCTCCCAATGGAAAGAGTCAACAGCTTGAATTTTCCATGATAGGATTTGTTGGTCCCAACATTGGTCTAGAAGAAGATAGAGATTGAGGGGCTGGAGAATTTGAAGAAGGTCTGAGATTCTTTTTTGGAAAGTGAGTGAAAGTTTGAGAGAAGATGAAGGGTGTTTTGAGCGAGGGAGTTTTGAGCATCTAGGAGTGCTTTAGTGCACTCCATTTTGTAACTCTTGATGAGGGAAGTGAGAGCAAGATCAAGAGATTTTTGTGCTTCAAAATCATTGATGACAAGATTTGGAGGTTTGAGACGAAGACTATTGGGAACTAGGTTTTGAGTGAGAAGTTGGGAGAGCTTCTCTTTGACTTCGAGAGCACGGTGGTATCTAGAGAAGAGTTTGATGAACTCTTCTTTAGAGGCTTTGATGATGGTGAGGAGTTCTGAAGGAGTAGAAAGATTATTGCCATCCCAAGTGGGAGGGGGAGGAGGAGGAGTGAGTTCAAGAGAGGGATTAGAGAGGAAAGAGTCAAGAAGGGTGGCAAGGGAGGAGAACTTGGGAGGGGTAGAGGGAGGAGGTAGATGGGGAAGGGGAAGAGAAGAGACTAGGGAAGGGGTGGGGTTAGAGGTAGGTGGAAGGGAGGAACTACAAAATGATGGAGAAAGGGATGGAGGAAGTAGATGGAAAGGAGGAGGAAGGGGGGCTAGCGGAAGGGAGGGAGGAGGGAGAAGGGGAAGGTGAGGAAGAGGAGAGAGGAGGGGGGATAGGGGAGGGAGAAGAGACGAGAGAGGAAGGAGGGGAAGAAAAAGAGGCGATAGAGGAAGAGGAAGAAGATGGAGAAGAGGATGGAGGAATAGAGGAGGAAGGAGAGGTAGAAGGGAAAGATAACATAGAAGGAGAAGAAGAGGGAAGGGGAGTAGAAAGGCAAGATAGTGGAGGAGAGAGAATAGAAGAGGAAAACGAAGAATGGATAGAAGAGAGAGTAGTAGAAAGAAAAGTAGAAGGATAGGAAGAAGGAGTAGAGGAAAGAGTGGAAGAAAGAGTAGAAGAAGAGGAAGAAGAAAAAGAGAAAGGGGAAGGGGGTGAAAGAGAGTGGAAAGAAGGAGGGGAGGAGGAGGGGTAAGAACGTGGTGCAATGGTGTGTGGGGAGTTGAGTG
Source organism: Ceratopteris richardii (assembly GCA_020310875.1). Lineage (NCBI taxonomy): Eukaryota > Viridiplantae > Streptophyta > Polypodiopsida > Polypodiales > Pteridaceae > Ceratopteris > Ceratopteris richardii. Next base: position 34,306 of record CM035409.1, read on the forward strand.
AAATGCAGTTGTGAGGCTCGGGTGCTGAGTCTTCTCGAGTGCTGATAGAGAATACAAGAGGGGCACTTATAGGATGCCTACTCAAGGGGGGAGATACAAAAGGGGCAGAAGGGGAATGCCCAACCTAAGGGGGAAATACATCTAAAGATACAAACGGGGCAGAGGGGGAATGCCCAGCCCAAGGGAGAGATACATCAGAAGATACAAACAGGGCAGAGAGGAATGCCGAGCCCAAGGGGGAAATACAACAAAGGCAGAGGGGGGATGCCCAGCCCATGATGGAATTACAAACGGGGCTAAAGGATGTCTAGTCAAAGGAGAGAAAACAGTCGAGGCAGAAGAGCGATGCCCAGCCCAAGGAGTAGCAGTCCGAGCGAATGAGAGTTGCCCATCCGAAGTAGAGGAAGAGATTGGGGGGGGGGGGGGGCAGAGGGAGCATGTCCAGCCCAACTTGGAGAAGGATTCCACCAAGGGGACCAATGCCAGAAGTAGGGTGGTCTGAAAGGAGGTCTAAGAGGAGTAGTTTGCAGATGATTGGAAGTCAAAGATGATTGAAATAAGGGATTTTTCCCAAGGAAGGTGATGTTCGACAATGCTAGAGGTGGAGATCGAAGTTGGAATGAGAATTCGGATGAACGAGGAGAGGTATGGAGAGAGTCCGAGGGGGAATCCGGAGGAGAGGTTGTAGTCGCAGAGGTAGGAAGATAGGTCAAAGGAGAAGCGAGTAGATGAGTCAAAGAGTGGGGAGTCATTGAAGAGGCACCAGGTGGACGTGTAGGAGTTTTCAAAGAGATTGCAGAAGAGCTTGGAGTGCTGATTAAAACAGTAGCTGCTGTGAAACTCGATGGAGCAAGTGTAGAGGATGAAGATAGTGTGGATCGTGTCCATGCAGAGAACGAATCGGAGCGAGCTGAAGTGGGGGTTAAAGTAGAATTGGAAGCCAAGTTTGGAGTGGAGGATGAAGATCATGCTAGAGCTAATACTAAAGTTGGAGTAGATAACGTTGAGCTTGGGACTGAAGTTGGAATAGATAATGATGACCGATCTGAAGTGGAAGAAGATCGAGCTGGAGTTGGAACTGAAGTGGAAGAAGACCGAGCTGGAGTTGGAACTGATTTGTGGAAGAAGACCGAGCTGGAGTCGGAACTGATACTGGAGTGGAAGAGGATCGAGCTAGAGTCAGAACTCATGTTGGAGTGGAAGAGGACCGAGCTGGAGCAAGAAACGATGATTGAACTGAAGTAGAAGACGAACTAATTGGAGTGGATGATTCAGAGACTAGAGCAAAAGTTGGAGTAGATTTTGGAGTGGACGTTGTAGGAGAGACGAGTGCTGAAGTTGAAGATGAGGATGAAGGGGAGGTTGAAGACGAAGGGGATAAGGATAGAAGAGTGGGAGTGGGAGGTAGGGCACGCAAGTTAAAGGGAGAGGTTGTTGATGTCAAGGAAGGACAACCATCCTTCGGTGAAACCAGCAATGAGGAGAGGGCGTTAGAGATATCCATCGGGGAGTAAGGAGAGCTCGGGATGGATGTAAGCTACTCGATATAAGAGCGTAGAGGAACGGGTTGTAGAACCTCCAAATAGGTCCTAGAACCTAGTTTTTAACTAGTCCAGACACTAGGTCTGGAGAGGGCCAAAGCTAATAAAAAACTATAAAAAGATCTAGAGAGCTCATTTTTGGAGCTAGCTTGTTGTAGAATTGAACTTGTAAGAGCACTTTTGAGTAATCTAAAAGAATTCCATTGTCTCTCTCTTTGTTCTTGCTGTGTGTGCGCGTGTGTGTATGTGTGTGCATGTTAGTGTGCTTCTCACTCACACACTTGTGCCATCACTTGTTTGAGGTCTTCATACCATCCTCACGTCTTCCCGGATTGACATTAAAGGAGGTGCTACTCATCACTGAGCTACATCAAATTTTGGTGCTGTTGCCGGGGAACGAGCTTTGAGGATGAGCATGTGATGGTAAGATGTAGAGTTGTGACGTTGGTGTAGTAGGTAATTTCTTTACTTGTTCTTACTTTTCTCTTTCTTACTTCATCATCATCATCACCATCATCATCTTTACCATCTCCCATCTCCATCTCGATCATCGTGAAAAATTCAGTTTTTTTATCATATCACCTTCTCCCCTCCATTCCCCTTATTTCACTTATAAGAGAGAGCGAGAGAGCGATTTGTGTGCATTGTTTTTGCATGTTTTTTGAGTGATCTTGCAGGTTGTAGCTGTCCCATCATCTCCAGCAGGCTGCGCAGGTACGGAAAAGCTCGGCCTTGTCTCTGTGTCGTAGACCTCTGTCGATCGCAATCGATAGAAAATTTGACCTTTTGGTAAAACAAAGTGCACCACCATAATCTACATGATGAATACACTCTAAATCACTAATCACAGTAAAAAAATTCCGTGTTTCTCTGTCAATCACGATTGACACTGTCAATCGCGATCGATAGCCTCTGTCAATCATGACCGACAGCCTCTGTCAATTGCGACCGACAGACCCTAGGACCGACCGACTCCCACGTAAGATTCAGTCAATCGTCATCAACACCGTTGATTGCGACCGACTGAAATTTCACGATTGACTCAAAGACTCGCGTTGCCACGTGTCCATCGTGACGGATAGAACCCTGATTGACTGAAATCACGGCAAAAATCTCGAAAAAAGTGTCGATCACGATTGACAAGGACCCACGACCGACTCTGTCGATTGCGATTGACACTGTCAATCGTGACTGACGTGTCGATCGCGACCGACAGGCCCTGACGGACACCTCTGTCAATCGCAATTGACAGACTTGTCGATCGCGATTAACAGGCATTTTTGGCCAAATTTCTAGGGTTTTTTATTCCAAGTTTTTGGGGTAAATTTTAGGCATACTTAACAAGGAATTAGTGATTTGTGAGGTCCCTACACTAGTAAATTGAGAAAAATCCTGTTTATCTAATAGCCTGTTTGAACCTTGTTTCAACCCTAGAACCCTAAATAGTCATAACTTCCTCATACGAAACCCGTTCGGGGTGATCTTCGGCTCGTTGGAAAGCTCGTGGGGAGTACTACCAAGTCTTCAACTAGTTACGGTAAAATTAATACCAAGATGATTAGATATAGTAATTTTAAGATGACCATACCCAAGGGGAACAAAACTAAGGGATCTCTAGAATTGTTTTCCACAAAGACAGAGTGCAAATTGATGCCTGAATTACATAAATGAAAGTAATTGTTCTGTCATTTGATAAATAATTCTTGAGCTAACTTTGGGACTTTTACAGGTCCATTGAGAGCACTAGGGAGTATCCAAAGCAAGGGCAATCAGCAAGCTTGAGAACGGGGTTCTTGAGCATCAAAGAGCAAAGGATTAGCAAGTGAGGTTGGAATATTCTCAACTCCCTCTGTCATTTCCTAGCTTAGGATAAGTGCGAGTAGTGCTAGGAGTAAGTCAGGGCGACGATAGGCATCTATCAAGTTGAAGACTACCTAAGCACCTAAGTTCAAGCAGAAACAAATTGAGCAGCAGTGAGGTTGTACTCTGGGTAAAAATTAGGATTGCTCAGTTAGGCATATGAAACTTAGATCAAGAGACACCTAGGGAGAGATAGACAGAGTCTTAGGCCTTCAGAGGCTAGTGTCAATCATACTGCTAGGTCTTGGGCCCAGTAGTTGAGCCATTATTCACACTACCCTAGCTCTGAAACCAGTGAGTTCGAGATGTCTCAAGGTATGGAGAGACCTACAGGAAGTTCAGGAGTGCCATATTTACATAGGGTAGAAGGCCCCTACAAGATGCAGCTGGAATACCTCAGGACCAACCGATTAGGTGCTAGCATCTATGAGGACGGCCTAGGAAGATCTGTGGTCGAAATTAAAAACCCTGACCAACTGATTGGAATTGAACATCCAACTGTCAAGTTTGAAAACGGAGCATACCTGGACAAAGAAGGAACCATATACGTAGTCACCAGCCACCCAGATAGGACAGATGAATTTGGTAATGTGATCCCAGAAACGGATATAGGTGACCTAGATCAAGGGAACATGGGTGAAGAACCTAAAACCCCCCGAGGCAAATCAGTGCTTACTAGAATTATCATGCCAGAGTGGATTCCCCAAGACAATAAGAGCATATATCTTCTCCTAAATTGAGAAACCGATGAAGCCTTCTGGAGGTATAAGCCTAATCAACCGAATGAGGTAGGAATGATCACAATCTATGAGTTCAAAGATCCTGATAGCCAGGCAAAGTGACCTATCTAGACAATACTTCAGAGAGGATCTTTGTGGTCATAGAGCATGGTAGGCATGCCTACACTTGGAAGGGTGAATTTATTTTTCCCCAACCAAGATCTAATGTCTCTTTGGGCCACCAAGGGGCTGGAACATCCCAAGCTCATGAAGCTCAAAGAGACAGGAATAGAGAAAGACCTGAGGTAAGTTTTGCTAACCCATTGGGAAGAGAAAGGATGAGAATAGAGACGGATAGAGAAGAAATTGAGAGACCAAGAGCCCCTGAGGAATCTAAGAAATGCTGATGATTTTCCTTTGCCAAGGCCCAGCGAACACACCAGAACCTTGAGGCCAACCCAGCTAGTTAAGTCCATGAATAACTACTTCGATGGCACTAGAGACCCATATGATCATGTGGCCGAGTTTAGGCAAGTCTTGAGAGCTGAACAAGTTGAGGACCTATTCATGTAGTACAATGCCTTTGGTCTAACCCTTAGGAACACAGCTCTTACATGGTTTCAACCATTAAATGAGAGACACTTTAGGAACATAGACCAACTTCTAGAGGCTTTCATTATTGAATTCTCTAAGAGTGGCATCAGGCATAACACTTCCTCACTGATTCATAGCTTCAAGCAAACCCCTCAAGACGGAGTGGGTATCCCCCATTGTAGTGGTGCCCAAGAAGAACGGAAAGCTACGTGTGTGCATTAATTTGAAGAAGGTTAATGAAGCCACCATTCGAGATAATTATCCGCTTCCTATCACTCAACATCTATTAGAAAAAGTAGCAGGCAAGGAAGTGTACAACTTCCTTGATGGGTTTTCTGGTTACAATCAGGTAGCCATTGCTCGAGAAGATCAACATAAGACGGCTTTTGCCATAGAGTGGGGCATATTTGCCTTTCGAGTAATGCCATTTGGTCTCACCAATGCACCTGCTACATTTCAAAGACTGATGTGTCATGTATTTAAAGAATTCCTGAGGAAGAATTTGGAAGTCTATGTGGATGACCTCTGTGCACATTCCAACATTAGACATACACATGACAAATGTAGAGAATATCAAGTCTGCCTGAACCCAGAAAAATGTGTTTTTTGTTGCGAACATTTGTTTTATGTAGGGTACAAGTTTCAAATTATGTAAATACCTTTGGGAAGTCTTCAAATACTTCAAGAAGGCTCATATTATTCATAAAATTTAGCAAAAATACCACGTGAGTTCTAGAACATGGTGAGTCAAATTAGTGAGTCACAAGGGAGCTTCAGTGGTGTCCTAGTGGAAGGTCGATGTGGCTAGTTCTCAAAGTCCATCAATACTTTGCTTATTTGAGCACTTGAGTCATGTAATACCTCCATCCAAGTGTCTACCACGAATTTAGATGTATTAGGAAGGTTTTAGATTAGTTTCCCATGCTATAAAAAGATGAGAAAAGTCGTGATCTTGTGGGATGTCCAAGAGAGTATCTCTATGCTACTCTAGTTTTTGTATGCAGAGCTTGCAGAGCTTGTATCTCCCTCATTATATATCCAAATTACATGTTTGATAGCTCATTTGAAAGATCTTTTTGTCTACTTTCATAGTACCAATTTTCATAATCATTGGATTTGTGAGCTGAGAGCAACACTCTCTGCAAGTAGTGTGTGTTCTCTGTTTTTTATCCCTGCTGAAGGTCTCCATTAAACATCCAACTTGCAGAGGTCATATCTCCTTGTGTATGTATCCAAATCATGTGTTCTTTGGCTTGTTAGAAAGCTCTCCAAGTCTATTTGTATTCTGGAAATTTTCAGACTCATTGGAGTTGTGAGTTAAGAGCAGTAGTCTCTGCAAGTGATGTATGTCCTCAGGTTCATCTCTGTTTCAAGGTCTCCATTAAAGCTGCATATTGCAGAGGTCATAGCTCATTGAGTATTTATCCAAATTGAGTGTTCTTTGGCTCATTGGAAAGCTCTTGGTCTCTAGTATATGTGGTTAAAACAGTTTTAAAAACTTTTGAGTGAGTAGAGAGTAGTAAGCTCTACAAGCATGACTGGTTTTCTATGATGAAGTTTGTGAGAAGGTCAACTTGTTCCTAGGGGGTTCCACCTACTTCCTGCTATACTTTGGAGGTCAATAAACTCCAACATTGGTATCAGAGCAAGTACTTGGAGACTTGGAGAAGGTTATCATACCTTGACGAAGAATTTGAAGCTATCAAAGAAGCAGTTCATCATCAACACTACACAAAGGTAGAAGAAGATTGCAAGGAGGCATCTGAAGCAACATCCAAGCAAAGAAAGGTGCACATACCTCATTTACAAGGTAAATATTATATTTCTTCTCATCACACACATTGGAAAGGAGGCTTAAAGGAGGAAGCTTAGCATTTGTATTATGGGAGACCAACATGCACAAATAGAGAAGCTTGATAAGACCAAATATCAGGCATGGAAGTTTAGAATCACAGCATACTTGCAAGGTAGAGGCTTGTATGGTTTGATTGACGGCACAGATATCAAACCCACATTACCAGAGGACCCAAATCAGCAACAATTGAGGGAGTTTAGACTTTGGAATGAGAGAGACAAAAGGGTTATATTCATTTTATCACAAAATATTCAAGATTCAATGGTAGGACACATACAAGATCTAGACACAAGTAGAGATGTTTGGCTTGCATTGGAAAGGTTGTATGCTACAGGTACAAGAGCAAGGAAGATTCAACTCAAAAATGAGTTGAATAACATAAAGAAAGATACAAGGACATCGGTCAATGATTACATATTGAAAGTTAAAGAGATTGCAGATCAACTAGGATCAATTCAAGCTCATGTGGAGGACGACGACTTGGTTGCACATACTCTCAACGGACTCAAAGATGATGAGAGATGGAAACCCTTCATTACTTCAGTTTATGTCAGAGGAGAATTACCAGATTTTGATCAACTTATTGCCCTCATGGTCACGGAGGAGATGAATCTAAATGGTTCTACTTCAAATCAAAAAGGATCTCAAGGACAAGCTCTTTATGTAGGATCATCAAGAGGTGGAAACAGAGGTGGAAGAGGTTCAAATAGAGGTCGAGGAAGAAGGATCGATGATCAAAGGACTTCAAGTGGCTTCTTCAACACAAGAGGAAGAGGAAGATCAAGCGCTAGAGGTACGAGAGGCTACTACAACTACAACCAAAGACAAAGGAGTGAAGATAATAAGAACAATTGCTATATATGTGGAAGGTATGGACACTATGCCAAAGTTTGTTATCAAAATGAAAATAATCAAGGTGGTAATCAAAGAGGAGGCTATTCAAGAAGAGGTAAACAACAAGGAAATTATGCAGTTGAAGGTAAAAGTGATGATTATGATTCTCTTCTTATGATGAATGTAGAAACTAAGATGAATTCCAATAGTGATGTATGGTATGTAGATAGTGGTTGTTCTAATCACATGTCTCATGATGCTTCATGGTTTTCTAATATGCATAATCCGTCATGTAAAGGTCATGTTGAAACAGGAGATGATACAACACATAAGATTATGCAGGTTGGAGATGTTGTTATGCAGGATAAGAGCAAGAAAAATTGCTTGAAGGATGTACTTTATGTGCCAACGATCACTAAGAATTTGATGTCGGTTGGTCAAATGGTAGAAAAAGGTCTACAAGTGAGATTTAATCATGCAGGTTGCTTCATTGAGGATCCAAAGCAAAGGAGGTTAATTGCTAGAGGTCAAAAACAAGGTAGATTGTTTACATTCAAGGTAAACCCAAATCATACAAACTATTTCTCTTATGGTATGCATCGAATAGCAGAGCTTGATCTATGGCACAAAAGGATTGGACACATGAATGTACACAGGTTAAAGGAGCTATCAAAGAAGAGGATTGTTGAAGGATTACCTGATCTTACTAAGCAACATATGGTGCATCTTTGTGAAGCATGTCAAATGGGTAAGCAGAGTAGACAACCTTTCAAGCATTCAAGCTATGTAAGTGATGGTTTGCTAGATCTCATACACACAGATGTGTGGGGACCTACTAAAGAGGCATCCTTGATTGGTAATAAGTACTATGTATCATTCATTGATGATCATAGTAGAATGACATTTGTGTATTTCATTAAACATAAGAGTGAGGTCTTTGATTGTTTCAAGAAGTTCAAATCATATGTCGAAAAGCAAACAGGAAGGTATATTAAGAAGCTAAGGTCTGATGGAGGGGGAGAGTATTTCTCTCAAGTTTTTACTGATTTTTTGTATGATGAAGGTATCAAAAGAGAAGTTACATGCAGGTATACTCCACAACAAAATGGAGTCGCAGAAAGAAGAAACAGAATCATAGCAGAAGCATCTAGAAGTATGCTTAATGATATGTGTTTGCCTAATTATTTTTGGGCTGAAGCTGTTAGCACAAGTGTTTACATTATGAATAGAGTTCCGACTGCTGGAGTTCATCATTTGACACCATATGAGGTATGGCATGGAAGGAAACCAAGTGTAAGTCATTTGAAAGTATTTGGTTGTGTATGCTATGTACATGTACCTAGTGAGGTGAGATCTAAACTTGATGCAAAATCAGAAAAATGTATATTTATTGGTTATGCAGATACTCAAAGAGGATATAGATGCTATAATCCTCATACCAATAAGGTTGTTGTGTCAAGAGATGTAAACTTTGATGAATCACTTTCATGGTATGCAGATAAGAATTGTTTGCAGGACATGGATGCAAATGAAGAAGGTGTGGTTGAAGGAGATGAATGCATAGTTCAGCCATCAGGAAGTTTAAATGATGAAAGGAGTGGTCTAGATGGAGAAAGAGGATCACCTTTCAATGGAAGATTAAGGCAAGAGTCACCTCCAAGTGTTAAAAGTAAAGGTAAACTCAAACTTGTTGAAGTTAATGATGAAGGAGAGGAAATTAGTGATGTATGTGAGTATGGAGAATCATCAAAGGTTCCTAATAAGAAAGGAAGAGCATCTACATTGGAGGTAAGAAGAACTTCAAGAGTAAGTAAGCAACCTCAAAGGTATACTTATGAATCTTTCATGAATACTCATTATGCTTTTATGACAAAAGTTGAGCAGGAAAATGAACCCACATGTTATGATGAGGCCAAAGGAGATGAAAAGTGGGAGAAAGCAATGAGAGAAGAAATGGAAGCACTTCAGGATAACAAGACTTGGAATTTAGTTCCAAGTACACCAAAGCAAAAGGTAATTGGTTGCAAGTGGGTTTTTAAGATTAAAAGAAATAGTGATGGTAGTGTGTCTAGATATAAGGCTAGACTTGTAGCAAAAGGATATAATCAAACTCAAGGTGTGGACTATGAGGAAACATTTAGTCCAGTAGCAAATATGGCAACGGTGAGAACTTTGTTGGCTTTAGCTGCAAGTAAAAGGTGGAATATATATCAACTCGATATAAAGAATGCCTTTCTTAATGGTGAGTTAAATGAAGAAGTGTATATGTCACAACCAGATGGTTATGTGGATGCAAAATATCCTAATCATGTATGCAGGTTAAAGAAGGCATTGTATGGTCTTAAGCAGGCACCAAGGGCATGGAATGCAAGGTTGGTAAAGTATCTTATGCTGCAAGGATACACAGCGAGTCATGCTGATCCTTCACTTTATGTAAAACATGTAGATGGCATGTGTATCTATGTATGCACTTATGTGGATGACTTGTTGATTACAGGGAATGATGCAAAAGCAATTGATGAGATAAAAGGTAATTTGGGAAAGGAATTTAAAATTTCAGATCTTGGTTTGCTCAGATACTTTCTTGGGATTGAAATTGTGTATAGCGATGAAGGTATGTGGTTGCTACAAAGAAAGTATATATGTGATATGCTGAAAAGGTTTGGTATGCAGGAATGTAAATTTGTTTCTACTCCAATGGAATGTAATGTAAAGCTGAGTGCAAAGGAAGGTGATGAGTTGCATGATATGAATGTATATAGATCCATGGTAGGATCTTTGATTTATGCAACAAAAACTAGACCTGATATATGTTATGCAGTGGGAGTATTGTCACAGTTTATGCATGAACCTAGAGTACCTCATATGCATGCAGCGAAAAGAGTGCTTAGGTATTTGAAAGGTACCATGAACGAAGGATTATTTTATAGTCATGATGTTGATCTAACTCTTAAAGTCTTTAGTGATGCAGATTGGGCTGGAAGCAAAGATGACAGAAGATCCACAAGTGGATATGTGGTAATAGCAGGAAACAAGACATTAACATGGAGTTCAAAGAAACAGCCTACAGTTGCTTTATCTTCTACAGAGGCTGAGTATAGAGGTTTAGCATTGGCTACTACTGAGGTTATGTGGTTTAAAAAGTTGTTTCATGACTTGAATGTGCAGGTTGATGTACCACTGATATATGGGGATAACTTGAGCAGCATTCATATGACCTCAAATCCTATTTTTCATGCTAGAACAAAGCATATAGAGGTTCACTATCATTATGTTCGAGAGAAGGCCATGAACAATGAAGTGCAGGTTTCTTTTGTTGGAACAAAGGATCAAGTTGCAGATATCTTCACCAAATCCTTGGATGGACCAAAGCTTCAAAGATTCAACTATATTCTTGGCATGAAGGAAATACCCTTTGAAACTTGAGGGGGAGAATGTTGCGAACATTTGTTTTATGTAGGGTACAAGTTTCAAATTATGTAAATACCTTTGGGAAGTCTTCAAATACTTCAAGAAGGCTCATATTATTCATAAAATTTAGCAAAAATACCACGTGAGTTCTAGAACATGGTGAGTCAAATTAGTGAGTCACAAGGGAGCTTCAGTGGTGTCCTAGTGGAAGGTCGATGTGGCTAGTTCTCAAAGTCCATCAATACTTTGCTTATTTGAGCACTTGAGTCATGTAATACCTCCATCCAAGTGTCTACCACGAATTTAGATGTATTAGGAAGGTTTTAGATTAGTTTCCCATGCTATAAAAAGATGAGAAAAGTCCTGATCTTGTGGGATGTCCAAGAGAGTATCTCTATGCTACTCTAGTTTTTGTATGCAGAGCTTGCAGAGCTTGTATCTCCCTCATTATATATCCAAATTACATGTTTGATAGCTCATTTGAAAGATCTTCTTGTCTACTTTCATAGTACCAATTTTCATAATCATTGGATTTGTGAGCTGAGAGCAACACTCTCTGCAAGTAGTGTGTGTTCTCTGTTTTTTATCCCTGCTGAAGGTCTCCATTAAACATCCAACTTGCAGAGGTCATATCTCCTTGTGTATGTATCCAAATCATGTGTTCTTTGGCTTGTTAGAAAGCTCTCCAAGTCTATTTGTATTCTGGAAATTTTCAGACTCATTGGAGTTGTGAGTTAAGAGCAGTAGTCTCTGCAAGTGATGTATGTCCTCAGGTTCATCTCTGTATCAAGGTCTCCATTAAAGCTGCATATTGCAGAGGTCATAGCTCATTGAGTATTTATCCAAATTGAGTGTTCTTTGGCTCATTGGAAAGCTCTTGGTCTCTAGTATATGTGGTTAAAACAGTTTTAAAAACTTTTGAGTGAGTAGAGAGTAGTAAGCTCTGCAAGCATGACTGGTTTTCTATGATGAAGTTTGTGAGAAGGTCAACTTGTTCCTAGGGGGTTCCACCTACTTCCTGCTATACTTTGGAGGTCAATAAACTCCAAAATTTTTATGGTCAGGCAAGAAAAGATTCTAGGACACATAGTGTCAAAGAATGGCATATCTACGGACGAGGAAAAAGTTAGAGCTATTGCAGAGCTACCTAGGCCAAAGAATGTCAAGGAAGTACAAGCTTTTATGGGGCATTGTGGTTATTACCGACGGTCTATACACATGTATGCCATCATAGCAAAGCCTCTGTATGGACTTTTAACCAATTTTGAGTGGACTAACGAGTGTGAGAACTCCTTCAATGAGCTTAAATGATGATTATGTTTAGCACCAATCTTGACCACACCAGATTGGAATAAGCCCTTCCATGTGCATGTGGATGCATCCAATTATGCTATTGGATGTGTGCTAGTACAACCTACGGGCAAAGGTAATATGGATCTTCCAATTGCCTATGCTAGTAGACAATTGAATGCAGTTGAACGAAATTATACCACCACTAAACGAGAAGGATTAGGCATGGTGTATGCAGTTAAAATGTTTAGACACTATTTGCTTGCAAATAAGTTTAAATTTTTTACTGTTCATCAAGCACTGTTATACTTGGTAAACAAGCCATGCAATACATGCAGATTAGTAAGATGGTTCCTCTTACTGATGGAATATGACTTTGAGGTTGTGATGAGGAAAGGGAAGACTCATTTGAGAGCAAATCATCTCTCTAGGCTCACATCAGGAGAGGCTCCACAAGGAGTATCAGATGACCTTCCTGATGATTACTTATTTAATTTGGAAGTCATACCTCAGTGGGCTAAGACACTAGTGCCAGTATTGACATACATGCCTAAACATCTAGTAGTAAACACTCAAGATAGGGAGATAGTAAAAGCCCAAAAATACCAGATCATGGTTGGAAGTATGTACAAGCATACAAATCAAGGGATCCTAGCTTGTTGTGTGGAAGAGGATGAGTATGCAAATGGTTGCAATTAGCACATGTAGGTGCATTAGAGCAACACTAATCGAGGCAACGAACCTACAGACACTAAGGAGACTTGGAGTGCATTGGCCGACTATGGAAGCTGATGTCCATAAATTGTGCAAGGAATAACCGATCTGCTGCACTAAACCACCAGTGGAGCATGCCACTCTTTATCAAGTGTCCATGGTGCAAAATTAGAGTAACCCATTAGTAGCCTTCTTGAGGACGAAAACATTTCCTCAAGATATGACCCTCACGAGGCAGAGAAGTTAGAACAAGAAGCCCTAGACTACTCACTTATTGGTGATAATTTATACAAGCGTGGTAAAGATGGTTACCTGAGACTATGTGTCCATGAGAGTGAATATCTCAAGATCTTGGAAACTGCTCACGAAGGTGTAGCAGGAGGACATTTTGGACCAGACCGGGTGATTAAAGCAATCCTATTTGCAGGCTTGTGGTGCACAACCCTTCACATGGATGCACATACCTATGTGAAGAGGTGTGATGTGTGTCAACGAACTCAGTATCCTATACGTAAAGATGAGATGCCACTAAAACCTATGATGGGTGGACGAGCATTCTCTAAGTGGGGAATAGATTTTGTCGGTCCTATTAATCCTCCAGCTAAGAGTTCACATGCTGAATATATCATTGTGGCCACAGACTATCTAACCAAGTGGGTGGAGGTAAAAGCCACCATGAAGAACGATGCTCAAACGACAGCTAAGTTCTTATTTGAGAATGTGTTCACTAGATACAGGCTACCTATTGAGCTAGTAAGTGATAGAGGCACTCACTTCTTGAATGAAGTTATTGAAAATCTTCTCCAAGCATTCTTGGTAGTACATAAGAAGTCTGCCCCTTATCACCCACAAGCTAATGGGCAAGCCGAAAGCACAAATAAGATTATATGCAATGTATTGACCAAACTAGCGAATAATAAACACTCTGATTGGGACAAAAAATTACACCATTCTATTTGGGCATACAAAGTTGCCTATAAAACGATACTCCAAGCCACACCCTTTCATATGGTATTTGGCCAAAATGCAGTGCTACCATTGGACTTCTTGATACCTACATTGAAAGTAGCTCAAGAGCATGAGTGGATAGGGCATGAGCTCTCCTCTACAATCTTTGATCTTGAACGATTGGGTGAAACACGATTGAGAGTGGCAATAGGAATATACGCAGCCAAGAAGAGGAAAAAAGCATATTTTGATGCACATGTGAAGGACAAAGGTTTGGAAACAGGAGACCTAGTCTTAGTCTACACTTTAAAGCAACATGCACAGAAATTAGAGAAGAGAGGCTATGGACCTATGATCATCAATAGGATCTCAACTAGTGGAGCAGTTCAATTAGCTACTCTAGAAGGTGATGTTCTCCCTAGTTACATTAGTGGATGCAGAGTCAAGTTATATCAGGAACCCCTTATGGAGGAAATGTTAAATCGACCCAATATTGCAAAGAAACATAAAGAAGAGGAAAAACGAATTCGAGAAGAGGCACAGGTAGAAGCATTGGAACGCATCCGAAGAATGAAATTGAGAAGACAGGGCAGAGATCAACCTAGGACAGACACATATGCAAATCTAGTGTATCCTATGGCTGTGTGAAGTTTCAGGTATTAGCTCTCATATAATAATTGACCGATGTCCTTTTGTAACTTTAGAAATAGGACAAGGAAAGAGTGCAAGGACTATAAGGGCCTTGATTGACTCAGGTGCCGCCACTAGTGCTGTTAAATTTTCTTACTGTCAAAAGTTGAAATTAAATGTCAATCCTATAGAAGCATATCTCGTAGGACTAGGAGGCGTGGAAACCCCTTGCATGGGCGAGGTGGAACTTCCCGTCCACATTCAAGATGTTTTACTGACAGTTAAAGTACTAGTGTGTCAAGATGAGGATCTCACTGAGCCTCTTGTCTTGGGTCAAGATTGGATCTATGATCATGCAGTCAACCTAAATCTAAGAAGTGGACTTCTTCAGGTATGGGTAAATCAGAGTCGAATTACAGTTGAGTTAGACAATGGAGCACTCAAGGAACTAGGAAAGGCACACACTCCTGGTCCTTCCAGGAGTACACATGAAGATGACCATGCTATTCTTGCCAAAACTATGTGATGTAGAGGGATGATTATCTCAACAAAGAAGCCAAGGATACGATGGAACTCCCTTCAGATGCAGCAACTAGAGGCAGATAAAATGCAGAAAAAGCAGACTACTTATGCTCAAAGCCAAAAGAAAGTACAAAGCAAGGTGTCCCAACCACCAAAACAAATATGGGTGCAGAAAGGCGAGCATCCTATTGCCGTCAAGCCACAACAACTTGATCAATTTCCTATTAGTGATCAACAACACGACACTAATAAGAAATTCTTCAAAAATTCTCCTACGAAAGTAAATTCTATATGGGTACCCAAGAAGTCGATGAAGGTTGACCCACAATCAAGACAAATTTGGGTGCATAAGGCTTGCTTGTGGTCTCAAATAGCTACACATAAACCACACCCTGTACAACATGGTTCACTCACACGAACAGCTGAGTCCCACCCATATTCGACACACCCAAACACATATTTGTCCTAGAGCATGAGTAGAATCACTTGTAAATGGGTCCCTAAAAAGCCTCATTTACAAGTAGACATTCTTATTAAGCCCACTAGAGTCTACACAAATCAACAAAGAAAGCCATCCACTGTGTTTGGAAGCCCAAACTTTGTAATAAACCACCTGATTCCATTGAAAAGCCACCTCCGCTTATTAACTATGTCCACACTGCACCGCACCATCCCAATTAGCACATAGGAACCCTGCATCTGCTAACCACATTTCACACTCATAACCACATGAGCACGAACTAACTAACTAACTAACTCTCAGTTCATCATGTTAATGTTGTAATAGGGACACATGACCACTTTGTGTCCATTTGCAATGTTAACCTTCATTTGTATATTCTCATAGAACCGGCGACCAGTTTCTTCAATATGGCTGAGGCTACAGGAACTAGCTCCCAAGCAGGCACTAGCCCTCAGATTGTGGACATTGAAAGTCTCCCCATTGAGGAGGAGTTGCAGGAAAGACCACTGGCATTGAGAGCATTACATGCCATACCTGTTCAGAATCCTCCCCAGGGGCACACATCACCAGTAAGCAAAAACTCACATTGGTTCAGTGATGTGGCAAGACCTCTTGGAGAAGGCACTTACTTGTGGGAGGCAGAAATAGAGTTCAATGGATGTTGGGGCAGGTATCATTTCTTTACCAGAGAGTTTGAGAGGCTTCAAAATAATGAAGGGTCGAAACTGATATGGAAGAAGGCGGGATTATATGATTACTTCAAAGCTCAGTTACCCAAGCCAGACTTTCTACAATGTTCATACTTGATTAGCACCCTCACTCCCAGTAAAGAGAAAAAGGGGTACAACACCTTTGTCCTACCATCTCTTACAAGAGGTAATGAACTGAAGCGCTTCAAATTGATAAACAATTTGGTAAGGGAAGCTCTAGATATGAAGGGTATGCACATCCCCACAGAGAAAGAGTCAATGGTCCCAGACAATATGAAGAACAGGAACCTGACTAAACTGAAGGACATGGTGGCAATGACTCCAACTATTGACATTCACCTCCGAATGTGCATGCAACACTTCATGTTCCTTGCGCAAGAGAGATTCATAATGCCACCTAAGAAGATATGGTTCAGTTTATACTTAGCAGATGCGTTTAATTTGACAATCAACATGCCTCCTTGGATTATTGACCAAATACACCTGGCACATCAACGATGGTATAAGAAGCAAAAGTCAATACTTTATGGATGTTGTGCTCTTACAAGGATTGTTTATCTGTGCTTGGCATATGATGTGCCAATTCAAAGGGCACTTGTTTGGACCAGGGTGCAAGAATTTCAGCGAATACTATCAACCGCAGGGCCTCCATCCAAGAAAATGAGGGGAGCAATTCAGATGCCCTATGCACAAGCCCGAGGTGCTACACTGACACCAGACACAACTCCACGACTTCCAAGGCACGTGCAACCCTTTACCATCAGACTATCGAGGAACAGTGCAGAAGGGCCAAATCTGGTGTTTCCACCTATACCCACCAACTTAGAGTTCCCTCATGGCTTTACACTGGAAGATCTAACTGATGAGGAGATAGCAAGAATAATCAATGCAACGAATTTGGAAGTTGAAGCAGAGCTATTAAGTGGGCAATAGACAATCATGTACCAACCCCATCCAAGCCAACCAGAAGTCGTCGAAGTAGAGGAAGATGAAGAGTGGACTGTAGAAGAGGAGCAAGAGGATGAATAAGAAGGACTATCCGACGAAGAAGAGTATGAATATGAGCAAGAAGTTATACCGAAACTTGAGGGTGCCATGGCTTATACAACACAATTGAAAAAATTGTATGATACCATCAACCGAGTCCAGGAGCAACACAAACTATCCTTGGCAGCAGGAAAGGCCCTCATGAAACAGATCTTGGAGGACGAAGGTGTGGATGAACAATACAGGGCAACCCTTGACATGATTGCTAATGCATTGGGGGTACCTGATAGAGTGCATACCGCTCTCGCACTCGCAAAGATCGGAGCGAAGATACGACAGATGCCCCCTAGACCAAGGAAACAAATGAATGTCTTGGTATCAGAACCACAGGGTACCACATCCACAACCACGGGTGCAACTCATACTGATGAAGCCCATACCTCAAGTGCACCCTCCCCCCCAACTGCACCACCTTCACCTCCTACCACCATTGTCACCACCACTGTCACAGCCTTAGATTCCACTTCCCATACCAAAGCACAGACTGTGAGTCAACCCTCACAATCCACACAACCTGCACCACCAATATTGTAAAGGGTACCACTAACACTATAATTCTAACCGTAGCCACTGAAAACCCCACTCCCCCAATCACACTTCCTGGTGGTTCATATTCACAATTACACACACCACTTTACACCTTCACAACCATCACCACACCGACAATTCCCATGTTCACAATCACTCCCATGATTGCATCCACATATGACTTCATGGACATATCACCCACTTCCACACCTCTCCCTCCCCCCATATTTCCACAATCTCCGATTCCCCCACCACCCACTTCACCTTCTCAAGCACAACATACACACTCCCATTTCGTTTTCCCTACCCTCCTGCATTCAACACCTTTCCAGCATCCACTCCTGTTAATAATGTATTTAACACGTTGTCGTGAAGATCTTGTCTTCACGATTATCATCCAAATAGATGAAAATGCTCTAATGTTGTCTCTAACTTTCCATGAAGAACACTCTTATATTCACACACTATATAGTGTGTGTATGTGTCATAACTTGGCTGTGTACATTTTTTTTTTCACATATATGATTTTTCATGAGACTCAAGGAAGGGTAATGTGAAACCAAAATATTCGCAAATGAAAGCCAAAGGTGAATAGAAAGGAAATTATGATAGACATCGCATGGCCAATACAATGATTATGGATAATGCCAAATTGGACGATAGTAATATGATAATGGTTTGAAGAATGTATCAAGAAAATAACCAGATGGATGGCACTCATCTACGTTTTGGAGATAATGTTTCCGCGGGAGATTCTCATCAATCATCGAAGCAAGACAATAGATATCATATGAGCTGTTGTTAAAAACAGATACAATATGTGAAGGTGAAGTTATGCATGGCAAAAAGGAGGCACACATCAGTTAATTTGGGAAGGAGAATAGCGATAGGTGCCGTCAAGAGTGAGCTTCTGTAGTGTGCATGCAGGAAAGAGGGGGGGGGGACATGCAGATATTAAAAGAGAACGCTGCGTAGGAAAAAAGGCGGGGACAAAAACGATTGAGCAATTGCCACATTCATGGCATGATACTATTGGCGGCTGCACTTTATATGCATGTTGGTAAGCTTTGTGAAGGAGATATATCCTTGGATAGTTTTCTGCGAGTGATCCATGAATTCTAGGAACTGATAATGCTACGAATGAGTCGAAACAGGCTCAAAGAGGAGTGAAGCGCATGTAGAAGGGGAGGAAAAAGCTGTGGCAGAGATAGAGATTCCGACATGTTCTTAGTGCTGATGAAAGCTTGTTTCATCAATAACTAAACTCTGCAAGAATCGGAATTTTAGCGATTGATCTCTCTGACAGTGACCTAATCATGTTCATATCTGAAGAAAGAGAGAAATATACAACAGAGGGGGAATGGTCAGACGCTTGATTGTGGGGGAGTTCCTCCAAACGTCTAATAGACAGATGTCTGACAAATCTTAGGTAGACCACAAAGGGCTCTCGGAGAAGGGCTAACAGTGCGCATATTTGGGAGTTACGCATGTAAGATTGGAGGGTTCTTGATCTGCTGAAGTTGGATGATCGCTAAATCGTTGTGAGGAGGACCTTGGTCGCTGAAGAAGTTAATCACAGGAAACAATTGAAATTGAGCTATTGGACGAGCGCACCTTGGATCATGACCAAGGGGGTCGGCTTAACTGCAAACGAGGGCTGAAGGAAGGGCGCAGTCCATTTCAGAGAGAAGAAAGGGGGATGCGCGCATGCGATTAGGAAGAAAGGGGACAAAAGGACGAAGGGAGTTCTGGAGGAAGAAGGAGACAGTGAGAAGCGGGGCAGACCATTTCACAGAGGAGGAAAGCCATTGCAGAGGGGAGAGTACAGAGTCACTTCAGGACCTCTGATATCGAAAGATTGTTCGGGCCAACAGGGAAAAAGTACAAAGTTCTTATTGGATTCAGTGTATTAGTGCTGGTATGAACGGGGCACATCAGGCAGCAAGAGGATGCAAGGGAGAAAGAAATAGCGAAGTCTCGAATTCCATCTGAAGAATTCCATATGAAGACTGGGTTTTACTCCATCGAATAACAGAGTGATGCGCATGACTAGAGGGGAAAAGCTCTTTCAGCTCATGGACAAAAACACAGGCCACGCACATAGGCGCAAACAACAAACACAATCACAACTGAGTTTTTCATTTTTTTTTATTATCTTTATTAGGTTCTAGCAGAGCTTGACATTCTCCTCAAAATAAACGTGTGATTCGTCCGCTTGATTGATTAGATATAGATGTACCTGTTTGGGTAAACATGGAGAAATATAATCTTTATCAATATGAAAAAGCAATAGTGATAACAGAGAGGAGAAGCAATTAACGACACACACAAAAAATACTGAAAGAGAATTGATGGGTATGCATGTCATAGGTTTGCCTCTTTTCACCTAGGAGTCACAATGGAACAGTTCTTAGTTGTAGAGATTCCAGGACAAACTCAGAATATTGAATTTCATTTTTCACAGAGTTTTGCCAAAGTGATTGAAGTTGTTGCAATAGGATCTTAATCCTTGCGATGTTTTTTTTTACCTAGGATGTGATAGATATAGTTCGAGTTTTACTCGTCGCTATTGATTTTGTGATCATTGGAGTATACCAATGTTTTTTAGAAATAGTTTGACACCGATTTTTTATTATTAGCTATGTTTTTTGCTTTACGAATCACTATGCACACTCTGATCTATTAGCTTAATAATGATGCATAAAGTATGAAGCTATGTTTTATCTGTTGAGATTGGATATGCAGTAGTTTTGATGGTTGCTCATGATAATCGCTCGCGAAAATAACTCATCGAATAATGGATTAAGATTCACGATAAGATGCGAATTGTTATAATGGTTTGACTTGCTCATCATGAATCAACCAAAGATGGGATATGTTATAAAATACATATGAAGTTCTTAAAGCAGTTATCACTTCTTGATAATCACTACTTAATTCATTGCTGCAATATACGTGTTTGGTTTTGATAACGTTGTTGAAATTAAAGAAATGTGTGCCTATGTAAAATCATGACTGATACATAACTATTCGATTCATTTAAGTCTCTAAATTACTCGTAGAATTGTGTGAATGAACTTTTGATTTGTAAAGATCCTGAATTGATTGAGTTCTAAGCTCTTGAATATATGATGGGTTATTTTGCAAATGCATTATTGAACAATCTTCTTTGAGTCATAAGAGACCTGAGCTTGCTCCAAGCACCCTGCGTGCGCCGTTAGTTTGGGCGGTCGACCTGATCCTCCGACCGTCGCTTTTGCACCGACATATTGGTGAACCCGACGTGAAGAAACGGCCTTGCAGCTCAGGTATAGATCTTTAAATATTGCTTGCATGTGCATACATTATATCGACAGGTTGAATTGCAGAAGCTTCTTCATCCGTGGGAGCAGTGGCTGTGTCTTTAGAACCTTGCACTTTTCTAGGTGTTGAGGGCTGTTCCCTAGGGAACTGAGCGCCTGCACGAAGAGTGGTAAGTAGCTATCCTCATCTCGTCACCCCACTCATCGACATTAGAAGCAGGAACGTTTGCACAATCATCCATTAGCAATTGATGTATTAGATTTTGAACCTATTAAAAATTGTATAAATTTACACACATTCACTCTTTGAGCCTCTTCTTTGACTGAGAGTGCAGGTATTGATCTATCCTCTAAGACTTCTTGTTTCTCTAATATCAATGGGTAAATTAAGAATGCAAATTTGGGACTTGAAGCGCAATTCAAACATTTAGAGGATAAGCTAAACTCATCAAATCAAGTCAAATTTAAAGAAGTATTTGTGTTAATTGACAAGTTAAGTGAGTTTTCAAATTCAAATAGTGTGATGTGTGGAATTTTACAAGAAATTGTTAAAAATTTAAAGACCCAAATAGATGATTTGACCAAACAAGTCAATGAACTCCCTAAATGCAAGTGCAAACATGAACATAAAATGCAAAGTTTATCTCCAAATTTGCCTAATGAAACCCATATGAATGAGTATAGGAGATTCACCTATAGGGCTATAAATAGGAAAGTATATCCCTTAAGATGCTTTTGGTGTGACCAAATAGGTCATATGTATGAGGATTGTGTTGCTTATAATAATGCATGTCAAATCACTTAGTCATTACACATGACCTTAAGATTTGTGATTATCAAACACAACTACCTTTGCGTTTAAACTTAGGTCGAGGAGGGATTAGAGAGTACTTTGAACAAATAAAATTTAGTCCTAAAACCCAACTTCAAATACAATGGAAACCTAAGAACTATGATGAGAAAACCAAGTTTTATGAGTTACAATTTAAGAACAAAAGTGAAACTCAAGATGAACTCCTTGACAATGATATCAATGATCAAAACCTTCTTAAATCTAAATCTATGAGTAAGATTGATATTCAAACTACATCTAAGGATCAAGATACGTTGAAAAAGATTAAGAAAGAAGATGTTGTCAGGATAAAAGATGAAGAAAATGAACAATCAATTGATGGAAATAAAGACACATGTGGTTAAAATAGAACCTAAAGTCATAGTAAATGACAATAAATATGACCAAAATAAAAATGATGAAAGAATAGTTCAAACATCTGAAGATGAAAATCTTCAAATTCAATTAGAATATGACAAGAATATGGAAAAATGGGTACAAGAAGCCATATAGAAGATTGAAAATAATACCAAAAACTCATTTAAAGTTAAGAAAAAGGAGAAGAATTTAAGAGAGTAGTTTTATTGTGATGGAATTTTTTATTGAAGATAAAACTTTTCAATTTTTGTTATTGCTTGCTGTATATATGCCTGTTTTCCTAAAGTTGAGAAACATATACCTAAATTGTTTTGGTTTATGAAGTTTTATGCTTGGAAAAGCTAGTTAAAAGCGTATGATAAAGTTTTGCATTATGATTTGCTTGACCAAAAGAATATTAAAATATGAAACACAAAGTTTGTTGGCTACAAATTAAATTAAAACATGTTTGAAATTATATGCACAATATGCTTGCAAATAAGTTTGATCAATATGCTTGTAATTTCCTAAACTTATGATGAACTTATGATTTTTTTCCTTTCACAATTAGGAAGAAATCTATTATGATGAACAATTATGAAGAACATTATTATAATGAAATGATGAATATTTTGATCAAAATGATTTTGTTTACAACAAATATGATGGTTGTATTATACTATGAACATTATGATTTTTTTCTGAAATTTATGAGCTTTGTTACAAAGGTTGAAAAAGCTAATGTGAAACTTATGAATTTTATTTCATAGATTGAAAAACCTATTGTTAAAATTAAGAATGCATTATTTATGAAAATTATAACCACTATGAATTTCTTATGATGAAATTTGTGACATGATGAAGATGAATCTGATAGAATATATGCATTTCTATTTGCAAGATAAATGATAATGAAGATTACTTGTTTTGTAGCTTCTACTTTGTGATTGCTTACAGGTCCTGAAGATGAATTGATCAAAGTAATTGAAGATTTTATGTCAAAAGTTTTGATGAACTTAAAGAGAGCTAAAGATGGAGTCAATATAGATCAGGTGAAAAAGTTCTAAACCTGATTTATGTTTTAATTTGTTATGAAAGTTCATGCATTATCATAATTAGATATGTACATTCTTCAGATAGGTTAAGAGACTTCTTAAAATTATGAAAAGTAGAATTTATACTGAAGTAGGAACGTGCTTGAAGTGAAGATAGGGATTAGAGACCTATGGCTGTCATATGAATAGTTGAAGGAACCCTTAATTTGCAACTCCTAGTAGAAGTAGGCTTGTTTTTTATAGGTAAGCTTCCTTAAATCTCATCCATTTTACTAAAGAGATCCTAGTTCCGCTTTTAGCTTACCTCTAGATCCTTTGCTCTGATTAGGGGTTAAGCCTTTCCCCTTCATCAAAAAAGTTGCGAAGAAAAATTGAAAGCAGTACATTAATGGTTGTTGCATATGAAAAGAGAAAATGACAAAAAGAAAAATTATGATGGAAAAAGAGATGAAAGAAAAATCAAATGATTTCAATGAATCACTTGTGGTCTTGAAATCACTTCTGAATTGAAAAGCGGGCTATATAAGGCGGATATATGCTAGAGGGGAATTAGTTTTTTGTATCTTAATGGAAAATGGCTAAGAGATGAGGATAGAAGGCTTATATAACATATGCTTTACTTATGAACAGAGTTAATAGAAGAGTTAGTACGAACACTATTTGAATGATTTCTATAGTTTCTTTCTAAAACCTGTTTTCCAACTCATGCATCGAACGAAAAGGTTGAAATTCAAGTTTACATAATTCTATAAGTTTTCTTTGCTATCAAAAGATGTACTAATGATGGAAGCATTTTTTATAGACTATATTCATTTGAGTCATGAACAATTTTCAAAAGAATTTGATATTGCCTTCTCTGATCTGCAGGTTTGGTGCATCCGGAGGAAGCACAGGTTTGGAGGGGGTGAGTGTCGTGAAGATCTTGTCTTCACGATTATCATCCAAATAGATGAAAATGCTCTAATGTTGTCTCTAACTTTCCATGAAGAACACTCTTATATTCGCACACTATATAGTGTGTGTATGTGTCATAACTTGGATGTGTACATTTTTGTTTTTCACATATATGATTTTTCATGAGACTCAAGGAAGGGTAATGTGAAACCAAAATATTTGCAAATGAAAGCCAAAGGTGAATAGAAAGGAAATTATGATAGACATCGCATGGCCAATACAATGATTATGGATAATGCCAAATTGGACGATAGTAATATGATAATGGTTTGAAGAATGTATCAAGAAAATAACCAGATGGATGGCACTCATCTACGTTTTGGAGATAATGTTTCCGCGGGAGATTCTCATCAATCATCAAAGCAAGACAATAGATATCATATGAGCTGTTGTTAAAAACAGATACAATATGTGAAGGTGAAGTTTTGCATGGCAAAAAGAAGGCACACATGAGTTAACTTGGGAAGGAGAATAGCGATAGGTGCCGTCAAGAGTGAGCTTCTGTAGTGTGCATGCAGGAAAGAGGGGGGGGGGGGACATGCAGATATTAAAAGAGAACGTTGTGCAAGAAAAAAGGCGGGGACGGAAACGATTGAGCAATTGCCACATTGATGGCATGATACTGTTGGCAGCTGCACTTTATATGCATGTTGGTAAGCTTTGTGAAGGAGATATATCCTAGGATAGTTTTCTGCGAGTGATCCATGAATTCTAGGAACTGATAATGCTAGGAATGAGTCGGAACAGGCTCAAAGAGGAGTGAAGCGCATGTAGAAGGGGAGGAAAAAGTTGTCGCAGAGACAGAGATTCCGACATGTTCTTAGTGCTGATGAAAGCTTGTTTCATCAATAACTAAACTCTGTGAGAATCAGAATTTTAGTGATTGATCTCTCTGACAGTGACCTGATCATGTTCATATCTGAAGAAAGAGAGAAATATACAACAGAGGGGGAATGGTCAGAGGCTTGATTGTGGGGGAGTTCCTCCAAACTTCTAATAGATGGATGTCTGACAAATCTTAGGTAGACCACAAAGGGCTCTCGGAGAAGGGCTAACAGTGCACAGATTTGGGAGTTACGCATGCAAGATTGGATGGTTCTTGATCTTCTGAAGTTGGATGATCGCTAAATCGTTGTGAGGAGGACCTTGGTCGCTGAAGAAGTTAATCACAGGAAACAATTGAAATTGAGCTATTGGACGAGTGCACCTTGGATCATGAGCAAGGGGATCAGCTTAACTACAAACGAGGGCTGAAGGAAGGGCGCAATCCATTTCAGATAGAAGAAAGGGGGATGCGCGCATGCAATTAGGAAGAAAGGGGACAAAAGGACGAAGGGAGTTCTGGAGGAAGAAGGAGACAGTGAGAAGCGGGACAGACCGTTTCACAGAGGAGGAAAGCCATTGCAGAGGGGAGAGTACAGAGTCACTTCAGGACCTCTGATACCGAAAGACTGTTCGGGCCAACAGGGAAAAAGTGCAGAGTTCTTATTGGATTTAGTGTATTAGTGCTGGTATGAACGGGGCACATCAGGCAGCAAGAGGATGCAAGGGAGAAAGAAATAGCGAAGTCTCGAATTACGTCTGAAGAATTCCATATGAAGACTGGGTTTTACTCCATCGAATAACAGAGTGATGCACATGATTGGAGGGGAAAAGCTCTTTCACCGCATGGACAAAAACACAGGCCACACACATAGGCGCAAACAGCAAACGCAATCACAGCTGAGTTTTTCATTTTTTTTTATTATCTTTGTTAGGTTCTAGCAGAGCTTGACGTTCTCCTCAAAATAAACGTGTGATTCGTCCGCTTGATTGATTAGATATAGATGTACCTATTTGGGTAAACATGGAGAAATATAATCTTTATCAATATGAAAAAGCAATAGTGATAACAGAGAGGAGAAGCAATTAACGGCACACACAAAAATACTGAAAGAGAATTGATGGGTATGCATGTCATATGTTTGCCTCTTTTCACCTAGGAGTCACAACGGAACAGTTCTCAGTTGTAGAGATTCCAGGAGAGACTCAGAATATTGAATTTCATTTTTCACAGAGTTTTGCCAAAGTGATTGAAGTTGTTGCAACAAGATCTTAATCCTTGCGATGTTTTTTTAACCTAGGATGTGATAGATATAGTTCGAGTTTTACTCGTCGCTATTGATTTTGTGATCATTGGAGTATACCAATGTTTTTCAGAAACTGTTTGACACCGATTTTTTATTATTAGCTATGTTTTTTGCTTTACGAATCACTATGCACACTCTAATCTATTAGCTTAACAATGATGCGTAAAGTATGAAGCTATGTTTTATCTATTGAGATTGGATATGCAGTAGTTTTGATGGTTGCTCGTGATAATCGCTCGTGAAAATAACTCATTGAATAATGGATTAAGATTCACGATAAGATGCGAATTGTTATAATGGTTTGACTTGCTCATCATGAATCAACCAAAGATGCGATATGTTATAAAATACATCTGAAGTTCTTCAAGCAGTTATCACTTCTTGATGTATGAACTAGTATTTGATAATCACTACTTAATTCATTGCTGCAATATACGTGTCTGGTTTTGATAACGTTGTTGAAATTAAAGAAATGTGTGCCTATGTAAAATCATGACTGATACATAACTATTTGATTCATTTAAGTCTCTAAATTACTGGTAGAATTGTGTGAATGAACTTTTGATTTGTAAAGATCCTGAATTGATTGAGTTCTAAGCTCTTGAATATATGATGGGTTATTTTGCAAATGCATTATTGAACAATCTTCTTTGAGTCATAAGAGACCTAAGCTTGCTCCAAGCACCCTGCGTGCGTCGTTAGTTTGGGCGGTCGACCTGATCCTCCAACCGTCGCTTCCGCGCCGACAACGTTGTACCAATGTATGTCTCAATTACAACAACATTACCAACACCTAGATGCTCAGCATACGAGCCTGTTCAAAAACCATGAAACGCTACAAGAAAGGTTCATTAATTTAGAGACAGAGAAGAGGCTATTACAACAGCAGTTTAATACTTTACAAGCACAACATGATCAGTTAATAGCCAATCCATCCTAGCCAGATACTGAAGAAAAACAACAACTCGATGATATGTTACACGCTCAGATAATGGACAATCTCAAGCTTAGGTGCAACCTTGTCTTACTACAAAAGCACATGTCCGCAGCACTCGAAGAGAATAAACGACTACAGAAATAGAACGAAGAAAACTTGGAAGCGGCAATGGAAGGTTCACCGCAGGAAATCGACCCAGAGAATTTC
This sequence comes from Ceratopteris richardii, assembly GCA_020310875.1. Taxonomy (NCBI): domain Eukaryota; kingdom Viridiplantae; phylum Streptophyta; class Polypodiopsida; order Polypodiales; family Pteridaceae; genus Ceratopteris; species Ceratopteris richardii. Next base: position 61,745 of record CM035409.1, read on the forward strand.
AAGGCCATCCCATTTGATAATATGCAAATTGTATTGGAAACACACGCCGATCTCCTAGAAGCCCACACAGCCTTAGAAAAAGAGAGGGATGACCTACTAAAGCAACTGGCAGCTCAGCAAGAGTCACCAAAAGAAGTCACAGACGAAGCACACACATCTCAAGAAGTCGCAGAACTCAGAGCACAACTGGCATAACTACAAAATAAAGTTCTTCAATATGATCGTCAACCCTCTCCCCTTGTGGAGCCGGAACCTAAGGACTTAGTTCCAATTGAAGTTGAGGAGATTTTTGAAGACCCATACGTACCCATGCCTGCACCAGGGGGTAAGCAAACAGAGGAAGGAATGGACACAATTGAGATCGAAGCTCCTAAATGGATACAAAAGTTAGAGAAGGTTGGTGCAACCCATGATGAGAGAGTTGCAGTATAGATACAGTCAATACAGTCCCGATTGCAAGAAGTCGTCATCAAATCGAATTACTTCAAAAACCTCTCCCATCATTGGTGGCTTGGCACGTCCGATGATTTGTATGTTCCATTCTGCATATTAATGGCAGATTATAATGCTGAAATAAAGCAGCGCACAACAAAAGGACTGTAGCTCAATGATGAGTAGCACCTCCTTTAATGTCAATCCGGGAAGACGTGAGGATGGTATGAAGACCTCGAGCAAGTGGCGGCACAAGTGCGTGAGTGAGAAGCACACAAGCATGCACACACATACACACACACGCGCACACAAGGCAAGACAAGGAGAGAGAATCAATGGAGTTCTTTAGATTACTTTCATAAGCTCTTACAAGTTCGTTTCAATTACAATTCAGCCTCAAAAATAAGCTCTCTAGCTCTTTTTATAGTTTTTGACTAGCTTTGGCCCTGTTCAGACCTAGTGTCCGGCCTAGTTAAAAATTAGGTTCCAGGGCTTATTTGGGGGCTCAAACGAGATCTAAAAAATACGAAAATTGGCACGCAACTACTTCTAGGGCTCCTCAAGCTCAAGGACTCCTTGGCTTGCACAAAATGGAGCTGCAAAATGTGAAATGATATTTACAATGATTATTAGTGATAAAAATCACTGTTGTTGTAGGGATTTCTTCTAGTGATCTGCCATACATATCTTCGAGCTCCCTACTTGCTCTTCCTCCCTGCATGTCCATCTCTTTGATCTGCATTAGTGTCTTGAAAAAAATATTGGCCTACTTGCCAGATCTTCTTTGACTGCCCTGTTTGCTTGTGCTGTCCCTTCGCTCTGACTCCCTTCTTTGACTTTCACGTCTTGTAAGTCCTGGTGTACCAAGGCTACTGCCAACACCCCCCCCACTCTCGCGTCTGTCGCCCCTGACAGACCCTTGTCTAGCTGCTTTGTGGACGTAATATTGGACAACATCCGCGGCGAGGTGGTGTTCTTCTAGCCTGAGTCCCCTTGCTAGATCTGTCAGCAATGCATCCCAATTGACTGGTCCTGGGACATCTGGATGTGGCACCCGTAATTGTTCTGAGTGAATGGTTCGCTCCACAGCAAATAAATGGAGGAGATGTGAGGGTCTGGGTACAAATATTTCTGAGTGGTATTCCCAGAACCTTGTTATGAACATCTCCTCGAATGTTTGTTTAAAGCAGGCTGGGAGGTATTTTATTCTGGCGTGCCAAGCATATATCACCTCTATGGAAGGAGTGGTGCTCATGTCATAAACTAAATCCTGGTTTCTTGTAAGGAATCCGACGCCTGAGAAGTGTGGGTCCTTGATATTCTTGAATGTCCTGAATGTAATAAGCATTAATTCAAAAATTTTCATGCACATCTGGGCCATTACATCAGGGGTATTCCTTAATCGGATGCTCCAGTGCCGTATAGTGGAAATCATGTAATTGACGGTGGGAGGCCCTTGAGGGGGTGCTAGATAGACGTAGTTTAACCATTTGGCGCAGCCCTTGATATTCTTGACTGCAAGGGTAAACTCTGGCCATGTGCGTCTGCGGAGTACAAGAACATAACAAGGGTTATATTTAATAAAAAGAGGCATATTCGTCCAGGTGCGAACCATCTCCGGGTAGGTTTCGAGGAGTCGGATCCTCCAAGTGGGTTGATGAATGGATCCTTTTTGAGCGCTCTCTGGGATGTCATCTGGCCCAAATTGTGTAGCAAACGTTGGAGGTTTGCCACATCTTTGTTGGATTTCTGCATTGTAGTCCGCCAAGAGTATACAATATGGCACGTATTGATCATCATTGGTTTCGATCCATCTATGGTGGGACATGCTGCGGAAGTATTCTGATTTAATAATAGTGTCCTCTATCTTTGCCATAGATTGGATTTGAACTGCCACTCGATCTTCATGAGTTGATGCTATTTTCTCTAGTGTTTGGAGCCACTCAGGTACTTCAATTTCTAACGTATCCATTCCTTCTGCGGTTTGCTCACCACCTGGCATTGGCATAGGAACGTATGGTTCCTCATACGTCTCATCTACCTCGATGGGTACCAAATCCTGGGGTTCTGGTTCGACAACGGGAGAGGGCTGCCTTTCGTGTGTGAGTAATCTTGCCTGTAATTCGGCCACCTGCTCTTTCAATGTCTTGACTTCCTCTGAAGTCGTGGTCGTTTCTGTGACTCTGGGTGCTGTCTGTTGCTCTTGGAGTTGATTGCGCAGCGCATCACGTTCCCTTTCCAAGTCATCATGAGCTTCTAATAGATCTGCATAGCTGTCCAAGATGGTCTTCATTGTCTCTGAGGGCACAGCTTTAAACTGCTCTGGATCAATTTCGTGGGGAGAGCCTTCCATTGCTGCTTCTAGATTTGCTTCATTTTGCTGCTGCAGTCTCTTGTTCTCTTCAAGGGCGGCCGCCATGTGTTTTCTGAGAAGTGCCAGGTTACGCCGGACTTTGAGATTATCGGCTTGGTATACTGCGAGCAAAGCTTCTAGTTGTTTGACACCTGATTCTGTCGATGTTTGGGGTGCCTCCAATAATGTTTGGTGAGCCTGCTCAAGCGTCGTGTAGCGTTGATTCAGTTCTGCATTTTCTGTTTGTAGAATGTGAAATTGTCTTTGTAAGTTCTGATGGTGCGTTGCCAGTTGTTGATACCGGTTGTCCAGAGCTCTGTACTCATTCTGGAGCTGGTATACACATTGATTTAATGCTAAAAATATGCTATTTACATTAAATAATGCTGGGAGGGGTGAAGATGCAGGGGGAATGGGGGCGGGAATGGGAGATGTGAATGATGTGGATGCAAGTGGAGAGGTGGGTGGAGGGGGTATGGGAGATGAAGGTGGCATGGGGGGAGGGAGCGGTGCTGTGGCAGGTGATGTTTCCATCGTGTCAATTGTTTGAGTGACGGTGTAGATGGGGATCGTGGGTGGAGTGGATGTGACGTCGGTGAACAGGGTGGTGAAGGTGGGCATGGTGACTCCCCCGAATTGGATTCCCGGAGAGAGTGGGATGCCCATGACAATGGTGGTGGTAGTGGACGTGGTAGTGCTAGTGTCCTGTGGTGGAGTGAATTGTGTAGTGCGAGGTGGGGATGGTGGTGACAACGGTGCTTCCTGATATTCTTCCGCTTGCGCTGTCTCGCCTGGTGCTGATACATTGATGTGAATTTGCTTCCCGGACCTCCTGGGACGAACGGGAACCCTTTTCTCAAACCTGTGAATGTAGGCCATTGCCTCATGAATGGCCTCATCCAATCCTACGGCGTCGGCATGAAGGTTCATGGACTCAATGAACAACTCGTCCACACCTTCCTCAGCTAGCAAGTCGTTCATGAGTCTCTTGCCCGATTCTAGTGACATCTTATGCTGTTCCTGAACCAGTTGCATGGTTCGATATAGTCTCTTGATTTGTGCCGAATACGCTGGGGCACTTGCTAACTCGGAGAGTTCGTCATATTCTTGATGTTGTTCTTCGTCGGCTTCTTCTTCGTCTCCTCCTGCCTCTTGTTCATCTACATCGACTTCTACAACTTGTGGTTGGGTGGGGGCCGATGTTGTTGTTTGGGGTTGTGGTTCCTGAGCTCGCTCTGCTTCAGCTTCGAGATTAGAGTCATAGATCAACCTGGCAATTTCTTCATCCGTGAGGTCCTCAAGAGTAAATCCCTGTGGAAATTCCAAATCTGATGGAATGGGTGGAAACACCAGATTAGGCCCCTCTGTGCTTGGTCTTGGTAGCCGGATTGTGAATGGCCTAACTCGTCGTGTCTGGGGAGGGGTGATTTCTGGTGTAGTGGTAGCTCCCCTTGGTTGAGCACAGGGTAGTTGGACTCCCCCCCTCATCTTCTTTGATGGGGGACCTACTGCTGATAGTCTTCTCTGGAATTCTTGGACTCGGGACCATATGAGTGCCCGCTGAACAGGCACGTCATAAGCCAAGCATCTATAAATTATTCTGGTCAGAGCACAACACCCGTGGAGCACATTCTTCTGTTTCTTGTTCCACCTTTGATGGGCTAGGTGGATCTGATCTATGATCCAGTGTGGCACATTGATGGGAAGGCTTTCTGTCTCTGCTAGATATAAGCTGAACCATATTTTTTTCGGGGGCATTGTGAATCGTTCCTGGGCGGGGAAAGCAAAATGTTGCATGATGGTTCGCAGGTGAAGCGCAATGGTAGGTGTCATCGCTACCATATCCTTCAACTTATTAAGATCTTTGTGCTTCATTCGACCTGGAACCATGGTTTCCTTTTCTGTTGGGATGTGCATGCCATACATACCCAATGCTTCTCTTACCAGATTGAGGTTCAACTTGAATCTTTTAAGCTCATTACCCGGCAGCAGTGATGGCAACACAAAGGTGCTGTCGCCTCCCTTGGCCCTGCTTGGCGTGATGGTGCTGATCAGATATGAACATCGTAAAAAATCCGGCTTTGGTAAGTGGGCCCTGAAATAACTGTCCACACCCGCTTTGATCCAAACTGATCTCATGACTTCGGCGTTTTGATAGCTTTCAAACTCGCGTGTGAAAAAGTGGTATCGACCCCATTTGCCATTGAATTCTAATTCTGCTTCCCTGAAATAGGTTCCATCGCCCAGTGGTCCAGCAACATCACTGAACCAATGCGCATGCTTGCCTACTTGAGAAGTGTGCCCTTGAGGAGGATCCTGAATGGGGAGCACATGCACGGCTTGAAGTTCTTGCGGTCTTGCGGTGAGACGTGGCTCAAGGAGAAGTGTTTCTATGTCCACAATCTGGGCACCAGATCCGGCTTGAGAACTGGTACCTGCTTCTGCCATGGCCCTGTTTGCTGGTTGGTTCTGTGAGAATATAGAACCAAGTGTTAACATCGTAATGGACAGAATAAATCCATTGTTGTCCCCATTACAACATTAACATGAGGTAGATGGTGAGTTAGTGGTTAGTAAGTGCATGAAGACAGTGTGTGTAGTTAGTGCTTGTGTTGTCCTAGGAGACTACTGCAGTTAGTAAGTGGGCATGAATTTACAAATTGGGGTCGGGGGGTTTATTACAGGCCCTAGGCTGCCAAATGCAGTGAATGGGCTTTGCTTTCGGTTTCGGAGAGTCTCTAGAGAGCTTTCTCGGTGTCGTGGTTTGAAAACGAGGCCTTTTTGGGACCCATTTACAATTGATTACATGCACGCTCTTGGGTCTTGGTGTGTTCTTGAGCGTTGAGAACGAGTGAATACTGGCAGTATGCGTAGCTGCGTTATGCTGTTTAGGTTGTGGCCTCAGCGTAGCTACTTGTGCCATCAAGCAAGCCTTAGGCACCCAAATTTGTCTTGATTGTGGGCTAGCCTTCATCGACTTCTTGGGCACCCAAATATATTTCACGTTAGTAGAAGAATTTCCGAAAGACTTCTTATTAGTGTCGTGTTGTTGGTTACTAATAAGAGGCTTTGCTCGTGTGGTTGGCTTGAGTGCAACCAGGTGTTCGCCTTTCCGCACCCACACTTGTTTCACTTGCTGGGACATTTTGCTGCGCAGGTACTTTGGATCCCCGACATAGGTAGTACTCTGCTTCTTCGGCCTGTGATCCACCTTGGGTTGTTGCCTTCTTCTGGCCTTTGGAAAAGAAGGGAGTTCCTTTGCATCCCGGACTCCTTTTTTGCGAATATCCTTCCTCTGCAACACATAATTTGGACAAGAACAGCATGGTCAACTTCATGTGCACCCCTGGAAGGACCAGGAGTCTGTGCCTTTCCTAGTTCCTTGAGTGCTCCATTGTCTAATTCTACTGTAACTCGACTATGATTGACCCATACCTGAAGAAGTCCACTTCTTAGGTTTAAGTTGACTGCTTGGTCATAGATCCAGTCTTGACCCAAGACAAGAGGTTCAGTGAGATCCTCATCCTGACACACCAGTACTTTAACTGTCATTGCCTCATCATGAATGTAGAGGGGAAGTTCCACCTCGCCCATGCAAGGGGTTTCCACGCCTCCCAATCCTATGAGATATGCTTCCACAGGATTGACAGTTAACTGCAGCTCTTGACAGTAAGACACTCTAACAGCACTAGTGGCTGCACCCGAGTCAATCAAGGCTCTTACGGTCCTTGCACTCTTTCCTTGTCCTATCTCTAGGGTTATGAAAGGACGTCTATCAATTATCCTATGCGAGCTTGTTCCTGCAACTTCACACATGGCCATAGGATATCCTTGATCTGCATAGTCATTTGTCCTAGGCTGCTCTCTACCTTGCCTACGTAATTTCATCCTTCTGATGCGTTCTAAAGCTTCTGCTTGAGCTTCTTCTCGAACTCGTTTTTCTTCCTCTTTGCGTTTCTTAGCAGTGTTGAGTCGACTGAGCATTTCCTCCGTGAGGGGTTCCTGATACAACTTGACTCTGCAACCGCTAATATAATTTGGGAGAATATCTCCTTCTAACGTGGCTAGTTGTACTGCTCCGCTCGTGGAGATCCTATTGATGATCATTGGTCCGTAGCCTCTCTTTTCTAGCTTCCTTGCATGTTGTTTCAGTGTATAGACTAAAACTAGATCTCCTGCTTTCAAACCCTTATCCTTTATGTGGGCATCAAAGTATGCCTTCTGTCTCTTCTTGGCTGCATATATTCCTGCAGCAGCTCTCAGTCTTGTTTCTCCCACTCGTTCAAGGTCAAAAATTCTAGAGGAGAGCTCATGACCTGTCCATTCGTGCTCTTGTGCTACTCTTAATGTAGGAATCAGGAAGTCCAAGGGTAGCACAACGTTTTGGCCGAATACCATCTGAAAGGGGGTGGCTTGGAGTACCGTTTTGTAGGCCACTCGGTATGCCCAAACAGCATGGTGTAGCTGTTTGTCCCAGTCAGAGCATTTAGTGTTCACTAATTTCGTCAGTACATTGCATAGGATCTTATTAGTGCTCTCAGCTTGTCCATTAGCTTGAGGGTGATAAGGGGCAGACTTCTTGTGTATTACCAAGAATTCTTGGAGTAGATTTTCAATCACTTCATTCAAGAAATGAGTGCCTCTATCACTTACAAGCTCTATAGGTAGCCCGTATCTTGTGAATACATTCTCAAACAAGAATTTGGCAGTTGTTTGAGCATCGTTCTTTGTCGTAGCCTTTACCTCTACCCACTTGGTGAGATAATCTATCGCAACAATGATGTATTCCGCATGAGAACCCTTAGCTGGGGGATTAATAGGACCTACAAAGTCTATTTCCCACTTAGAGAATGCTCGTCCACCCATCATAGGTTTCAGTGGCATCTCATCTTTGCGTATGGGATACTGAGTCCTCTGACATACATCACACCGTTTCACATAGGTATGTGCATCCATGTGAAGGGTAGGCCACCAGAAGCCCGCAAATAGAATTGCCCTGATCACCCGATCTGGTCCAAAGTGTCCTCCTGCTACACCTTGGTGAGCAGTTTCCAAGATCTTCAGATATTCACTTTCGTGGACACATAGTCTCAGGTAACCATCTTTACCACGCTTATATAGATTATCACCAATGAGTGAATAATCCAGGGCTTCTTGTTCTAAACTCCTTTTCCTCGCCAGAGTCATGTCTGGAGGGAATGTGTTTGTCCTCAGGAAGGATACTAGGGGTTCGCTCCAATCTGGCACAATGGATACTTGATAAAGAGTGGCATGTTCCACTGGTGGTTTAGTGCAACAGATTGGGCATTCCTTGCACAACTTTTGGACATCCGCTTCCATAGTTGGCCAATGCACTCCGAATCTCTTTAGAGTCTGTAAAGTTCTTTGCTTTGAATGGTGTTGCTCTAATGCACCTACATGTGCTAATTGCAACCATTTAGCGTACTCATCCTCTTCTACGCAACAAGCCAAGATCCCTTGATCTGTGTGCTTGTACATGCTTCCTGCCATGATGTGATACTTTTGGGCTTTTACGATCTCTCTATTCCGTGTGTTTACCACTGGATGATTAGGCCCGTATGTCAATACTGGTACCAATGGCTTGGCCCACTGCGGTACAACTTCCAAATTAAACAAGTAAGCATCAGGAAGGTCATCTGGCACTCCTTGTGGGGCTTCTCCCGATGTGAGCCTAGAGAGATGATCTGCTCTCAAGTGAGTCCTACCTTTTCTTACCACAACCTCAAAGTCATATTCCATTAGCAAGAGAAACCATCTCACTAATCTTCCTGTATTGCATGGCTTGTTTACGAGATATAACAATGCCTGATGATCAGTAAAAAATTTAAACTTATTTGCAAGCAAATAGTGTCTAAATTTCTTAACTGCGTATACCATGCCTAATCCTTCTCGCTCTGTAGTGGTGTAATTCCGTTCAGCTGCATTCAATTGTCTACTGGCATAGGCAATTGGAAGATCCATATTACCTTCACCAGTAGGTTGTGCAAGCACACATCCAATGGCAGAATTGGATGCATCCACATGAACATGGAATGGCTTATTCCAATCTGGTGTGGTCAAGATTGGTGCTGAACACAATCTTCGTTTAAGCTCCTGGAAGGAATTCTCACATTCATCCGTCCACTCAAAGTTTGTCAGAAGTCCGTACATGGGCTTTGCGATGACCGCATATATGTGGATGAAACGTCGGTAATACCCACAATGCCCCATGAAAGCTTGTACTTCCTTGACATTCTTAGGCCTAGGTAGCTCTGCTATGGCTCTCACTTTCTCTTCGTCAGTAGATATGCCATTCTTTGACACTATGTGTCCTAGAATCTTACCTTGCCTTACCATAAACACACACTTTTCTGGGTTCAGGCAGACTTGATATTCTCTACATTTGTCAAAGATTTGTCTGAGTTCAGGAATATGAGTTTGTCTAACATTGGAATGAGCACAAAGATCATCAACATAGACTTCTAAACTCTTCCTCAGGAACTCCTTAAACACATGGCACATCAGCCTCTGGAAGGTAGCTGGTGCATTGGTAAGCCCAAATGGCATTACTCTAAAAGCAAAAATGCCCCATTCTGTGGCAAAGGCTGTCTTATGCTGATCCTCTGGAGCTATGGCTACTTGATTGTAGCCCGAAAATCCATCAAGGAAGCTGTACACTTCCTTGCCTGCCACTCTTTCTAAGAGATGTTCTGTGATGGGAAGCGGATAGTTATCTGGAATCGTGGCGGCATTAACCTTTTTCAAGTTAATGCACACACGCAGCTTGCCATTCTTCTTGGGCACCACTACGATGGGGGATACCCATTCGGTGTGCTCAATTTCATAGATAAATCCGGCTTCGACCAGTCTATCTATCTCCTCCTTGATCTTAGCAGCGTAATTATCGTTATATGTATAAGGCTTTTGCTTAGAGGGTTTGGCATCTGCGGTCATGGGGATAGTGTGTGAGCATATGTCAGGGTCAACACCTTTCAAATCCTTGTAACTCCAAGCGAATACGTCTCTGTATTCTCTTAGCAAGGCAACCAATTCGTGCTCTTCTTCTTCTGTGAGGTCATGGCCTATATACGTGCATCTCTCCTCTCCTTCTTCTATGGCCACTACTATTTTCTTAGTAGTTTCTTTGTTATCATAGGCCTCTCCTACTTGTGCCTCTCGTTTAGGCATTCTTATCATGACTCTCCTGTCGTCTATCTCATACTTCTTGAAATTTTCCGGAACCTCAAACAAAGATTCTTCCTCTTCTGGTGAGACTTCTTTCTTCTTTCGTTTCTTTCCTTCTTCCTTCGGGGTCATATGTGTTGCTAATCTTACATCATTTGTAACTTCTCCATGCTTCTGAGGTTGAAATTCCACTTCATGGAAGTATTCTTCATCTGATGCAAATGGTGGGTCCATAATGATAGACTCGAGATCAGAGTCACTTGCATCCTCAAATGCATCAGGGCTAGGTTCGCATTCTTCTAAAACTGCCTCTCCCATGATCGGCTCTATGGAGAAGACTGAAATGTCATAGCCATCCTCATCACAGTGAGGTGTCCATTGTTCTTCATTGATGGCTACGTCCATTGTTGCTAAAATTTCTGCCCAGCCATGGGGTTCAAATTCCTCGTCTGGAAAAACTACAGGTGCGTAGGCTGGGTCTTGAATGGGTCTATGGGTTTCTTTCGCACCTACCTCTCTGACTTTCTCTCTCTTCTCTTCTTCTACCGCTACCTTGCACATCCATAAGTGGGTGTCTTCATGCATCCAAGAGGATCCTGACCCTATGGAATGCACAGATTCCGTATCATCTTTGGCTTTATGGATGGGATTCCACTGGATAGGAGGTACATCCCTATGAGAGTAATCTTTGAGATTGACTTTGGTGGTAACACCCAAGTGTTGCAGGTACAAGGAATTGGTCCCCCAATCCTGTACCACTTGCAACTGTCGCATAAATGGTCTTCCCAAAATCATCTCATAGGCATGATTTTTGCTGAAGTCACATATGGCAAAGGTATGTTCAAACTCGACACCACAAGTGGTGAGAGTTATTCCTTCTAGCAATCCTAGGGGTCTCTCTATGTGACCATCGGCCATTTGCAATTTCATTCTCGTTGGCCTGAGTGCTGGCTTGCCCCAACGCTTCCATAGGGAAGTGGTGGCAATTGCAACTCCTGCACCTGAGTCCAAAATTGCCTTGGTGGTGTACTCCTGGTAGGTGATGGGAAGATAGGTGTTCCCTTCTTCACCTTCACACATATCTCCTATCTTATCCAAGGGAATTTCCGGTACTGTCCTATGGGATCCTGCCCGGGAACGAGGTTTTGCAGCTTCAGTGACTCGACTGGCTGCATATTTCCGCGCATTTGGTCTATCCTCAGGCAGTTCTTCCACAGTGAGATCGCGTTGCACCTTGGTGTTCGTTACTACCTCCGTGTTCCTTGGTATGACTGAGTCGTCGTTCCTTACCATGACTGTGGGTGCTCTCATACATGTGGATTTTGCTTCCCATGGGCCTGTGAAGTGGGGTAACTCTTGTATGGAATTAGACTCAAAGTCCAATCTCTCGTGAAACTGAGCACTCTCATGTTCCCCGTAAATTGATGGGATGTCTTGTGGGAATTGGTCGTGTGCATCGTCCACAAGTTCAAAAGGAGGGGCGACCTCGCTTTCGTTATCCCATTTGTCTTCTTGAATCTCTCGTAGGAAGTCTGGTGCAAACCGATTCATAGAAGAAGAAGTGTCCGGCTCCGTAGAATTGGGCACGTAAGCAACCTGGGAAGGAGGGCTTATTCTATCGTTGGCTCTCTCCTCGTTCCCATAGATGGCTGGAGCACAAGCTTCTTGGGGAGGATTACTTATGCTATTACTTTTCCGAACAGGCTCATACGCTCTCTGGGAAGGAATGTGGGCCACCTGTGGAGGTACGTAAGCTTTCGAGGGAGGCTCCTGTGACTTTTGGGGGGGAAGATAAGCTTCTTGAGGAGGCACATGGGCTTCCTGAAGGTGTTGGCTTATCCGTTCCCTTGCCCTTTCCTTTCTTTGAGGGGTAGGTTCCTTTTCTGACTGTGCAATTAGCCTCTCCATTCTTTCTAAGGAGGGGAAGTTGTCTGGTTTAGTGGAATTGGCCACATACACTTCCGATGGGGAATGATTCATGTTTTTGCTTGCTTTATCTTTTTCTTGATTTTTTTCTTCCTTGGTAGATCTTGCAATTATTTCCTCTAACTTCTCTAGGAATCCATCCAAGTGTAATTGCGTTTTGGCTGAGCCCGAGTAATTGAAAAGGCGACTGGCTTCAAACATAGTCTGAGCCAATGCGACCATTTTCGCGCACAGTTTGGTTCTTTCTATCTCTAGGTCAGCTCTAGGATAGCACTTGTCATGATCCGTGACGTTTGGCCCTTCTTGGATTCTGGCCTGATATGCTTTGAGCATCATGTCTATGTCTTCAGGAGTGGGATCAGCTAATACTGATCCTACCCTAGGGGGTGGTGGAATCATATGACGTGGGTTGGGAGGTGGCGGTTCGGATGGAGATGGGAGTGGTGGAGGCGGGGTAGTGTGAAAGGGGGTTTGAGAGGTGATTTCAGTTATCCTAGCTTTGGTTTCTCTTATGCTTTCCTCAAGTTCACTCATCTTTTTAGCCCATTGTCTTTTCATTCTTTCCCGACTATCTTTCCATGCTCTAGTCCTTTTCTTTGTTACGCTCTCGGTTTCACTAGCCTCTGAGTTCTTATCCTGGTTTGCCCCTTGATTCTGCTGCAAGGCTTGAGCTCGAGTGACTACCTGTACGGGAGCAGTGGAAGTGACACTTCCTGTGGAATCTACCACTAACCCAATAACGTTGATCGGAGTGATTTTTGGCATATTATTAGGATTCTTAGGGCAATCTCGTAAGAGATGTTCTTTTCCACAATCTTGGCAAAAACCTTGGATTGTCATTGACTGGGGTTGTGTAGGTGGAGGCAAGGGACAATCACGAATGAGGTGATCTCCTTGACACCGGTAGCATGGACCTCTAGGGAATGGTGGTCGTACCTGCCTAGGTTGAGGCCTGGGGTTGGGGTTTGCATACATGACGTTCGTGTAATCTGACTCCCAACTAGGTTCACTTGGTTCTTCACTATAGTAAGACTCACCATGTTCTGGAGACTGCATGTAGTAAGCCTGGGGACTATCGACATGTGTAGAATCAAAGCTATGGTCAATTGGGTCACTTTCTGAGATCAATGGGGTTACTGGTACTATGGCCCTATTCAGGTTTTCTTCTGCAACAGCATACTTTACTGGAACCACGTTAGCGGGGTTTGGGGGCTGTTGTGCTAGCACAGGTTGGGGTCTCTGTTGGGCCTGATATTGTGGTTGGTAGGTTTGTTGGGGTCTAGCATATTGTGGTGGTGGATTTTGGTTCTGGTATCTGCCTTGTTGGTAAGGTTGCGGATAGGGTTGCCTAACTGCCTGCTTGTTGTATGGGCAATCTTGTGCGGTGTGATTGGTGTATCTCCGTTCTATGGTGCAGTACTGGCTACTAGGATTTACTTGGGGCTGAGCCATAATAGGGCACACATTCGCCATATGGTCACCACCGCATGTATAACACCTTTTCACAGGAGCAAACCTCAGAATTTGTTTGCTAGAGACGCCTAGTTTTTGTGCCACTTTCTCTGCGAGTTCCTCAATCGATGTGGATTGCGTGGAAGAGTGAGTAGAAGCACTATCTGAATCTTTGTAGATTTTGGAAAGCTCTAGCTCTTCTCCCAGGTTATCTTCAATGTCAATGCACATGCGTACACATTCTTCTATGGTCCTAGGGTCCTTTAGATACACATAGGATCTCAATTTCGTACTCAGCAATCCATCAAGGAATAAGGCTACTTGTTTAGCAGATGTGGGTAGCTCCGAAATAGGGCACCTTTCAAGATATTGTCTAAATCTTCTTCCGGCCAATCTGACAGTCTCTTGGGGGGTCTGTTTGAAGCTGTGAATCAATGAGGAGGTATTGTGTCTTATGCCGCTCTTAGAGAACTCTACAATGAATGCCTCTAGGAGTTGGTCTATGCTCCTGAACTGACGCTCATCTAATGGCTGAAACCATGTAAGTGCTGTGTTCCTAAGGGTTAGACCGAAGGCATTGTACTGCGTGAACAGATCTTCCACTTGTTCAGCTCTCAAGACTTGCTTGAACTCCGCCACATGATCATAGGGATCTCCTGTGCCGTCAAAGTAATTCTTCATGGACTTAACTAGCTGGGTGGGTCTCAAAGTTCTTGTGTGCTCTCTAGGCCTCGGCAGAGGGAATCCATCTACATTTCTTTGGTTCCTGTGGGCTCTATGCATCTCAGGTTCTACCCTATTCATCTCTGTTCTCGTTCTTTCTCTGCCCACTGGGTTGGCAAAACTTACTTCCGGTCTATCTCTACTTCTGTCTCTTTGCGTACCATGAGCTTGGGATGTTCCAGCCCCAGGGTGACCATAGGATACGTTCGATCTTGGTTGAGGGAAAATGAATTCACCCTTCCAAGTGTAAGCATGCCTATCATTTTCCGTCACCACGAAGATCCTTTCCGAAGTGTGATCTAAGTAGGTCACTCTGCCTGGGCTATCAGGATCCTTAAACTCATAGATCATGATATTTCCTATATCAGTTGGCTGATTAGATTTATACCTCCAGAAGGCTTCATCAGTTTCTCGATTGAGGAGCAACTCTATGCTCTTGTTGTCTTGGGGGACCCATTCAGGCGTGATAATCCTAGTGAGAACTGATTTACCTCGAGGGGTTCTAGGTTCCGCACCCATGTTCCCTTGTTCCAAGTCACCTAAGTCCGCTTCTGAGATTACATTCCCAAAGTCATCTGTTCTATCCGGGTGACTAGTGACTACATATATAGTTCCTTCCTTGTCCAGGTATGCACCGTTTTCAAACTTGACAGCTGGGTGCTCTAGTCCTATGGATTGGTCAGGGTTTTTAATCTGGACCACGGATCTTCCTAGGCCGTCCTCATAGATGCTAGCACCTAGTCGGTTGGTCCTAAGATATTCCAGCTGTGTTTTGTAAGGGCCTTCTACCCTGTACAAATAAGGCACTCATGAACTTCCCGTAGGTCTGTCCATGCCTTGAGACATTTCTGACTCACTGGTCTCAGAGCTAGGGTAGTTTGAGTGGTGGCTCAACTGCTGGGCCCAAGACCTAGCACTGTGGTTGACACTAGCCTCTGAAGATCTAAGGCTTTGTCTCTCTCTTGCTAGGTGTCGTCCTGATCGAAGGTTCATATGCCTAACTGATTATCCCAATTTTTTTTCCAGAGTACAACCTCGTTGCCGATCAATTGGTACCAGTCACTTGATTCTTTTTAGTTAATTATTGTGTTTATGGTCTTGTCTGATATCACGTCGTCAGGAACACTTGAATGTTCTTCGTACTTTAGGTTGATCGTTCCACGTTAGGTTCTTTTCCTTTAGGTTATCGACAGTACAGAGATTATGTTTTTAACTTGAACTTGAGTTTTTAGGTAGTCTTCACTTGATAACTGCCTACCGTCGCCCTGGCTTACTCCTTTCACTAGTCGTTCTTAGCTTGAGCTAGGAAATGACAGAGGGAGTTGAGAATATTCCAACCTTACTTGTTGATCCCTTGCTTTATGGTGCTCAAGCACCCGGTTCTCAAGCTTGCAAAGAAACCTTGCTTTGTATGCTCCAAGTTGCTCTCAATGGACCTATAAAAGTTCCACGGTTAGCTCAATGCTTAGATTCTAAGGACAAAACCAACCACTTTCATTCATGTAACATAGACACATATTTGCATTGTGACTTTTAGGAAAATAATTCTAAAGACCCCTGACTTTGATCCCCCTGGGTATGGCCAACTTCAAAATACCCTCTCTGAAAATCAACGCATTATCTTTATAAAAAATAGTTGAGGGCGTGTAGTATATGCCACGAGCTTTCCAACAAGCCCAAGAGCTCAAAAATTGGATTTCGTATGAAAAAGTTATGACTGTTCAGGGTTTAGGGAGTTAAATCAGGATTCAATACAAGCTAACAGTCAAACAGGAATACTCGAGTAGCTTGTGGCACGGCCTAGCGATGCAATACTACACCCTAGTGTTTGTCCCACACTTAGTCAAAATTTAGACCAATAATTTTGCCTTGAAAATTTGACCTAATTTGCCCTTCTAACGCATTCGCAAAGTCTGTCGGTCGCGATTGACAGGTCAGTCGCGATTGACGTGTCGATCGTGATTGACAGGTCCGTCGTGGCTGTCAGTCGCGATTGACTGGTCAGTCGCGATTGACAGGGATTACGAAAAGTCAATCAGTCGTGGTCAAAGGGTCGTTGACTCTGTCGGTCGCGATTGATGAGTCGATCGCGATTGACAGGTCGGTCGCGAGGGTCTGTCGATCGTGGTCAAACAGTCGTTGACCGTGTCGGTCGCGATTGACAGAGCCGTCGTGGTCTGTCCGTCGTGGTCAAACAGTCGTTGACTGTGTCGGTCGCGATTGATGAGTCGATCGCGATTGATGACTCGATCACGATTGACACGTGTCACGCGTATGGTCAGTCGGTCGTGGTCAATCGGTCGTTGACTCTGTCGGTCGCGATTGACAGGTCCGTCGTGGGCTGTCGGTCGCGATTGACGTGTCGATCGCGATTGACAGGTCTGTCCGTCGTGGTTTGTCGATCGCGATTGACAGAGCGATCGCGATTGACAGAAATCTGTGGAATTTCAAAAAACTAAACACATTTTTGGGAAGCTCTAAGCCTGTAGGTCATGGATATGCACTTTGTTTAGCAATTAGAGCACTTTTTCAGTCGATCGCGATTGACAGAGCTCGGCGACACACAGACAATTACACAGATTTCCGTACCTGCGCGGAGTGCTGGGGACGATGATGCGGTCTGTACCTGCAGAATGCTCACAAAACATGCGAAAAACAACACATGCAAATTCGCTCTCTCGCTCTCTCTCACAAGTGAAATGAGGGAAATGAGGTGGAGATGGGGATATAGTCAAAAAACTGAATTTTTCGCGATGATGGAGATGGAGGTGGGAGAGGGTGATGATGATGATGGTGATGAAAGTAAAAGAAAATCGATGAGAGTGAAGAAAATACCTACAACTCCAACGCGTCAACTCTACGTCTTACCATCACACGCTCGTCCTCAAAGCTCGATCCCCGGCAACGGCGCCAAAATTTGGTGTAGCTCAATGATGAGTAGCACCTCCTTTAATGTCAATCCGGGAAGACGTGAGGATGGTATGAAGACCTCGAGCAAGTGGCGGCACAAGTGCGTGAGTGAGAAGCACACAAGCATGCACACACATACACACACACGCGCACACAAGGCAAGACAAGGAGAGAGAATCAATGGAGTTCTTTAGATTACTTTCATAAGCTCTTACAAGTTCGTTTCAATTACAATTCAGCCTCAAAAATGAGCTCTCTAGCTCTTTTTATAGTTTTTGACTAGCTTTGGCCCTGTTCAGACCTAGTGTCCGGCCTAGTTAAAAATTAGGTTCCAGGGCTTATTTGGGGGCTCAAACGAGATCTAAAAAATACGAAAATTGGCACGCAACTACTTCTAGGGCTCCTCAAGCTCAAGGACTCCTTGGCTTGCACAAAATGGAGCTGCAAAATGTGAAATGATATTTACAATGATTATTAGTGATAAAAATCACTGTTGTTGTAGGGATTTCTTCTAGTGATCTGCCATACATATCTTCGAGCTCCCTACTTGCTCTTCCTCCCTGCATGTCCATCTCTTTGATCTGCATTAGTGTCTTGAAAAAAATATTGGCCTACTTGCCAGATCTTCTTTGACTGCCCTGTTTGCTTGTGCTGTCCCTTCGCTCTGACTCCCTTCTTTGACTTTCACGTCTTGTAAGTCCTGGTGTACCAAGGCTACTGCCAACAAGGACCAACCTCGGCAACACAGTTTGCACCAGATGACATTCTTGCAAGCACCGCGCATGGAAATATATTTCAACCAACCTGGAGGATACGTCTGCTTGAAACATACCCTGAGATGGTATGCACTTGGAATAACATGCCTTTATACATCAAGTATAACCCATGCTACTGCCCTGTCTTTCGAAGGAGGTCTTGGCCAGAATACACCAAAATAGTTTTGACAGTTAAAGGATGTGAAAAGTGGCTAAACTATGTGTACTTAGCACCCCCTCGTGGCAAACCCACGGTCGGCTACATGATTTCAACCATCCGACACTGGGTAGTCATATTCAAAAATGTACCAGATATCATGGCACAGATATGCCTCAAAATCTTTGAGTTGATGCTGATCACTTTCAAAACCTTTCGAAATGTTAAAGCACCTCACCTTTTGGCTCTCGGATTCAATGAAGGCAACCAGGATCTCGCCTACGATATGGACACAACACCACCCATCAATGTTGTTTATGCGTGGCATGCTCGTATCAAGTATCTACCAGCGTGCTTCAAGCAAACATTTGAGGAAATGTTTATCACAGGGTTCTGGGAACATCATTCCAAGATATTTATACCCAAACCATCTCACCTATTAGAGCTATTTGCGGTTGAACACGCTCTACACTCAGAAGAGCTACGCATGCCACATCCAAAGGTACTCGGGCCAATAGACTGGGATGCCCTACTCACTGATTTGGCCAAAGGACTAAGAATAGCAAAAAATCACTTAGCCACAGATGTCGTGGCGTACTACATCCAACGGTGCACTCAACAAGGGTCTATCATAGACGACAAACACAAGAGAGGGGGGAGTGTTGGCAGTGGCCAGGGTGGTCAAGGAGTTACAAGACAAGGGAGCCAACGAGAAGGGCCAAGCAGGCAAAGCAGTCAAAGACGATCTGGCAAATAGGCCATCATTTTTCCCGAATTAATATTTCCCAAATAGTGATTCTAGTCACTCCACACCATTGTAAATACCATTTCACCTTTTTGTACCTCCATTTTGTACAAGCCAAGGAGTCCTTGAGCTTGAGGAGCATTAGAAGTACATACCTATCAATTTTCATATTTTTTAGACTTTGTTTGAGCCTCCAAATAGGCCCTAGAACCTAATTTTTAACTAGGCCGGACACTAGGTCTGGACAGGGCCAAAGCTAATCAAAACTATAAAAAGAGCTAGAGAGCTCATTTTTGGAGCTAGCATTTTGTAGAACTCAACTTGTAAGAGCACTTTTGAGTAATCTAAAAGAATTCCATTATCTCTCTTTTTGTTCTTGCCATGTGTGCGTGTATGTGTGTATGTGTGTGCATGTTAGTGTGCTTCTCACTCACACACTTGTGCCATCACTTGTTCGAGGTCTTCATACCATCCTCACGTCTTCCCGGATTGACATTAAAGGAGGTGCTACTCATCACTGAGCTACAGAGACGGAGAGGGAGGGGGGTGGTGTTGGGAGGGAAGGAAGAAGGAAGAAGGGGAGAAGGAGGGGAGAGAGGGCGGAAGGAAAAAGATGGGGAGGGAGGTTGAGAGCGGGGCTAAGAGGGGGGTAGAGGTGGGGAGGAAGGTTGAGAGGGAGGTAGAGAAGGGTGAGGTGAGGGAGAAGAGGAAGAAGAGATAGAGGAGGGGGGAGCTAAAGGTAAAGGTGAAGGTGGAAGTAACGATAGGAAGGAAGGAGGGAGTGGAAGGGACAAGGAATGAGGGGGTTGGGAGGAAGGGAGAGAGGGAAGGAGAGGAGGAGGGGGGAGGAAGGAGGGGGTAAGGAAAGGGTAAGAGGGAGGGAGGAAGAAGGGGGTAAGGAAAGGATGGTGGTAGGGGCCGAGGAGGTAGAGGAAGTGGTGGAGAAATGATGACTAGGAGAGGGAGGGGTGTGGCTAGAGGTGGAGGGAAGATGAATAGAAGAGATGGTGGTAGGGGCGGAAGGGATGAGGGTCGAAGAGGTAGAGGGAAGAGTGTGGCTAGAGGTAGAGGGATGAGTGTCGCTAGAGGTAGAGGGAGAGGGATGAGTAGGAGAGGGAGGGGTGTGGGTCGAGGTGGAGGGAAGATGACTAGAAGAGATGGTGGTAGGTGCTGAAGAGATGCGGGTTTAAGGCGTAGAGGGACGAGTGTGGTGAGAGGTAGAGGGATGATTAGAAAAATAAGAGATGGTGGTGGGGGCAGAAAAGATGAGGGCGAAAGGGGTAGAGGGAGGAGTGTGGCTAGAGGTAGAGGATGGGTAGAAATAGAACTTCTGACTAATTGGGATTTGAGGTTTTTCCCATTTAGCTAGCAGACAATGACCTGTGGAAGAGCTTTTTTAGTGATATAAGGGGAGGTGATTGGAAGGGTGAAATATGGGGAGTTGATTGGAACGGTGAAAAGTGGGGGGTTTAGTATAACTCCATAGTCTAAAGCTTTAGTCGAGTGGCAGAAAGGGAGCTTCAAGACTATGAGGGTCATATGGTCATTGCGGGAGGAGGGAGAAGGAGGAAAGAGGATCTCATGGAATAGGAGATTTTGGAAAAGCAATAGCGGAGAAAAGAAGAAGGATAAGTTATAGAACGAAGTCTATGATAGAAGAGGGATCGGATGTGAAGGTAGCCATAGAGGGAGCTTTCTCTTATGACATAGCATCTGAACTCTCGTGTAATGAAAGAGATTTTCTGGTGTCTAGGATGAGAGGAGCTCCAAGAAAGGTAAAGATAAGCATTGCCAGGCTTTTGGTGGCACCTAGTGTCAAGGATACTGGAGACAAGGAAACGAGGGCTTTTGAAGAAGGTAACGTCAAGAAGGGTGAAGGAGGAAGAGGAGATGGAGGCTTCTATCTTAATGTGATGGTGTAGATTGAAGCCATAGGAGGAGAGGAAGGCTTTGAGGTAGAGGGGATCTCCATCCCAAAGCGTGCAAGCATCGTCAATAAAGCATTTATAGAAGAGGAGAGAGGAGGAAGAGAGGGCATGATTGATGGTTTCAAGGTGGCAAAGAAAAAGGCAAGAAAAGAGGACAGCAAAATTGCTTCCCATTGCAGTACCTTTTCTTTGTAGCCAAACCTTTTGATTGAACTGAACGTAGTTATTTCTGAGGATGAGATTAGCGAGAGAGAGGATGAGGGAGCAGAGGTGCGCATGGAGATGGGGAGTGATCATAGAGTGAAGGGCAATAAGCCCTTCAGAGATAGGAATGCTAGGGTAAAGAGAAGAGCTGTGAAAGGAGAAGAGGAGGCAATGAGAAGGAAAGGAAGTGGTAGAGAGGGTACGGATCAGAGAAAGGGAGTCAGGAAGATATTTTTTTTGGAGGAGAAGGATGGGGAAGAGTTTGTGGTGTAGCCATTTGCAGGCGTTCTCCAGGGCATAGTCATGTAGGAGCAAATAGGTCTACCAACCATAGGTGTTTTATGTATCTTATGAATGATGTAGAAGGGGCAAGGAAAGAGTTTTTGAGAGGGGGGAAGGTGAGAAAGCCAAAATCGTCTAAGGAAAGACAATCTAGAAAATGGTAGCAAAGGGAAACGACTCTATCAAAGAGATCATGGAGATTGGGATTAGAGACGGGGAGATAAGTAAGAGAGTCAGAGAGATGTCTAAGGCATTCGTGAAGATACCAAGATGAATCGAGAATGACAATGCCAAGATTTTGTCAGTAGGTTTAATGATGATGGAGGGATTGGTTTTAAGTTTCTTGAGGGCTTTGAAGAAGTTTTTGAAGGGGCGAGGTCTAGGAATGGGGCAGAAGGAGGAAATGAATTTCTGAAAGTAGGAGGAGATAGTGAAAGAGATGAGGGAGAAGGGAGGAGGGATGAAGGAAGGGTTAGGTTGGTAAGGGGAGGGGGGTTCAGATCGCGATGAGAAGGAGAAATGGATTCTTGTAGATCGGTCAAGGTCTCTGAAAGCTTTGATGATGGAGGAAAAGGAGGGTATAGGGGCAGGAGGAATGAAGGGGATTCCTAAACCCAGGAGTTTGAGTTCCCCAAGGCTAAGTTTAGAAGAGGAAAGATTGTGGACATCGAGGTTGAGGATACAATTTTCTAGAGCTTTGGGAGTGCGTTTCCCAAGGAGGAAGAAGGGATAGAATTTAGGGTGGGAGAGGGGGGCCCAAAACAAGGAGATTCTAGGGGAGAAGAAGGAGGACGTAGGGAAAGACTTAGAAGAGGGGGGGAAAAGAGGAGAGGAAAGAGGGGGGGGGGAGGGCAAAGACGAGTTTGGAGGGGGAGGAGGTGGAGGTCTAGGAGGTGGATAGGGGCGATGAGGAGGAGGATGGTTGGGGAAAGTTCTTGTATTCTTTCTACCAATCTCCTGGGAAGGTGGGTTTCTTTGTGAAGAGTAGATGAACCCAAGATGATTGGAGGGAGGTCGGAGAGGGTGGATGATTTGAAAAGGGGAAGAAAGTTTGTAGAGGTGTTTGGAAGAAGTGGTGGGAGGGGGGAGGAGGAGGGAGGTTTTGAGGTGGTAGAGGGATCAGAGAAGGAAGGTTTTGAGGAGGTAGAGGGGTTGGAGGAGAGAGAAGGTTTTAAAAGGGAGGGATCAGAAGAGGGGGTTCCAAAAGAGAGGGATCAAAGGGCTCTGAAAGAAAGCAATCGGAGAAGGTAGGTTCTAAAGGGGGATTAGAAGGTGAAGGTTCGGAGTTTTTAGGCTAGGAAGAGAAGGGTTTAAGAAAATTTAGAAGCTCATCTTTTGCGTTTTTAAGCCCTTCTAGGATGATAGCATTAATTATTTTCTCTTTTGGAAGATTTTCTGCCTCAAGTAGAGCCTCTTCATGTGCTTTGTTACGAGCACCAAGGGCAGCTTACTTAGTGGCTTTTTTTAAATGAAAAGAGACAAGAAAGTTGTTGATCTCCCAACAGAAAGAGTCAAGAGCCTGAATTTTCCATGATAGGATTTGTTGGTCCCACCATTGGTCTGGAAAAAGATAGAGTTTGAGGGGCTAAAGAACTTTAAGAAGGTCTGAGATTCTATTTTCGAAGGTGAGGTAAAAGTTTGAGAGAAGATGAAGGGTGTTTTGAGTGAGGGAGTTTTGAGCATGTAGGAGTGCTTTAGTGCACTAGTGAGAGCAAGATCGAGAGATTTTTGAGCATCTAGGAGTGCCTTAGTGCAATCCATTTTGTAACTCTCGCTGAGGGAAGTGAGAGCAAGATCGAGAGATTTTTGTGCTTCGAAGTCATTGATGACAAGCTTTGGAGTTTTGAGACGAACACTATTGAGAACTAGGTTTTGACTAAGAAGTTGGGAGAGCTTCTCTTTGACTTCGAGAGCATGGTGGTATCTAGATAAGAGTTTGATGAACTCTTCTTTAGAGGCTTTGATGATGGTGAGGATTTCTGAAGGAGTAGAAAGATTATTGCCATCCCAAGTGGGAGGGGGAGGAGGAGGAGTGAGTTGAGGAGAGGGATTAGAGAGAAAAGAGTCAAGAAGGGTGGCAAGGGAGGAGAATTCGGGAGGGGTATAGGGAGGAGGTATATGGGGAGGGGAAGAGAAGAGACTAGGGAAGGGGTGGGGTTGGTGGTAGGGGGACGAGAGGAACTACCAATGGTGGAAGAAAGGGATGGACGAAGTAGATGGAAGGGAGGAGGACGGGGGACTAGCGAAAGGGAGGGATGAGGGAGAAGGGGAAGGTGAGGAAGAGGAGAGAGGAGGGGGGATAGTTGAGGGAGAAGAGATGAGAGAGGAAGGAGGGGAAGAAGAAGAGGGGATAGAGGAAGAGGAACAAGATGGAGAAGAGGATGGAGGAGTAGAGGAGGAAGGAGAGGTAGAAGGGAAAGATAACGTAGAAGGAGAAGAAGAGGGAAAGGGAGTAGAAAGGCAAGACAATGGAGAAGGAGAGAGAATAGAAAAGGAAAATGAAGAATGGATAGAAGAGAGAGTAGTAGAAAGAAAAGTAGAAGGATAGGAGGAAAGAGTGGAAGAAAGAGTAGAAGAAGAGGAAGGAGAAAAAGAGAAAGGGGAAGGGGGTGAAAGAGAGTGCAAAGAAGGAGGGGAGGAGGAGGGGAAAGAACGTGGTGCAGTGGTGCGTGGGGAGTTGAGTGAAATGCAGCTGTGAGGCTCATGTGTTGAGTCTTCCCGAGTGCTGATGGAGCATACAAGAGGTGCACTTACGGGCTGCCTACCCGAGGGGGGAGATACAAAAGGGGCAGAAGGGGAATGCCCAGCCCAAGGGGGAAATACATAGAAGATACAAACGGGGCAGAGAGGGAATGCCCAAACCAAGGGGGAGATACATCAAAAGATACAAATGAGGTAGAGAGGGAATGCCCGGCCCAAGGGGGAAATACAACAGAGGCACAGGGGGGATGCCCAGCCCATGATGGAATTACAAACGGGGTTGAAGGATGTCCAGCCCAAGGAGAGAAAACAGTGGAGGCAGAAGAGGGATGCCGAGTCTAAGAAGTAGCAGTCCGAGCGAATGAGGGTTGCCCATTCGAAGTAGAGGAAGAGATCGGGGAGGGGGGGGGGGAGGGGGGCAAAGGGAGGATGTCGAGCCCAACTTGGAGGAGGATTCCACCAAGGGGACCAATGCCACAAGTAGGGTGGTCCGAAAGGAGGTCCAAGAGGAGTAATTCGCAGATGATCGGAAATCAAAGATGATTGAAATAAGGGATTTTGCCCGAGGAAGGTGAGGTCCGATGATGCTAGAGGTGGAGATTGAAGCTCGAATGAGAAGTCAGATGATTGAGGAGAGCTCTAGAGAGAGTCCAAGGGGGAATCAGGAGGAGAGGTTGTAGTTGGAGAGGTAGGAAGATACGTCGAAGGAGAAGCGAGTAGATGAGTCGAAGAGGGGGGAGTCGTTGAAGAGGCACCAGGTGGACCTATAGGTGTTTTAAAAGAGATTGCAGAAGAGTTTGGAGTGCTGATTAAAACAATAGCTATTGTGGAACTCGATGGAGCAAGTGCGGGGGATGAAGATGGTATGGATCATGTCCATGTAGAGAACGACTGAGCGAGCTGAAGTAGGGGTTAAAGTAGAATTGGAAGCCAAGTTTGGAGTGGAGGATGAAGACTGTGCTCGAGCTGGTACTAAAGTTGGGGTAGATAACGTTGAAGTTGGGACTGAAGTTGGAGTAGATAATAATGACAGATGTGAAGTGGAAGAAGACTGAGCTGGAGTTGGAATTGAAGTGGAAGAAGACCGAGCTGGAGTTGGAATTGATGTGGAAGAAGACCGAGCTGGATTTGGAAATGATGCTGGAGTGGAAGAGGACCAAGCTAGAGTCGAATTTGATGCTGGAGTGGAAGAGGACCGAGCTGGAGCAAGAAATGATGATTGAGCTATTGGGGATATAAGGGTCATGTGACCTTATTCCCATATTCATATATATACATCATATATAGAGCATTGCCTCAAGAGAGTTCATTATGTGGGTTTCGAGGCTCCCGCGCATGTCCGCGCGTCCTTCCTCTCTTCTCTCTCATTCCATCTCCTCCTTCCTCCTCTTGTTCTGCACACCAAAGCCCTTCATTGGTATCAGAGCATGCTGAAAGCTGGTGTGCAAGAAGTTTCAATGGAAGCTTAGGTCAAAAGAGATAGAAGTGCAGGTCGGCATCTCTTGATAACTTTTCAGTATTTCGGTCATAACTCGAGCTAGGAAGCTCGGATTGACGCGTTTTAAAGTTCTCTGCATAGCTAACACAGAGAAATACAATTTCATAGAAGGGCGTAGAACCTGGTTCGGACTTTTAGAGTGCCGAAAATGCGAAAAACACAGACTGTTGAAGAAAGCGAATCTACATTCAGTAAGATAGTAGGTCAGTTTTTGGATCATAACTTGCGTTCTACAGGTCGGAATGTGATGATTCAACTTGCTGTGCGTAGCTTGGACAGATAGCTACAACTTTGTAGAAGAACTCAGATCCAGATTCGGAGTTTTAGGTTGCTGAAATTGCAGAATACAGAGCAGTACTGTTGCAAGTGAAAGTGAAATTGACAGTAGGTGCTTGTTTTGAGCATATCTTGAGCTACGCACCTCCGATTGAGGTGTTCTTTATCTCGTTACGTAGCCAAGATTCAGATCTTGAAGTTTGCTGAAGACCAAAGGTTCAGATTCAGAGGTTATCACCTCTGAAACAGCAAAACATGGAGCAACACATCTTCACTAATTGCACTTAGAGATTGAATTTGCTTTGGAACTTCTTCGAGAGAAAATTTTTGGTGTGCAAGCTCTTATTCTTAGAGCTTGAAGGCATTGTACATGTATGATCATTTTGGTAGCTCCTCCATATGAGAGTAGAGCATGATCTTGTCATGTGTTTGGCATATAAGATGACATTGTGGTATACTCATTTTTGAGGTTTATGTCATCAGGAGTTCGATCATGGATGTATAGTGGCATTGTGGTCTATATCTTGCTTATGCCACTTGGTTACGGATTTACTTTCCGATTGCACATACTTTTGTGAGATTTGACATTGGATCTTAGTTGCTACTTGTATCTTTGTTTTCTTTGTAGGTACAAGATCCAGATTAGAGCCTTAGTTACACGTTTGTTTGTCACCGTTATTAGCATTTGGTCATTGATTGATATGTATTTGCCAATGTGATTCTTGGCATATGTGGATGGTGATTCCCACATGGTTATTTTGGTTCTAGAGTCTATTTTACAGAGGAGATGCTGTCAAAATTTCATCGGCTTTTATGCTAGAAAGGAGCTTTAGTGGATCTTGAAGCTTGTGTGATAGCTTTGGATCATTGTTTATCTCCATTCATTTGGACTTGTCACAGGTTATTTGTGATAGGTTGGACCATCTTGCAGGATTTATCCTTGAGTGGGAGGTGTATTGCCATTGTATTGGCATGTATTGCCATTAGTTTATGGGCATATGTATTTTCCATTATCCTTGATTACATCAGTGACAGGTGGTGACATATTACTCATTGTTCTTTTGATATTGGTTATATTGTTTGATTGCTCAGTTTACAGGGGATACTCTGCCGAAATTTTCCCAGGATTCCTTCACATCTACTTGGTCACTTTGGAGACTTGGTGAGCAGGCTGATGCTCATGGGTCTATGTGCATGCTAGATGCATGGTTATGTGACAGGTGGTTCACATGGTTCCTTCTCCATCGAGACATTTGTGATGTGAGTTATGCATATGGATATGTAGGTGTGATCCTATTGAGGATAGAGTATCGTTTCTAGTCTCTTAGTACATTGCTAGTCTTTTGGATTTCCAGCATGGTGTCTTCTCGATTCGATGGCACTGACTTTTCAAGATGAAAAGCTCAGATGTGGCATACATTGGTTCGTGCAGGGTTACACATGTATGTGCATAGAGATGCACAGAGGCCTCGTGACATGCCCGACCACGTATGGATGGATATGGATGCATTGGCCAGCTCCACTATCCGCTTACAACTTGTGGATTCTATATATGAGTCTGTTATGTATGAGGAGAGGAGTAGTGCATTATGGAAGAAACTACATGATATGTATGCGAGTCCATTGACTCATGTGAGACATAGATCACATCGACGACTTCGATGTTGCCATTGTGGTCATGAGGGCCATATTCGACGACGTTGCTTCAGGAGGATGCGACGACGACATCAGAGACATGCACGTGATGTAGATCAGGTAGTGATTTCAAGAGAGTCTATGGGAGTTGATTATGCCAGTGATGGTGATATCACTTTCTCCTATGGTTCATCTCATGATTCCTCTTGCTCATTAGATAGCACACATATGGCTTGGTTACTTGATGCATTAGCCAGTTTTCATGTTACTCCACATCGTGAGTGGTTTTGTCGATTCTCAGGTGAGAGTCGTGGATGTGTGCACATGCTTGATGGTACGATATATGACATTGAGGGTGCAGGAGATGTATGCCTTATGCTACCTAGTGGAGCATCACTTATACTTAGACATGTACGCTATGTGCCTTCATTTCCTATGAGCTTGATTTCAGTTAGCCAGTTATAGGAGAGTAGATGTTATGCATTCCTTGGTGAGCATCATTTTCAGTTGCAGTTGGGATAGCTTATGCTTGTCAGAGGTGCTAGGATTGGGCACATGTATCCACTGCAGGTACTTCATGTGAGAGACAGTCTCGTCTCAGTGGGAGTTCAGCTTTATGTGCGATGTGAGACTCGTCATGTCTCATTTTGTCTACCTACACATAGGTCTATTGACATTCATGATGCACATGTATGGCAGGATTCAGATGCTCAGATGGATGCACATATAGAGCATATTTCGGATCCTCATGATGCTTATATAGAGCATGACTTTCTTGATGCTCATTATGTGGGTTTCAAGGCTCCCACGCATGTCTGCGTGTCGTTCCTCTCTTCTCTCTCATTCCATCTCCTCCTTCCTCTTCTTGTTCTGCACACCAAAGCCCTTCATGAGCTAAAGTAGAAGACGACCTAATTGGAGTAGATGAGTCAGAGACTAGAGTGAAAGCTGGAGTAGAGTTTGGAGCGGATGTTGTAGGAGGGAGGAGTGCTAAAGTTGAAGACGAGGATGAAGGTGAGGTTGAAGACAAGGATAGAGGAGAAGGGGATAAGGATAGAAGAGTGGGAGTGGGAGGTAGTGCACGCAAGTTAAAAGGAGAGGTTATTGATGTCGAGGAAGGAGAACCATCCTTCGGTGAAACCAGCAACGGGGAGAGGGCGTTAGAGATATCCATCAGGGAGTAAGGAAAGCCCGGGATGGAGGTGAGCTGCTCGATATAAGAGCGTAAAGGAACGGGTTGTAGAAATTTCAGTGAGTCCAGGGAGAGGGAGAGGTATTCCCAGCCTTGGACGGATCCGGAGATAGGGGCTTCATATGCAATAACGACAGAGGGAGTCATGTAGATCGTGATTGTTGTTGTAGCATCTTGTGAAGAACTGGGAGTTGTAGTAGCATTGGATTTGAGACCAGAGGAGTGGTCGATGGAGAAAGAAGCATTGAGGGAAGGGGTAGGCATTGAAGAGGATGTACGATTAGAGCTGTTAGATTTTGATGCAGCCAATGCTAATAGACGTGGAGATCTTCGAATAGTAGGGCTACTGAGTAGAAGACTTTGAGGATTGTTAGTGCCGCCCATCGATGACGAAGCAGGTGATGTTGAAGGAGATTGCACAACAAAAAGAGACTTCCTTGTGGAGGTGATCGTAATCCGGGTGGATCGGGTCTGATTGTGGCACACACAGGGTATGTGAAGCTAATGGATGTTAGAAGGTTTAAGGACGTGAATGTGAAATTAATGTTGAGTATGGAGAAGAGAGAGATGTTGAAATGATTATGGGAATGGGAATGTCGGAGTGCAAGTTAGATTTATGAACATGAATGATAAGAATGAAAGAGAACCATACACACGAATCAAATTTGGAAGGAAGAATGGTGCATTGAAGGAGCTTCTTAAACGCTTCCAAGTTCTAATCCATATGCATAGTCTTCTTTGGATGATATGTATGCATGACGAGAATAGATGGAATCCTTACACATAAATCAGTTTCAAAAGGAAGAATGGTCCAATATTGGAGCTTCTTATACACTTTCAAAAACTAATCAATATGTATGGGTATGTATGGATTATATGCATGCAAATGAATTATGTGATAGAGTTTAATCACAAGCTCAATGAAATATCCTCACTGGTTCAACGCAATACTACGGAGCCTTCTCACACATAGAAGAAAATAGAAGACATGTAAAATACTTAAGAGACTGAGAGACAAGAGACAAGAGACAAGAGACAAGTGACAAGTGACATGAATTAAAAGGATTTGAATTACGATACATGTATAAGATCGTCGTGATACATCAAGCTAAGCAGTCTACTGATCAAAGGCGGTTCCAACCCTCAAACCATGATAGTTGAACTGAATGTCACACATAAGAAGATGAGTTCCACTTCATTGACCCTATGTATGTCTAGGCTCGTAATGTCTAACTAAAGAAGTCTAAGAATCATTAAAACCAGCTCTAACTCACTCACATGCTCCACCGAGGGTGAGTTAAGATAGAGATGCCGGTTTCAAGAGCCTGTTCTAGATTGGAGTTCTAACTTAAATTTGAAACTAGGTACTATACTCATACTAGCCCACCTTGGATCCTCACTCACTCAACCGAGGATGATCGTCTCAAGGAAACCTTAAGCTAGCAAGAGCCCTATGGATGTCTAACAATGATGCTCTAGGAGTTTGGAGGAGGGTTTATATAGTTTTTTGAATGAATCTGGGCCCTTGGATCTAGAAAATCAACTCTTAACTCTAGGATCACTACTTTCCGTTTGATTAATCAAATCAATGGCTTGGAATTGTTCTTTCTATAAAATCTATTGTAAAGGAGTGAAATTTAGGTTCCTTCATTCTCCAGCATTGGATCTGGGGATGATGTGGACCATCGAATCAGTGCTGACATCAATTCGGATAAGATATGCCACTATTTTTAGAGAAAACTTGCATTATTGATCTTTAACTGTCAAAAAAGTCTTCTTTGATGAAAAAACTCGTGGATTCTCCTTGCTTTAATCATAAGTTCATCTCCACCCTTTAATATGACCTCATCTTGATCGTACAACATGGCTCAATCAGCTTTCACCATGTGGCAGCCCTTCAACCCTTCAATTTCTTAAACCAGAAAACTGTGGTGACCTTGAAAACTGGACTTTGTGCTCTTTGACCCTCCAAAAAGGCTTTGATGAAGATGAAACTTTGTAAGACTATGTTTCCAAAGATCTCCTTCAAGAACACCAGAAAAAACTTTTATCTAAATCTCCCTTATACAAGTTTAACTACATTTGGAAGCCTTCAAGGTGGCATTAAGATGTCTAGGAAACTCTAATAGCCTTGAAACTTTGTACAAATATGTAGCCACATATGGTCTTTGTACATGCCAAACCATATGGCTAACAAAAATTCCTATACAAGATTTTGTAGGGTCTAAGTGGAAAAATTACATTTTTTATAAAATGCACATGGCATATCAATGTGCTAGAAAATCCATTTACATTTGAAATTCGGGCTATACACTGCCTTTGATAGGCTTTACAAGTATATGAGTTTTCATGTGATTTGGAGATATTTAAATTTTTGCCCTAATTTCCAAAGTTTGACCAGCTTTGACCGCTACCCTAGATTTGCTCGATTTCTTCCAAAATTTGCATGTGAACTCACTTTGACATCCTTGATGCATCTTGGACTTCTTAGGGAATTTTGGCTACCTTCACGGAATGTGTTTTCTGTAGGCCTTCATGAGTGAGAGCAGAGAGAAAGTCTCGACGACATTCACCGCCACTAAACCGGCGATTCCTCCGGAAGCGCCACTCTAGCATCTATGAAAAAAAAATGTTCCAGGCATCAAATTATTTTATAGGAAACATAAGAAACATGGAAGGAAAATTGATTATATGCATGAAGGAGTAGGTAACATGACATGAAGCAAAATTTGCATGAAAGAAAGAATTGAAACGGGCTTTTTTTATTGTTGTCATCTTCTTCAATGTCTTCATCCAAATGGACTTATCATTATCACGTTTCTTGAATAGCTTTATCCTTTTACCTGCAATCAAAGTTTTTAGTGCAACACCATTTAATTCACAAAGAGCATACATACCATTGTTGTTGACTTTTGATACAATGTATGGCCCAAACCACCGTTGAGTGAGCTTTTTGCGTGCATCATATTGAGACTCAAATGTACTATCATAAATGAGCACCCAATCTCCTACTTCAATTGGCTTAGGATGCAATCGATGAGTTTTATCAAAATAATGCTTGTTCTTCATTCTAGATTCTCTTAATTTTTCAATGGCATCATCAAGTCTTAATTTACCTTGTTCTAACTGTTTTATGCGCAAACTCAAAAAATCATCAATAGACATGTTTTCAGACCAAGGCAAATTTGACAATGCAGAAATATGAGATTGAATTGGAAACAATGGTTTTTGACAGTACATGAGTTCAGCAGGCATATACCCAGTAGTACATGTGCATGTCATTCTATTTGCCCAAAGTGCAAAAGGTAAGAATCTAGGCCATTGTTTGATGTCACCATTACATGCTTTAGATATGTCTTTCACAATAGATGGATGCCCTCTCTCTATTTTACCATTGGCCTCTGGATTATATGCAGTAGTGAGAGACAAATGAATACCATGATGTTCAAAGTACTCTTTGGCTTCTCTCGCATTTAACTCTCCACGATCGGCAACTACTTTCTCTATGTACCCAAAGTGACTTATGACATCTTCAAGCAAGAATTTGCAAACATTGTAAGTGGTCTTAGATCGTAGTGCACGTCCCTCTACATAATTAGTTAAGTCTTCTCTTGCAAGTACAATGTAACACATTTTGTCAATACCTTTAGGCATATTTATAAGATCTACTACCCACTTATAGTGAATACAAGGTGGATAATTAGGATGCAATGGATCTCTATGTTTGAGTGATGAATGAAGTTGACAAGTAGAACATATAGAAACATAGCTACTAATGTCAATGTACATCCTAGGCCAATAATAGGCACATCTAATTTTTTCATATGTTCCAAAAAAACCTTTATGACCTGCCCATAATGTCTCATGCATTTCCTTCATTAATTGCAATTGAAGACCTCATTTTCCTAGGACTCGTTGTGGATTCTTAACCTTACCCTTAGCATGTCTCCAAAGATAACCATTACATAGGAAAAAGTTATAAGCTCGTTTCCTAATGTTACAGAATCTATTCGTAGTCCAGCTAGGTAATGGTTGTAGTGTACTCATATACTTTCCTATGTCTCTCCATTCATTTTCGTACTCAGACTCATAAAATTGCTCATACTCATATATATGTGGAACATAGTCAATTAAGTTCACATTGTTTATTAGATCACTTTCAAGATCATCAAATCTAGCTCTTGATAACATATCAGCAATTGAATTTGACTTACCTGAAATATGAACTAACTCAGGATTTATGAACTTAATATATGAGATCCATCTAAGCATGGCTATATCAGGAGATGAACAATTGGCTATCATTCCAATGAGACGCAAACAATCAATCTCAACTTTAACATTTGCACCTATGAAATATTCTATGTCTAGTTTCAAAGCTATTACCATACCCCATAGTTCTCGTTTGATCTGTGGATATTTTCGTTGTGTTTCATGTAAAATTTTGGCACCAAACCTAATTGCATATCTATTCCCTTCACTATCATCTTGACTTATGACCCAACCTATACCAATAGGACTAGTATCAACAATCAATATAATAGGTTTGTTAGCAGAATAGTCTACATGCTTAAGGATGGGAGCTTCAAGCAATAATTTCTTCAATTTACGCATAGCTTGAATGTGTTTGTCAGTCCTAATAAATTTTCATTTCTTCCTCAACAAGTCATAGAGACAATCAGCAACACGAGTAAAGTGTGGGATCCAAATAACACAAAAGATGCAAGCACCAAGAAATCTACGTACCTCACTCACGTTGCTACATGTTTCAGAAATCTTGCTAATGGCATCAACTTTTTGTGGGTATGGCTTTCGACCATAATGGCCACATACATGTCCAACAATAATAACCTCATTGACACCAAAAACAAATTTTTCTATTGAAAATGTGAGACCTACCTCTTCAAATCATTGAAATATTCTTTCACAATCAGAGATATGGTCAAGAATGAATTTATGACATCCAGATGAATCTAAAGTAATGTCCTTTACATGTTCCTCACTCCCTTTAATTAGAATATCATCAATGAATGGCATAGTTATATGAGGGATAAAATCATGTAAGATCATATTCATAGCACTCATCATATGAGCCACATAATTAGTCGCTCCTTGAGGTAAAGTACACACTCGCACTAAGCCTAAAGGATTTTTCATTGTGGTTATGTCACGACTATCAATTGCTAATTGGAATATGTCATATCAAGAATATAAATCACCCATTGAATAGATAGAATGTCCTGAAATTGATTCAACAAACTCATCTACAATGGGTCCTATTCCTACATTCCTTATGATGACTTTATTGACGAGTTTGAGTTCTTGAATAAAATGTAGTTTCCCATTCTTTTTAGGCATAGTGAACCATCTATTTGAGTAAGGTGCAAAAGATGGCTCTAAAATTCTCATGTTTATCTTCTCCTTAAGTAGTTTCATTAGCTCAGGTAAGTGAGCCTTTGGAACTGGAATAGGGCGAAGATTCCATGGAATATGTGGAATAGTAAAGATTATCATGGGTGCAACTAGCTTAGGATCTACACAACCAATCTCATGAGGATACATAGTAAAGGCTTTTCCATGGCTATGTATGACTCTCTCAAATTTATCTCTCTCTGCTGGCAAAAGAAAGTCATCATCTCTACCAATTTTCACCTGTTTGATTGTCTCATCCGTGAATGTATGTCCCATGTTTTTCTTATCCCGAAGAATTGGATCTTTTTTCACATCAATAGTTTTTTCATTACTTCCTTGAGGTAATGGTTGAGCTATGGGTTTGATTTTTTTGTCTACAGTTTTGTACTTTGTTTCAACTAAGGCATCATGTGTTTGGTTAAATTTTGAGCACTTTTCAACATTGAGAGCATACTCTTGGATTAGAGCATACTCATCAAGGGAAGAAAGAAGAATAATATGGGAATTAGAATTTTGTTGAAGACATAACTCTAACTCCTCAAGAGTAGAGAAACAATGAGATGTCTCAATCACATGCTCAATGTTCTCATCATGTTCCATGATTTTGTTGTTTTTATAATTTGTTTGGGTTTTTTTGGATAAAAGACTTGGACAATTGACTCTTATGAAGAAAATCTAATCTAGAATGTTGAAAACAAAGTGAAAAACTATTGTACATGTTGGTTGGATGTGAGATGTCAAACCAATATATATTGTTGTCCCGCTCAACAATGGATTCTATCTGAAATTTTGATCATATGTAGCTCCAAACATGAATCGAGGTGCACAATCACTATAAGCATGCTCATGACCCTGAGTAACAATAGGTCTCTTTCTAATTGACAATCGATTCCTAGGATGATTCACTCCTACCTTCATGACTTGAAGTGATTGCATTCCATCCTTAGACTTAAATCTAGCATAGGTAGACCCATCATCCATGGCTTTAGTTTCCATATGACTCTCACAAATAAAGTGTTGACCTAAGAGAACTTCATAGGAGCAATTATCTTGAATAAAAAAGTGAAACTCTTATGTGATTCCTTCTATGGATATGGGCACACTAGCACAAGCTCCATACAGGGTACGTACACCATTATTTGCAGTTCTCATACGCCATCCACAATCTTTATCTATGGACCATCGAAACTTATCATAGACTTCTCTTGAAATCACATTGATTTCGGAGCCAGAATCTACTAATGCATTTACAGTGATAGTGTTCTTATCATTTCCTATTTTAACATGCATCTCTGATGCACCTCTAGACCAAAATTTTCTTTTAAAGTGACTTTCAGGATTGTTTTCATGATTTTCATGGTTGAATAGATCCTAAGAAATTTTTATTAACATTTACTTAATCATCATCAAAGTCCTCTTCATTAGATTCATCAAAGTTTAAGGCTTCATATATAGCTTGATCTTGATCTAGAGAATCTTGCATCTCAGTATCTAGATTAAGCGAAAACCTCTTCCTTTTAATTAGGCTGATAAAGTTATCTTCAAAAACAGGCTTTGCAGAAGACAAAACTTGTTCTAAAGGCATAGTCACTTGACTCTTAAGCAAAATGTCATCTAAAATCTCCATAGGATCTATTTTTCTCTCAATTTCTGAAATCAAGATGGCTTTAGGTTTTCTCTTTGGTTTCTTTTGTTTTTGCTCAAGATCTTGTTTTTGTTCATGTTCTCGTGTTTGTTCTTCAGTTTGTTTTGATTGTTCTTGTTTATCTAAAGGCTTTGGTTCTATTTTTCTTTGCATTGTCTTCTTCCCTTTTTGTTTCTCCTCTTGTTTTTGTTCATTGGGTTGTGATTCTTGTTTTTTATCTTTGGATTGTGATGTTTCTCCTTGCTCTATGATTGTTTCTATTCCCTCTGAGGTTTGTTTTCCAGTCACTCTTCTCTCACTAGGCTCAGCTTCATCTCTTTTTCATTTTTCTTCTACATTGGATATGTGAGAAATAAGAGATTGATCTTCTATCGGTGACTCCCAAGCCGTTATTCTCCTAATCTCATGTCTTGCTCTTACTAAAGCCTCTATGGAAAAGTCACCTTCCTTTGTGGGTTTACTTGATTCTACTTGTTGTTTATCAAGAGCTTCTAGTTTCACTCCTCTAGTTCTTATGTCTGTTATGGTTATATTTTCATAGTGTTTTTTCATTCCTCCCTTAAAATAATTTCCTTGCAAAGGTAGCCTAGATCGACAGTCACATATTTTCTTATCTATGTCTATTACTAGTCGTTGCTCCTTAGCAGCCTTCAATAGTTCACAATCTCTCAAAAAGGGCTCTAATGAATCACACCAAGGACACCTACGAGGGGCATGCACAAAACCATTTTGATTTTGAGGATTTTGATTAACTTGTGGTGGGAAATTTTGAAATTGAGTATTTTGTTGATAAGGAATTGCTTGAACAAGATAATTAGGATTTTGATAAGGCATTTGATGTACTTGAGGAGCTTGGGGAGCAATAGGGTACTTGAGGTGCAAGAGGAGCTTCCATAGTATACGGTTGATGATTTTGAAAATTTTGATTCTGAGGATTTTGAAAAGCTATTTGAGAAGCTTGAGGATATATGTTTTGATACATTTGAGGATTTTGCACATGAGGATGAGGATTTTGCATTGAAGGATTATGCATTGGAGGAACTTGATATGCTTGAGTAGGAGCTACTTGTGGATTTTGATTGGTAGCTATAACATGTTGATTAGGCTCTTGAAAAGACATTGGGTTCATTTGATTTTGGAAAGTTTTGGTGTAATTAGATTGTAAAGCATCTATAGTCCTGGCCAAATTCAATTGTGTAGCAATAAGACTTTCCATTTGCTTAGTGATAATTTCCACTTGAGATTGTTCAACTATACTTTTATTTGGCTCTACTTTAAAACCTTGAGTAGGCTCCATCATTTGAGGAATAGGAGTAGATTCAAAAAGCATAGCATGGGATTGTTCTCTAACTTGCTCCTTAGTTTGTGGAAGGCTAGCTTGAGGAACATTAGTTTGATAAAAAAGCATGGATTGTCTTTGATGTCTATGGGCTACAACCTCTACTACTTTACACACTTTTTGCCAATTGTCAGTAAGACCATAGCGCTTATCTGGCTCTTCTAATAGCTGTTCAACTTCCGTATGAGTTTTAGGATGAAGAAGCTTAAGAAAATTGATCACAAGATCAGGTTCCAAAGTTATCTTATCCTCATCAGGAAGTTGTTCATAGCGTCTAATATACTCATTTTGTAAGTGAGTAATAGAGCTACTAGGCTTTGGGGAATTGACCCATCGTAAGAATCCATCCCGATTATGTTGGCTATAATCTTCAAGATAGAATTATTTGAGCATCTCCTTTCTAAAATCACTCCAAGGAAGAGTATCATATTGAGTGACACGGTTTATGATAGAGCTATCAACAATTCGTTCAAAGAATGATATCAAAAGATCTTCGGGAAGACAAAAAATCATAGCTTGCTCTTCAAACAAATCTAAGTAGCTTGTGATGTTGATGCCATTGAATTTTCCCTTCTGTTAGATGTTTAACGCTTCGTTCTAACTATCAGAAGGGCGTTTAACCGATTCTTGGGGGGTTTCTTGGGAGTGGTAGGGGTCTGTTATACAGAGGCCCTGTACTTAGTTCCCAAAGCTACTGTTCACATTCAACATGGTAATAATGCTGAGAACTCTATCAAATTGCCGTACTGAGAATTTACCATCACAGTCTTAGCTCAACCAACGTACCAAATGCGCTAAGATGCCATATTGCATCTACGTATAAACTTATTGGAATTACCAGAACAAGAGTATTCGATCAACTTCACAGAACGGGTTCAACGATCAAACAACACCGTAACGCAGAGAATTTGAGAGTCCAACACACAGTACTGGAAACTCAGTAATCAACTTAGCAGATCTTTACTGCACTTAACTTTGCCGCAGGCAGAGAGATTCCAATATTTACAACAACACAGTGTAGATCCGAATATCAGAACACTACACAGTTTCTCGGATTTCGCTAATTCTTGACCAAAAGTGTTCAAGAAGTCGTAATACACAGTGCGTGAGCTCAATCCAACAGAGATGCATAAACAACTTACTCAGACAACAGTAATGGAACTCACAATCTTAACGGAGTTCACTAGGTAACAAATACAGATACACACAGTACCATTAGTCTGCGTAGAAGATCGCCAAGATACTTTGAGTACTCCAATCGTTACACAGTAACATTCAGATTGATAGTATAGTTATCTCCCGAACATTATGAAATTTATCAACAGAACCAAGATCGTTGGCAAGCAACAAGAACGATAGACAAAACCAGATACGAACAAGAATGTAGAACACAGAGGTTATGCAAAATGAACACTACCTCAACACTCAGACAGACAACCAGACGAACAGTCTGGTGATAACACGACAATAGGCCAAAATTACATCGCCCCCTTCTCAACACTTCTTCTCACTGCTTTATATAGAAAGTACAAATAGGTGCGTAACCACCTTTCGCGCGTGTCCTGCCAAGATTTCCGTTACATCTGTCCCAATCCGATGGCCGACTAACACTGGTACGCCCGGTGGACTCGAACCCGCAAGTTGTACAAAATTATTGTTCGTCTATTATTCCTTCTAAGTACATATTCCTAGCTAATCGGAAAATATGGGCTATTTTTTTCTTGAGAGTTTCTACTATCTGTTTTAGAGTTTCCGGCTCTACTAGCTGTGCATCTATTCTAACAGAGCTTAGAGCTATAGCTTGGGTGAGCAAAATCTCGGCCTGTGTTTGCAAAAAGGCCTCCTGTCGGTAGAACTCATTGGACAGGGCTGCATCTCTTGAGACCTTCATTTCTTCCAATTGCTTCTGCATATTGATTACTCTTTCCTTTTGATTTTCAAGCTGATTTTCTTTTCGTTCAATCTCCTAGTTTTGGTACTGTATAATATTGGAGTATGCGTCGCGTTCTCTTTTTAGATCTGTTATCAGCTTCTGTGTTTGGACTTCTTGTATTAGCTTTCGCCATAATATGTTGTTTACCTGATCGAAATCTAACTTAAATCTTTGGAGTTCCTCAGTGGTTCTCATTGCCAGCTCATGCTGCTCTTGTCCTTATTGTACCACTTCGTCCAGTGTGTGTCTTGTTTCTTCCAGCAAATTTCCTAATGCAACTCTGGCATCCTCCTTATCCAGCAGGTCTAGCTTTAATTGACTGACTTCTGCCTGTATTTTGGTTAATAACTTGTCTTTTTCGGTGAGCTCTGCCAGTGCTGTATCTCTCTGATTGATCAGCATTTCCTGTTCGGTGAGTTTTGCCTGTAGTTCCTTCAATTGATCTTGCAGGGATTGGTTTTCGGCTTTGGTAAATAGTAATTCTTCTTGTAGGGGGCTGATGTCAGCTTCTAGCATGTCAACTTTATGTTGTAGCTCGTTGCGGATACTCTCTGTGGCAACTTTTATGTGGATGGGCAGTTGCTGAGATAAATTGATAAGAACTTGGCCCATATTGGCCAGTTCGGACAGTATTGGAATGGAAGGAAGGGGTAGCTGGGGTTGTGGTTGGGAAGTGGATGCATTGAGGAGCTGTTGGGAGTTTGGTGGAGAGTAGTTGAGGGAGGAGGATGAGGATTCGACGGTTTCGACAGGGTGAATGGGCTGGATGGGGATGATGGGTGGTTCCGGTGGGGGAGTGGGAGTTACGGTTTGAGTTGTTACCTGATTTATGTTTTGTTGTTCCTGCTCCGCAAATGTGGATTCCACTACCTTAAGTAGTCTGTCCAATGCGTCTTTAGCAGCTTGTTCTTCCTCTGTTTGTTGTTCTTCTTCAGATTGCCGCTTTGATGTTTCTGCGGGCGATGTTGTTTCAGCTTCAGTACGAGTTTCTTGTTGTTGCTCCTAGGAAGATTGCACAGAGGATTCATTCTGCATGGAGGTGGCGGTGTCGTGGAATGTGTCTTCTTGTTGCTTTTCTTCTTCTTTATCTTCTTCGGCTGACTTCTATGCTTCACTCTCAGACGAGCTAATTCTGATCCTTTTTTTGCGGAAAAGCTGGTTGCATTCCTCTTCATCTTCTTCTTCATCGTCTTCTAGCAGCTGTATCGATTCCTCGTGTCGGAGAACGGGACCTCTGGGTGGTGGTTGTGCTGCCAGTATTGCCGGAAAGAGGAAGGACAAAATATGCGTCAATCTGGATCTTGGAGTGGCTCCCTTGTTCACCTGTTTGATTATGGCTACGCACTCTTTGTGGATACATTGGAAGAAATACGTAGCGAAGATTACTGGTTCTCGGGATGCTAAGTCAATGGCTGAGTAGAATGGATGGGAGATGTCGTAAGTACGCTTTTGGAGATTGAGGATGGCTACTAGGAATTGAAGGGCGGATCTTTCTAGTTCTGGTCGACATAAGATTGCGTATTCGTTGGATGAGTATCTAGGGAATAACTGGTTCATGGTGGCTAATGGCAAATTCGGGCCATTCTCTCCGCCTTGTGCAGGGAGTCGATACGACTCAGCAAAAGTTTGGAAGGTGATTACGGTTCGGGCAGGTAAGGAAGTGATAGCCCATCTTCGCTCGTTGGCTGGTGCAGAGGTTATGCAAAACGAACACTACCTCAACACTCAGACAGACAACCAGACGAACAGTCTGGTGATAACACGACAATAGGCCAAAATTACATCGCCCCCTTCTGAGCACTTCTTCTCATTGCTTTATATAGAAAGTACAAATAGGTGCGTAGCCACCTTTCGCGCGTGTCCTGCCAAGATTTCCGTTACATCTGTCCCAATCTGACGGCCGACTAATACTTCTCTCTCAACATAGAAGAGACTATTCTTTCGCCTTGTTTCTCAACAATAAGGGATTTGAATGCTTCCTCCATCTTACGTGAATGAGCAACTGATGTACGATTCTCTAGATCTCTCACAAATGTGTTTACTTCACGGCAAAGATGTGCACGATACTGTGAGAAATCCAATGCAACACTCAAGAATGATGATGATGATATGATGAGGATGAAAAATATGAAACAAAGGATATGGATCACAACCTCCCAACAAGATCAGAAGCAAATGCCACGTAGCATTTCACGTTGGGTTCAAATGTGGAGGTGATCGCAATCCGGGTGGATCGGGTCCGGTCGTGGCACACACAGGGTGTATGAAGCTAATGCATGTTGGAAGGTTTAAGGACGTGAAAGTGAAATTAATGTTGAGTATGGAGAAGAGAGAGATGTTGAAATGATTATGGGAATGGGAATGTAGGAGTGCAAGTTAGATTTATGAACATGAATGATAAGAATGAAAGAGAACCATACACACGAATCAAAACTAGAAGGAAGAATGGTCCATTGAAGGAGCTTCTTAAACACTTCCTAATTCTAATCCATATGCATAGTCTTCTTTGGATGATATGTATTCATGACGAGAATAGATGGAATCCTTACACATAAATCAGTTTAGAAAGGAAGAATGGTCCAATATTGGAGCTTCTTATACACTTTCAGAAACTAATCAATATGTATCGCTATGTATGGATTATATTCATGCAAGTGAATTATGATGATAGAGATTATCACAAGCTCAATGAAACATCCTCACTGGTTCAACGCAATACTACGGAGCCTTCTCACACATAGAAGAAAATAGAAGACATGTAAAATACTTAAGAGACTGAGAGACAAGAGACAAGTGACAAGTGACATGAATTAAAAGGATTTGAATTAAGATACATGTATAAGATCATCGTGATACATAAAGCTAAGCAAACTACTAATCAAAGGTGGTTCCGACCCTCAAACTATGACAGTTCAACTGAATGTCACACATAAGAAGTTGAGTACTCCAATGTCATGTACGTAAATGCTAACCCTAGGCCCCAATTGAGACAAGTAAGACCACAAGCTCCTAGAGGACCATGTTTTAGATGTCAAGGAGACCATTTCCTTCGTGATTGTCCCCACCCACCATCTCCGAGTCAAGGTCAGGATATCACAATACAAGCTTTTTGTCCTGAATGTGGCAAAGACCATCTTCCCAGAGATTGCCCAAGAAACCCCTCCAATGCACCCAAGATTACACCCATTAATGTGGTAGGCTTAGTGGCGGATTCAAGTTCAAGTAGCAGTAATGTGGCACCTGTACAGGCAGTTACTAGGGCACAAGCATTAAAACAAGATAAACCAGCAGAACAATCGGAGTCGAGTGAATCAGGAGAGCCTAGTAAGAGGAAAACAAGAACATGGAAGGATACCAGAGAAAAGGCCAATCGTAAGTGGAATAAAAAGTTATCAGAACTAGAAGAAAGCTTGAAAGTTGCAAAAACAAAAATAGAAGACATTGCAACTCAAAACCCTTCGCATGCTGAAACTCCATCCACTCCACCTCATCCCACCCCACCACCCATTGTAAATAGACCGCAACCAGGTTCTGTTCTCGTAGACCCAACCCCAGAAGGTTTGGACATGATGTTCAAGGCCTACCAGGCTCGACTTCAAGAAGGGCCTACAGTTGCAAACCTAGACAAAAGTTACCCTAGAGCAGATTTAGAGATTGAACGGATGAAAATGTGCATGAAAATGGTAGAACAAGCTCAAGCTATACTTGAGACTAGTCAAAAGTTCAATCAGTCAAACTTTGTCAAACCAGATTTGCATTTCCAAGGCTTACTAGAAAGATTAGAGCAATTGGTAAACAAACCACAAGTTTCTTTACCTCCACAGGATCAACCAGTTCTTGAGAGAAGAAGCTCACCACCAATGGGAGCGTATGTTCCTAATTCCACGGATGCTGGAATACCTCCTTCAATTCAACAATACTCTCAAGAGTTCTTGCGGGAAATACAAGAAGAGAAATGGGCCAAGGAGAAGGGTAATCCTCCTCCTCTTTCTCAAATTGATGATCTTCATTATCAATTTCCCCAAGACATTCCATCTATTTACGGAGATGAAGCAGAACAACAAGAAGATGAAAGATTAGATTTTGAATCTAATACCCTAGAAGAACTGCCTCAATTTCCAGGCCCATGGGAATCTGAATCTCTCCAGATTAGAGCTCCCACAATACTGGTAAGAAATGAAGACTCAGTGGTTCCAAGGAATACTGATGTCATGAAGAACACTAAGGTTCAATGTCACCTCACTATAGAAGAGCTGCTCAAAGCAAAACCGGAGCTATGGAATCATGTGAAGGATCAGGTCCCAGAACTTGATTCCAACATGCCAAAAACATGCTCTAAGCAAAAAGTTCCAGAGGTACCTATCGATAAAATAGGAGACATGTGTGAGGGTGAAGAAGGTAATGTTGGATGTGATGGCTGGGTACAATCAGAAGATCAAGGTGGTGCTGCTAGACCTGCTTCACACCTGCCCTTTCTTTTCTTCAGATATGGTTAGGAGACTCCTTGAGCTTCCAAATGACACCAAGAAACTATATATGTGCTTTACAAAGTGATTGAGTAATGATCAAATCAAAATAGATAAGTTTGAACCTTCATAAGTCCAAAAAACTTGCTATTTCTGTAATGACACCTGCTCAGTCCTAAGCTCAGTGTGTCCAGCACACTTACAATTGATCTAATTCCTTCTGGGAGTATTAAATTAACTTAACAAGCTAACATTAGCAAGTTAAATCACTCCAAATGATAAACTATACACTGAGCATGATGTTTAGCAAACTCAGGGACACCCCCGACTTTTTAGGAATCACACAGAAATATACCAGTGATCACTTCGACAGCGATTTCTCTCAATTGGCTGAATAGATTGACTTGAAACTTTGTAGTGTTGTAGAATGCTTTGAGCTGGTTCCAATGAGCCCTGGATCATCAAATTTGGTTCAGTAGATCTTGAGATATGC
This sequence comes from Ceratopteris richardii, assembly GCA_020310875.1. Classification (NCBI taxonomy): domain Eukaryota; kingdom Viridiplantae; phylum Streptophyta; class Polypodiopsida; order Polypodiales; family Pteridaceae; genus Ceratopteris; species Ceratopteris richardii. The sequence goes on from CM035409.1 coordinate 105,386, forward strand.
TCTATTGAAGTTGACAGACTTGGAGGTAGTCACTCAGAGAAAACACAGAGTAAAAACTATGAGTATATGTATTGATACTATCAAATGTACATTCCCATTGGCATGTAGAATGATGCCCAATGGTACTCAGAGGTGTAGGCTAGGTAGTAGCTCTCACACTCTCACAAATATGCTTGGATTAGCCTCGGAAAAAATGTCACACAACCCGCGACTTTTCCATTGATTTTTATAGGAGTTTTGAATGAATTTGAATTTGAATTCAAATTAAAGCTCCCTTGATTCTCTCCACTAGACTTAGGGAGATATTCCCTCAACTAGATCATCTAACTTTTCCACGACTCTAGTCTAGTAGGTATGATTACATTGTTGATAGAGTCACATGGACTTTTACATGAGATAAAAGTAAGAATCAATAAGACTAGGTTCATATGATTATTGACTCTTGTGAATGTATCATCCAAGGGTCCAATCTTTTATGATTTCCAAGGGTTCAATAGTTCAAGCTTTTAGGTTGGGTCTTCAAGGCACACAACAAAGCCAAGTGTTAAGGCTTGTTTGCACCAACAGCTCCCCCTCAAGCCAAACACTTGCTTGAGTCTTCATCTTTAGTCTTCAATGATATCCTGTAATCCAATCATGGATTTAAATCTGCATAGCTTGCTCCCATCCAAGGCTTTTGTAAGCAAATCTGCACATTGAATATTAGTGGATACATATGACAATTGGATTTCCTTGCTAAGTAATTTCTCCCTCACATAGTGGTAATGAACCTCTATGTGTTTTGTCCTAGCATGATACACAGGATTAGCAGCTAAATGAAGTGAACTTGTATTATCACCAAATATGATAGGTGGCCTTGTGTATAGGCCCAATTCTGAGTATAGTAGCTTCAACCATATTGATTCTTGAGTGGCATTGGCTAGCCCTCTGTACTCTGCCTCAGTAGATGATAGAGCCACTGTGGGTTGTTTCTTGGATGACCAAGAAATTGGTTTATCACCTGCAAAGCATATGTAACCAGATGTACTCCTCCTGTCATCCTTGCAACCTGCCCAATCTGCATCTGAGTATACCTTGATATCAATATCTGATGAATATGGGTAATACAAACCATGATTTTGTGTTCCCTTTAGGTACTTTACTATCTTCTTGGCTGCCTCCAAATGTGGTACTCTTGGCTTATGCATAAATTGGCTAAGTACACTCACACCATATGAGATATCAATCCTAGTTAAGGTAGCATAATTGAGACTACCTACCAAACTTTGGTAACCTGTAATATCCTTGAGTTCTTCTCCTTCATGTGCACTGAGTTTGTGGTTGACCTCCATAGGAATGTTTGAGACTTTAGCTTCCTGCAAATTAAACTTCTTGACCATGTCCTGAATGTACTTCTTCTGAGTAATGAATATACCTGAATTTGTGTAGACCAATTCAAGTCCTAGGAAGTACTTCAATAATCCAAGATCATTGATCTTGAATTCCTTCATCATTTGGCCTTTGATGTGTCTAATTCCTTGAACATCATTTCCTGTAATAATGATGTCATCAACATAGACACACAAGTATATTACCTCTGAATTGTTCTTCTTTATAAACAATGAAGTATCTGCTTTACTCATCACAAATCCTTGATCCAAAAGATAGGTTGTCAACCTATAGTTCCATGCTCTAGGTGCCTGCTTCAATCCATACAGAGCTTTCTTCAATTTGCAAACATGATTTACCTTATTAGGATCTTCATAGCCAGGTGGTTGTGACATGTAGACCTCTTCAGATATCCATCCATTCAAGAATGCATTCTTCACATCCAATTGGTACATGTTCCAATTCTTGGATGCAGCTACACTCACCATAATTCTGATAGTTGGCATCTTTGCCACAGGAGAAAATGTCTCCTCATAATCAATGCCTTGGGTTTGTGCAAAACCCTTGGCTACCAACCTAGCTTTGTACCTGCTTATTGTACCATCTGAGTTCCTTTTGAGTTTGTAGATCCATCTGGATCCTATGACCTTCATGGAGTCCTTCTTGGGTACCAAGTCCCAAGTATCACTCTCCTTGAGAGCCTCCATTTCTTCATCCATTGCTTCCTTCCATTCTGGTTTAGTAATGGCTTCCTCAAATGTACCTGGTTCTTCACTTAAGATATCCTTTGCAAGATATACAGAGTGCTTGGTTACAAGTGAAGTATCATAACCATACCTAATAGGTTTCTTCTTTTCCCTTGAAGATCTCCTCATAGCTTGAGTTGAGGATTCTGGATTGTCTTCAAGTTGCTTCATCTTCATCTTCCCTTTTGATTTCCAAGCTTTGAACTCTTCAATGTTGATGGTGTCTTCATCATCTGAGCTTGTGTCCTCATTCTGAGTTGGTTCTTGCCTGACAAGCTTTGGAAAGTCTTCTTCCATATCATAAGGTAGGCTTACTTTCCTGCACTCATTATCATACCATGAATCATTTTCATCAAAGATTACATCTCTGCTTACCTTGAAGCCTTTGTTTGAGGGGTTATAGAACCTGTATCCTTTCTGATTCAAATCATAACCAATAAAGATACACTTCTCAGCCTTAGGGTCTAGCTTTCCCCTTACCTGTGAGGGAATATGCACATATGCAACACACCCAAAGATCTTGCAATGATCCAGGGAAGGTCTCTTACCATGCCAAGCCTCATAGGGTGTCATTCCATCAAGTGTCTTTGATGGCAACCTGTTGATCAAGTATGTGGCAGTAGATACACTCTCTGCCCAAAGATAATTTGGTAGTTTCTTCTCATTAAGCATAGACCTAGCTGTCTCCACAATGAGTCTATTTCTTCTTTCAGCTACCCCATTTTGTTCAGGTGAGTACCTTGTGGTAATCTCCCTCTTGATACCTCTTTCCTGCAAGAAGTCTTCAAAATCATTGGAGAAGTATTCTCCACCACCATCAGACCTTAACCTCTTCAAATGTCTACCTGTTTGATTCTCTACTAATGCAAGATACCTTTTGAAGCAATTAAATACTTCATCTTTATGTTTCATGAAGTACAAGACAGTCCATCTGCTATAATCATCTATAAAAGATACATAGTACCTTGACCCAGATATGGATGGCTCCTTGCTTGGTCCCCACACATCTGTATGCACCAATTCCAAGTAATCTTCATGCATAAATCCTTTCTTGGTATATGGCAACCTGTGTGACTTACCAAATTGACAAGCCCCACACTTGTATATCATATGTTGCTTGGATACATTAGGTATCCCAAGCACACATTGATCTCTGCTCATCTGCTTTATGGTTCTTTCTCCAATGTGACCCAATCTCTTGTGCCACATCTCCAATTCTGATAGGGTTTGGTCCCTATAGTTGTACAAGGCAATATTTTTAGTATCTTCAAGTTCAAAGGTAAACAATCTACCTGACTTCTCTCCCTTGGCTATCCTTCTGAATCCATGTCTTGGATCCTCCACATATGCACCATGTTGAGTGAACCTGACCTGTAGACCTTTTTCAACAATCTGACCTACACTCATCAGATTCTTGGTGATTGTTGGAACATACAATACTCTGCTAAGTAAATTCTGATTACCATCACTTGTTTTGACATTACCTACTTTAACCACTGAGTGTTTAGTGTCATCACCTGTCTGCACTTGGTGCTTGCCTTTAGGTTCTTCCAAATCAGAGAGTAAGGCAACATTCCCAGCTACATGGTTAGAGCAACCTGAGTCAATATAGAACAAATGATCATCATTGATACCTGATTTAGATGTCATGTTCATAATTAACAAGGAATCATCTTGATCTTCTGCATAATTGTTGTAATCCTTTCTGTTCCTGTATCCTCCTTGATAATTGCCATTGTGATTGTAGCTATTGTTGTAGTTATTGTTGTAATTATTGTTGTAGCCATGGTAGCCTTGAGATTGATTGAATCTGCCTCTGCCTTGAGAGTATCCTCCTCTTTGGTGACCTCTTCCTCTTTGGTTCTTGTAGTTTTTGTAGCATTCATCTGTAGTGTGATTAGACAAACCACAAATATTGCATGGAGATTGATTATAGGGTCTCCCCCTACCTGACTTACCTCCTCTGCCCCTACCTCTAGATGATCTACCTCTCCCTGCATAATTTGCTTGGGAGGTGGATCCTTCATCATCAACCTTCTTGTTTTTACCCTTATCTTTAGACTTCTTATCTGTATATAGGGCAGAGGGATTGTTACCTTTTGATTGCTCTCCATTCTTTGTGATCTTGGCTTCATGTGTGAAGAGTTGTCCAATCAGAGTGGTTAGATCAGGTGCTTGGATGTCCATGTACAAGTCCATTGCAGTGGTAAAGCTCTCCCACTTGTCATCTGCTTTGAGTCCATTGATCACTTGTCTGACTATTTGCTCTTCTTCAATCTCTTCTCCAACACTTGCAAGTTGATCTGCTATGTCTTTGACTTTGGTGACAAAATCTGAAACACATTGTTTTGATTGCTTCCTAAGAGTTGTAAACTCAATCCATAGCTGATTCTTTCTGGCCCTTGTGCTTGATGAGAAGTATGTTGACAAGGTCTCCCAAGTCTCTTGGGAAGTCTTACAGTTCCTAACATGAGGTAGAAGGAAATCAGAGATAGAGTTTAGAAGATATGACCTTGCTAAAGCATCTTTAGCACACCATTGATTAAGTCTCTCATGCTCATCCTTTGTAGGTAGGCCTCTGGTTTTGAATGAGGGCAACTCCTCATCTCCTGATATGTATCCATACAAGCTTCTCCCTTGTAGATAAGTCTTCATTCTTAATGACCATGCCTGGTAGTTATTCCTATCCAATTTGTCAATAAAGGAAGGGAAACCATCACCCATGATTACCTTGTTTGCTCTGATACCACTGTTGGATGTGATGGCTGGGTACAATCAGAAGATCAAGGTGGTGCTGCTAGACCTGCTTCACATCTGCCCTTTCTTTTCTTCAGATATGGTTAGGAGACTCCTTGAGCTTCCAAATGACACCAAGAAACTATATATGTGCTTTACAAAGTGATTGAGTAATGATCAAATCAAAATAGATAAGTTTGAACCTTCATAAGTCCAAAAAACTTGCTATTTCTGTAATGACACCTGCTCAGTCCTAAGCTCAGTGTGTCCAGCACACTTACAATTGATCTAATTCCTTCTGGGAGTATTAAATTAACTTAACAAGCTAACATTAGCAAGTTAAATCACTCCAAATGATAAACTATACACTGAGCATGATGTTTAGCAAACTCAGGGACACCCCCGACTTTTTAGGAATCACACAGAAATATACCAGTGATCACTTCGACAGCGATTTCTCTCAATTGGCTGAATAGATTGACTTGAAACTTTGTAGTGTTGTAGAATGCTTTGAGCTGGTTCCAATGAGCCCTGGATCATCAAATTTGGTTCAGTAGATCTTGAGATATGCTCTATTGAAGTTGACAGACTTGGAGGTAGTCACTCAGAGAAAACACAGAGTAAAAACTATGAGTATATGTATTGATACTATCAAATGTACATTCCCATTGGCATGTAGAATGATGCCCAATGGTACTCAGAGGTGTAGGCTAGGTAGTAGCTCTCACACTCTCACAAATATGCTTGGATTAGCCTCGGAAAAAATGTCACACAACCCGCGACTTTTCCATTGATTTTTATAGGAGTTTTGAATGAATTTGAATTTGAATTCAAATTAAAGCTCCCTTGATTCTCTCCACTAGACTTAGGGAGATATTCCCTCAACTAGATCATCTAACTTTTCCACGACTCTAGTCTAGTAGGTATGATTACATTGTTGATAGAGTCACATGGACTTTTACATGAGATAAAAGTAAGAATCAATAAGACTAGGTTCATATGATTATTGACTCTTGTGAATGTATCATCCAAGGGTCCAATCTTTTATGATTTCCAAGGGTTCAATAGTTCAAGCTTTTAGGTTGGGTCTTCAAGGCACACAACAAAGCCAAGTGTTAAGGCTTGTTTGCACCAACAGGTAATACTTATCTTCCAATCACCTACCAAGGTTACACAACCAAAGCAATCATAGATTCAGGTGCTGGTGTTGCTATTGCGACCACCTCCTTGTGGAAGCAATGGGGCAAGCCCACATTAAGACCAACTAGAATGAAGCTTCAAATGGTTGACGGCCATTTTGAAAGACCTCTAGGATTGCTCGAAGGGATAACTCTAACCACTTGTGGTGTAGAGTTTGAGCACACATTTGCTATGTGTGACTTTGAGAAAAATAATGTTTATGAGATGATCCTAGGAAGACCCTTCCTACGACAATTGCAAATAGTACAGGATTGGGGAACCAACTCCTTGTACTTACAACACTTAGGGGTCACCACCAAGGTCAATTTGAAGGATTACTCCTTCAGAGATGTACCACCCCTACAGTGGAATCCTATCCACAAAGCGAAAGAAGATTCCATCTCTGTGCATTATGAAAGTTCACCTGATCCATCATGGCTGCATGAAGATACTCATTTGTGGATATGCAAGGTCGCAGAGGAAGAGGAAAAACGTTTAAAGGCAAGAGAAGAAGGAACTTCGCCGGGAGATAGACCAGTTAGAGATCCAGCCTACACTCCGATGATCTTTCCAGATGAGGAATTTGAGCCTCATGGCTGGCCAGAAATCTTAGCCACCATGGACATTGCTGTCAATGAAGAACAATGGACACCTCATTGTGATGAGTAGGGTTATGATATTTCAGTGTTCATGTGTCAGCCCCTGCTAGAAGAATGTGACCCTAGTGATGTCATAGAAGAAGAAGAGAATGACGATGATATAGAGTCCATCATGGTGGATAGCTGCTTTAACTCAGAGCAGCACTATCTAGAAGATATAGGAGTGTTCACCCAGAAAGAAGAAGAACCTCTCACAAGTATTAAAACCGTAAATTCAAGGGATGGAAGTGAGAGCAGTCAAAAGGAAAAGAAAAGAAAAGCAGTGAAACAAGGAGAGGAGGAATCATTGTTTGAAGTACCAGAAAACTTCAAGAAATATGAAGTTGACGACCGCAAAATTTTGGTACGCATGCCTAAGAGAGAGGCCATCATAGGAGAATCATATGATAATAAAGAAAAGACCAAGAAGATTGTAGTGACCATCGAAGAGAATGAAGAGAGATGTACATATATAGGAGATGACCTAAGTGCAAGAGAAGAAATGGAGCTCGTAGCTCTATTAAGGGAATATAGGGATGTGTTTGCGTGGCACTATAGAGACTTGAAAGGGGTAGATCCAAGAATTTTCTCCCATACTATCCCCATGACCGCTGATGCCAAGCCCACCAAACAAAAGCCCTACACATATAATGATACATATGCAGCCAAAATAAAAGAAGAAATTGATAGGCTGAATGAAGCTGGATTCATCTATGAGATTGAGCATACTGAATGGGTGTCCCCCATTGTAGTAGTGCCCAAGAAGAACGGGAAGTTGCGAGTGTGTATTAACCTTAAAAAAGTTAATGCCGCTACGATCAAGGATAGTTATCCGCTTCCAATCACAAAACACCTATTGGAGCCTGTTGCAGGAAAGGAAGTTTATAGCTTCCTTGATGGATTTTCAGGTTACAATCAAGTAGCCATTGCCCCAAAAGATCAACACAAAACAGCTTTTGCTACAGAGTGGGGAATCTTTGCATTTCGTGTGATGCCATTTGGGCTCACAAATGCACCTGCAACATTCCAAAGGCTCATGGGTCATGTTTTCAAAGAGTTCTTGCGAAAGAGCTTAGAAGTATATGTGGATGATTTATGTGCTCATAAAGAAGATTTCACATCCCTGAGCTCAGACAAATCTTCAACAAGTGTAGAGAATATCGAGTGTGTCTAAACCCAGAAAAGTGTGTGTTCATGGTGCGTCAAGGTAAAATCTTAGGTCATATTGTTTCTAAGAATGGAATCTCAACAGATGAAGATAAGGTACGAGCCATAGCGGAGCTGCCAAGGCCAAGGAATGTTAAGGAGGTACAAGCCTTTATGGGCCATTGTGGATATTACCGTAGGTTTATCCACATGTACGCGATCATAGCTAGACCCCTTTATGCCTTGTTGTCTAATTTTGAGTGGAACGATGAATGCAAGAATTCTTTCAATGAACTGAAGAAACGTTTGTGCATAGCACCAATACTGAGCACTCTTGATTGGAATAAGCCATTCCATGTCCATGTGGATGCATCCAATCATGCCATAGGATGTGTGCTAGCACAATCCACAGGTGAAGGGAATTTAGATTTGCCCATAGCATATGCTAGTAGACAACTAAACCCAGCTGAAAGAAATTATACCACAACCGAGCGAGAAGGTTTAGGCATGGTATATGCTGTGAAGAAGTTTAGACACTATCTATTGGCCAACAAGTTCAAGTTTTTCACTGATCATCAAGCTTTGTTATACTTGGTCAATAAACCTTGCAATACTGGACGCTTAGTAAGATGGTTCCTCTTACTAATGGAGTATGACTTTGAAGTTGTTGTCAGGAAAGGTAAAACCCACCTTCGGGCAGACCACCTTTCTCGCATCACTTCAGGAGAGTCACCACAAGGAGTGTCTGATGAATTACCCGATGCTTATCTGTTCAATTTAGAAGTTGTTCCTAAATGGGCAAATAAGTTGGTACCAGGCCTAACCTTCGGCCTTGCAAATAAGAATGTGAAAACATCGCAAGAAGAAATTGTAAAATCACAAAAATATCACATATTGGCAGGAAGCATGTACAAACAAGACATTGAGGGTGTATTAGCTTGTTGTGTTGAGGACGATGAACATAGGAGTTGGTTGCAACAAGCTCATGAAGGATTGCTAGGAAATCATTATTCTAAACAGCGCACATTACAAAATCTGAAACGTTTAGGAGTGTGTTGGCCTAGCATGGACAAAGAAATACATGAGTGGATTAAGAATTGTCCAATGTGCAGAGAGAGACCACCAGTGGAGCATGCGACCCTTTATCAAGTGTCATTAATTCCAGATTGGAGTGCTCCATTGGTAGAGTTTATGAGTTCGGGAAGATTACCCAAAGAGGCCAGTCTAGCAAGAAGACGAAGCATGGAGCAAGAGACTCAAGGCTATGCCTTAGTAGGAGACAACCTATACCGAAGAGGCAAAGATGGTTACTTAAGACTGTGCGTGCATGAATCAGACTATTTAAAGGTCTTAGAGACTGCACATAGTGGTGTTGCAGGTGGACACTTCGGTCCTGATTGAGTAATCAAGACCATTCTATTCTCAGGACTTTGGTGGCCCACTCTTCATATGGATGCACATACCTATGTGAAGAAATGTGACACATGCCAACGTGCACAATATCCAGTTAGAAAAGATGAGATGCCTTTGAGGCCAATGATGGGAGGGCGTGCATTTTCGAAGTGGGGCATAGACTTCATAGGTCCTATTAACCCCCCAGCTAGAAACTCCCATGCAGAGTATATTATTGTAGCCACAGTTACCTTACAAAGTGGGTAGAAGTCAAAGCCACCACAAAGAATGATGCTCAGACAACGGCTAAGTTCTTATTCGAGAATGTGTTCACGAGATATGGGCTACCAATAGAGTTAGTGAGCGATAGAGGCACACACTTCTTGAATGAGGTCATTGAAAATCCTCTCCAAGAATTCTTGGTGATACATAAAAAGTCTGCCCCTTATTACCCACAAGCTAACGAACAAGCCGAGAGCACCAATAGAATCCTCTGTAATGTATTGACAAAACTGGTAAATAATAAACGCATTGATTGGGACAAACAACTTCATCATGCTGTTTGGGCTTATCGAGTTGCCTACAAAACGGTACTCAATGCCACCCCATTTCAGATGGTCTTTGGACAGAATGTTGTGCTACCATTAGATTTCTTAATCCCCGCCTTAAAAGTAGCACAAGAGTATGAGTGGAGTGGACATGAATTCTCCTCTAGGATCTTTGATCTAGAACGCTTAGGTGAGACAAGGCTACGCGCGGCAGCAGGCATCTATGCTGCAAAGAAAAGGCAAAAGGCATACTTTGATGCACACATCAAGGATAAGGGATTTAAAGAGCGAGATCTAGTGTTGGTTTATACACTAAAACAACATGCCCGTAAGTTGGAAAAAAGAGGATATGGACCCATGATCATTAATAGAATTTCCACTAGCGGTGCAGTTCAGTTGGCCACTCTAGAAGGAGACATCTTGCCAAACTATATCAGTGGTTGTAGAGTCAAGTTATACCAAGAACCTCTTACAGAGGATATGCTTACGAGACTCAACACTGCTAAGAAGCGAAAAGAAGAGGAGTTAAGGGTGAGAGAAGAAGCACAAGCCGAGGCTAGAGAGCGCATAAGGCGAAATAAGTTAAGGTGACTAGGCCTAGATGTCAACTCAAAAGCTCCAAAATATCACATGGATATGTGCCAAAATTCAGGCATAGCGACTTCTCAAGTCATTGACCAAAGACCCTTTGTGACCATAGAGATAGGACAAGGAAAGGATGCAAGGACTGTGAAAGCATTGATTGACTCACGTGCAGCAAGTAGTGGAGTTAAACTATCCTACTGCCAAAACTTGCAGTTGAACATCAATCCCATAGAAGCTTATCTCATAGGATTGGGAGGTGTGGAAACCCCTTGTTTGGGCGAGGTGGAACTTCCCATCTACCTGCAAGATGTTCCAATGAAAGTCAAAGTGCTAGTGTGTCAAGATGAGAACTTTACAGAACCACTTGTCCTAGGAAAAGATTGGATCTATGACAATGCAGTCAACTTAAACCTAAGAAGTCAACTTCTTCAAGTTTGGGTCCAGGGACAATGCTTTACATTAGAACTAGAAAATGGCATGCTCACAAATCCAGATGTCACATCTTGTAGTTCTTCTAAGACTAATCATATGGAAGAAGATGTTGTATGTGTCAAAAGCTCTATGATGCAAAAGGAGTCAATCGTGGAAGAACAAGTTCGAAGGCAGCTGGATCTTTCTTCTTCTCCAAAGAATCAAGTAGCCACAGTAGTGAGTCCACCACACAGGCAAACACAACCATTCACGACAACTGCTACATCAAATAGAAAGACACCATTTGACAAGAAAGCGGTTCCGAGTATGAAACAGATCTGGGTATGTAAAGGAGAGCAACCACCAGCCTTGCCCCCACAAAGCCCATCCAGGCAAGCCAACCAGGCCAGAAGACAAAGGGAGCAGCTCGGACAAGCTCAATCACAAGGTATCAAACAAGTTTGGGTGACTAAGAAATTAGGTGCAACTCAACAAGGGCGATTATAGATGTGGGTACCTAAGAAGCTCTTACATCCACAACAACCTATGTTCTCCCACATGCGAAAGGTCTCAACAACGAAGCCAAAAAGAGGAAAGGGTAAGAACCACGTACAGAGACCGAAAGAAGATCAAATCAGCTCTTCAACAATAGTAGGAAGACATGCAAAAAGTCTATGGGTTTGGAAGCCAAAAGTACAAGTAGCACATTGGATACCACAGTTCAGAAAGCATCCAAAGAGGAAGACGCCTGAAGTGATCTCTACAGTGCCAAATGCTGTTCTAAAATGGATCCCTATAAGGAGGAAGGATCAGTTGTCATCTCAAGATCCAATGGATACCTCCATGATAGATGGCATCAACATCCGCAAATAACATCGAAAAGCCTCGACAAGCGAACACCATGTGCTCCTTGCACAATCCACTCTTTTGCACCATTCAGGTTATGCATTTCCAAAGTATGCATTAATATAGGGCCACATTACAGGGCTGTGCATAGACACATTGGAGAGTCCCATGCACAAGAGCACATTGACATATGTCAACTATTTTTTCTGATACTAACATCTATCTTCTTGTTTGATGACATTGTTCCAAAAAAAAAAAACAAACAAAAAAAAACACAAACAAACAAAAAAAGGCAAAAAAAAAAGAGAGTGGAAGCACTTGTTCCCAGGTTTGGCTCATGAAACATGAATGAGTCATGCTTGGTTAAAGGTGGAACTGTTGATTACTGGGCATTTATCAGTTGGGATAGAAGTGTGTCTTGGCTAGCAGATGATATAATTGCTGCCTTATCTCATAGATGTCAAGAACTTGGCATGAGCATGGCATCCACAACTATGGTTTCCTCTTACTATGGTAGGAGTGAAGAGCTTGAAGGTCTGCAACTTGAGTGATGCATAACTATTGCATGTATGAGAGCATCCAGGGAGATTTCTGCACGGGGTAGTTCTGGTACCCTGCAAATCTTTGTATGTATACTGGATGAGAAGACTCCTGCTTATGGTGAGCTAGAGAGAATATGTGAAACTAAGCTTGGTGTAGTTATTGAATGTTGTTGGTCAAGGAATATAAAGAAATTCAATTCTCTGTATTTGGCAATTGATGCTTTGAAAAGAGGAGACATGATCAACCATTCAAAAGATCTCATCAGTGGACCATCAAGACGGACATTCATCAACAATCTTCCATCCCAAAGGCCGAGTGTACAACACGAAGAGATGAACATCCATCGACCTTCTCCATGGTAAGTATCTTTACCTTGGAAACATCATAACCATGATAGCTTAGGAAACCTCTTCGTCGGCATACCCTTGAGCACTTAGCTCAAGACCCCCAATTTTTGTACCATACTTCTTCCAATGCATTTCCCAAGTAAGCATTCATAGGGCTACATTACAAGGCGGTGCACAAGGCAGATATTTTCCTCAACCCATGCACAAACACACTTACCCATCACTCAATATGGGTTATGAGTACTTGGCATGACTACTATGAACATCAACTGTGGAAGATCTAGAAAACATCAACGGAGACTCACAACGACACAGTCATGCTGGAATCCAAGGAAGAAGCACATACCAAGAGACTACAACTTGCAAAGACTCGTAGTGATAAATGAAGAACCAGACACATCTAGAAGTCAGACGACTTTTGTTCATACAGAAGGGACACTCCCTCTCAAGGCACTACTTGGAACAACCACTACAACAAGGGTCTGTCAGGCACGACACACTCGAGGGGGGGGGAGTCTTGAAGCTCAAAGTCAAGGAAAAAGCATGGAAGCACATCAAAAGGTGGACACACAAGGAAAGGGAGCAAGTAGGGAGCTCCAAGAAGTGTATGTCAAATTTTTAGAAGAATCCCCTACAAAAATAGTGATTTTCATCACTAAAAACCATTGTAAATACCATTATCTATTTTTATAACTCCATTCTGTTCAAGCCGAGGAGTCCTCGAGCTTGAGGAGTATTAGAAGTACCATCGTACCAATTTTCATAATTTTTAGACTTTGTTTAAGCCCTCAAATAAGCCCTGGAACCTAATTTTTAACTAGGCCGGACACTAGGTCTGGACAGGGCCAAAACTAGTCAAAAAACTATAAAAAGAGCTAGAGAGCTCATTTTTTAGTTTAGCTTGTTAGAGAATAGAGCTTTTGTAAGAGAACTCATTTGCAATCGAAGCTTTCCATTGTTCCTCTCTTTGATCTTACCTTGTGCGCGTGTGTGTATGTGTGTGCATGTTTGTGTGCTTTCACTCACGCACTTGTGCCTTCACTTGCTCGTGGTCTTCATACCGGTCCTCATGTCTCCGCGGATTGACAAGTAAAGGAGGTGGTGCTTACGCTTGAGCTACATACCTCTAGCGACACTCATCCCTCTACCTCTAGCCACACTCCTCCCTCTACCTCTTCGACCCTCATCCCTTCCACCCCTACCACCATCTCTTCTATTCATCTTCCCTCCACCTCTAGCCACACCCCTCCCTCTCCTAGTCATCATCTCTCCACCACTTCCTCTACCTCCTCGGCCCCTACCACCATCCTTTCCTTACCCCCTTCTTCCTCCCTCCCTCTTACCCTTTCCTTACCCCCTCCTTCCTCCCCCCTCCTCCTCTCCCTCCCTCTCTCCCTTCCTCCCAACCCCCTCATTCTTTGTCCCTTCCACTCCCTCCTTCCTTCCTATCGTTACTTCCACCTTCACCTTTACCTTTAGCTCCCCCCTCCTCTATCTCTTCTTCCTCTTCTCCCTCACCTCACCCTTCTCTACCTCCCTCTCAACCTTCCTCCCCACTTCTACCCCCCCTTAGCCCCGCTCTCAGCCTCCCTCCCCATCTTATTCCTTCCCCCCTCTCTCCCCTCCTTCTCCCCTTCTTCCTTCTTTCTTCCCTCCCAACACCACCCCCCTCCCTCTCCGTCTCTATAGCTCAGTGATGAGTAGCACCTCCTTTAATGTCAATCTGGGAAGACATGAGGATGGTATGAAGACCTCGAACAAGTGATGGCACAAGTGTGTGAGTGAGAAGCACACTAACATGCACACACATACACACATACGTGCACACATGGCAAGAAGAAAAAGAGAGATAATGGAACTCTTTTAGATTACTCAAAAGTGCTCTTACAAGTTCAATTCTACAAAATGCTAGCTCCAAAAATGAGCTCTCTAGCTCTTTTTATAGTTTTGATTAGCTTTGGCCTTGTCCAGACCTAGTGTCCGGCCTAGTTAAAAATTAGGTTCTAGGGCCTATTTGGAGGCTCAAACTAAGTCTAAAAAATATGAAATTGCTAGGTATGTACTTCTAATGCTCCTCAAGCTCAAGGACTCCTTGGCTTGTACAAAATGGAGGTACAAAAAGGTGGAATGGTATTTACAATGGTGTGGAGTGACTAGAATCACTATTTGGGAAATATTAATTCGGGAAAAATGATGGCCTATTTGCCAGATCGTCTTTGACTGCTTTGCCTGCTTGGCCCTTCTCGTTGGCTCCCTTGTCTTGTAACTCCTTGACACCCTGGCCACTGCCAACACTCCCCCCTCTCTCGCGTTTGTCGTCTATGATAGACCCTTGTTGAGTGGACCGTTGGATGTAGTACTCGATGACATCTATGGCTAAGTGATGTTCTGCTATTCTCAGTCCTTTGGCCAAATCAGTGAGTAGGGAATCCCAGTCTATTGGCCTGGTACCTTCGGATGTGGCATGCATAGTTGTTCTGAGTGTAGAGCCTGTTCAACCGCAAATAGTTGTAATAGGTGAGATGGTTTGGGTATGAATATCTTGGAATGATATTCCCAGAACCCTGTAATAAACATTTCCTTAAATGTTTGCTTGAAGCAGGCTGGTAGATACTTGATACGAGCATGCCACGCATAGACAACATTGATGGGTGGTGTTGTGCCCATATCGTAGGCGAGATCCTGGTTGCCTTCATTGAATCCGAGAGCCAAAAGGTGAGGTGCTTTAACATTTCGAAAGGTTTTGAAAGTGATCAACATTAACTCAAAGATTTTGAGGCACATCTGTGCCATGATATCTGGTACATTTTTGAATCTGACTGCCTAGTGTCAGATGGTTGAAATCATGTAGCCGACCGTGGGTTTTCCACGAGGGGGTGCTAAGTACACATAGTTTAGCCACTTTTCACATCCTTTAACTGTCAAAACTATTTTGGTGTATTCTGTCCAAGACCTTCTTTGAAAGACAGGGCAGTAGCATGGGTTATACTTGATGTATAAAGGCATGTTATTCCAAGTGCATACCATCTCAGGGTATGTTTCAAGCAGACGTATCCTCCAGGTTGGTTGAAATATATTTCCATGCATGGCGCTTGCAAGAATGTCATCTGGTGCAAACTGTGTTGCCGAGGTTGGTTCTTTTGTTGTGCGCTGCTTTATTTCAACATTATAATCTGCCATTAATACGCAGAATGGAACATACAAATAATCGGACGTGCCAATCCACCGATGATGGGAGATGTTTTTGAAGTAATCCGATTTGATGACGACTTCTTCCAATTGGGACATTGACTATATCTGTACTGCAACTCTCTCATCATGGGTTGCACCAACCTTCTCTAACTTTTGCATCCATTTAGGAGCTTCGATCTCAATTGTGTCCATTCCTTCCTTTGTTTGCTTACCCCCTAGTGTAGGCATGGGTACGTATGGGTCTTCAAAAATCTCCTCAACTTCAATTGGAACTAAGTCCTGAGGTTCCGGCTCCACAAGGGGAGAGAGTTGACGATCATATTGAAGAAATTTATTTTGTAGTTATGCCAGTTGTGCTCTGAGTTCTGTGACTTCTTCAGATGTGTGTGCTGCATTTGTGACTTCTTTTGGTGACTCTTGCTGAGCTGCCAGTTGCTTTAGTAGGTCATCCCCCTCTTTTTCTAAGGCTACGTGGGCTTCCAGGAGATCGGCGTGTGTTTTCAATACGATTTGCATATTATCAGATGGGATAGCCTTGAAATTCTCTGGGTCGATTTCCTGCGGTGAGCCTTCCATTGCCACTTCCAGGTTTTCTTCGTTCTGTTTCTGTAGTCGTTTATTCTCTTCGAGTGCTCGGACATGGGATTTTGTAGTAAGACAAGGTTGCGCCTAAGCTTGAGATTGTCCATTATCTGAGTGTGTAACATATCATCGAGTTGTTGTTTTTCTTCAGTATCTGGCTAGGTGGATTGGCTATTAACTGATCATGTTGTGCTTGTAAAGTATTAAACTACTGTTGTAATAGCCTCTTCTCTTTCTCTAAATTAATGAACCTTTCTTGTAGCGTTTCATGGTTTCTGAACAGGCTCGTATGCTGAGCATCTAGGTGCTGGTAACACTATTGTAATTGAGACATACATTGGTACAACGTGTTAAATACATTATTAACAGGAGTGGATGCTCGAAAGGTGTTGAATGCAAGAGGGTAGGGAAAAGGAAATGGGAGTGTGTATGTTGTGCTTGAGAAGGGTGAAGTGGGTGGTGGGGGAATGAGAGATTGTGAAAATATGGGGGGAGGGAGAGGTGTGGAAGTGGGTGATATGTCCATGAAGTCATATGTGGATGCAATCGTGGGAGTGATTGTGAACATGGGAATTGTCAGTGTGGTGATGGTTGTGAAGGTGTAAAGTGGTGTGTGTAATTATGAATATGAACCACCAGGAAGTTTGATTGGGGGAGTGGGGTTTTCATTGGCTACGGTTAGAATTATAGTGTCAGTGGTACCCTTTACAATATTGGTGGTGCAGGTTGTGTGGATTGTGAGGGTTGACTCACAGTCTGTGCTTCGGTATGGGAAGTGGGGGGTGTTCTCATACAAGTAGACTTAGCTTCCATGGGCCTGTGAAGTGGGGTAATTCATGTAAAGAGTTAGACTCAAAGTCTCATTCTTTTGCACCTATCTCTCGAGGCTCTAGTTCTCTTCTTGGTTATGCTCTCAGTTTCACTAACCTCGGCACTCTTTTCTTGGCCTAACCCTTGTTTTTGATGCAAGGTTTGAGCTCTAGTAACCACGTGCACTGGTGCAGTGGAAGTGACACTTCCTATGGAATCTACTACCAACCCAATAACATTAATAGGAGTGATTTTTGGCATATTATTGGGTTTCTTTGGGCAATCTTGTAAGAGATGCTCCTTTCCACAACCTTGGAAAAAGCCATGGATCGTTACTGACTAGGGTTGTGTAGGTGCAGGCATGGGGCAATCATGAATGAGGTGATGTCCCTGACATCTGAAGCACGGTCCTCTAGGGAATGGGGGTCATACCTGCCTAGGTTGAGGTCTAGAGTTGGGGTTTGTGTACATGACATTTGTACACTCTAGCTCCCAACTAGGTTCACTTGGCTCTTCAGAGTAATATGACTTGTTATGCTCAGGTGACTGCAAGTAGTAGGCCTGGGGGCTATCTATATATGTAGAATCAAAGCTATGGTCACTAGGGTCACTTTCTGAAAGCAATGGTGTTACTGGCACTATGGCTCTATTCAGGTTCTCTTCTGCAGCTGCATATTTTACTGGGATCACATTGGCTGGAGCTGTAGGTTGTTGGGCTAACACAGGCTAAGGCCTTTGCTCATTTTGGTAGGGTTGCTGATAGGGCTGTTGTGGTCTGCCATATTGTTGTGGTGGGTATTGGTTCTGGTATCTTCCTTGTTGTGGATAGGGCTGAGGGTAGGTTTGCCTAACCGCTTGCTTATTGTATGGGCAATCTTGCGTAGTGTGATTAGTGTATCTCCGTTCTATGGTGCAGTACTGGCTACTAGTATTCACTTGGGATTGAGCCATAATGGGACAAACATTCGCCATATGGTCACCTCAACAAGTATAGCACCGCTTAATTGAAGCAAATCTTGGGATTTGTTTGCTAGAGACACCTAGTTTCAGAGCTGCTTTCTCAGCGAGTTCCTCAATAGATGTGGATTGCAAGGAAGAGAGGCTAGTAGAACTATCTGAGTCTTTGTAGATTTTGGAAAGTTCTAATTCCTCCCCTAGGTTATCCTCGATGTCGATGCACATGCGTACACACTCTTCTATGGTCCTAGGGTCTTTCAAGTACACATATGATCTCAACTTTGTACTCAGTAGTCCATCTAGGAATAAGCCACTTGTTTGGCTGGTGTGGGTAACTCAAAAACAGGACATCTCTCTAGGTATTGCCTAAACTTTCTTCCTGCAAGTCTAACCGTCTCTTGAGGGGTTTGCTTGAAGCTATGAATCAGTGAGGAAGTGTTATGCCTGATGCCACTCTTAGAGAATTCAATAATGAAAGCCTCTAGAAGTTGGTCTATGTTCATGAAGTGTCTCTCATTTAATGGTTGAAACCATGTAAGAGTTGTGTTCCTAAGGGTTAGACCAAAGGCATTGTACTGCGTGGATAGGTCCTCAACTTGTTCAGCTCTCAAGACTTGCCTAAACTTGGCCACATGATCATATGGGTCTCTAGTGCCATCGAAGTAGTTCTTCATGGACTTAACCAGTTGGGTTGGCCTCAAGGTTCTGGTGTGTTCCCTGGGCCTTGGCAAAGGAAAATCATCAGCATTTCTTAGGTTCCTTGAGGCTCGTGGTCTCTCGATTTCTTCTCTATCTATCTCTATTCTCATCCTTTCTCTTCCCAATGGGTTAGCAAAACTTACCTCAGGTCTTTCTCTATTCGTGTCTCTTTGAGCTCCATGAGCTTGGGATGTTCCAGCCCCTTGGTGGCCAAAAGAGACATTAGATCTTGGTTGGGAAAAAATAAATTCACCCTTCCAAGTGTAGGCATGCCTACCATGCTCTATGACCACAAAGATCCTCTCTCAAGTATTGCCTAGATAGGTCACTTTGCCTGGGCTATCAGGATCTTTGAGCTCATAGATTGTGATCATTCGTACCTCATTCGGTTGATTAGGCTTATACCTCCAGAAGGCTTCATCGGTTTCTCAATTTAGGAGCAGATCTATGCTCTTATTGTCCTGGGGAATCCACTCTGGCGTGATAATTCTAGTAAGCACTGATTTGCCTCGGGGGGTTTTAGGTTCTTCACCCATGTTCCCTTGATCTAGGTCACGTATATTTGTTTCTAGGATCACATTGCCAAATTCATCTGTCCTATCTGGGTGGCTGGTGTCTATGTATATGGTTCCTTCTTTGTCCACGTATGCTCGGCTTTCAAAATTGACAGCTGGATGTTCAATTCCAATTGGTTGGTCAGGGTTTTTAATTTCGACCACAGATCTTCCTAGGTTCTCCTCATAGATGCTAGCACCTAATCGGTTGGTCCTAAGGTATTCCAGCTGTGTCTTGTAGGGGCCTTCTACCCTATGTAAATATGGCACTCCTGAACTTCCTGTAGGTCTCTCCATACCTTGAGACATCTCGGACTCACTCGTTTCAGAGCTAGGGTAGTGTGAATAATGGCTCAACTGTTGGGCCCAAGACCTAGTAGTATGATTGACACTAGCCTCTGAAGACCTAAGACTCTGTCTATCTCTCCCTAGGTGTCATCTTGATCTAAGGTTCATATGCCTAACTGAGCAATCCCAATTTTTACCCAGAGTACAACCTCGCTGCTGCTCAATTTGTATCAGTTACTTGGTTCCTTTTTAGTTGATTATCGTGTTTATGATCTTGTCTGATATCACGTCGTCAGGAATACTTGCATGACTTTCCGCACTTTAAGTTGTTCGTACCACGTTAAGTTCTTTTTCCTTTACAATTATCGATCGCACAGAGAGATTATGTTTCTGCTTGAACTTAGGTGCTTAGGTAGTCTTCCACTTGATAGATGCCTATCGTCCCCCTCACTTACTTTGCTCTTTGATGCTCAAGAACCCCGTTCTCAAGCTTGTTGATTGCCTCTGCTTTGGATACTCCCTAGTGCTCTCAATGGACCTGTAAAAGTCCCAAAGTTAGCTCAAGACTTAAAGTCAAATGACAGAAAAATCACTTTCATTTATGTAATTCAGGCATCAATTTGCACTCTATCTTTGTGGAAAACAATTCTAGAGATCCCTTAGTTTTGTTCCCCCTAGGTATGGTCCTCTTAAAATTACTATATCTAGTAATCTTGGTATTAATTTTACCATATCTAGTGGAAGTTTTGGTAGTACTCACCACGAGCTTTCCAACGAGCCGTAGATCACCCCAAACGGGTTTCGTATGAGGAAGTTATGACTGTTTAGGGTTCTAGGGTTGAAACAAGGTTCAAACAGGCTATTAGATAAACATGATTTTTCTCAATTTACTAGTGTAGGGACCTCACAAATCACTAATTCCTTGATAAGTATGCCTAAAATTTACCCCAAAAACTTGGAATAAAAAACCCTAGAAATTTGGCCGAAAATGCCTCTCAATTGGCGATCGACAGGTCTCTCAATTGCGATTGATAGAGGTGTCCGTCAGGGCCTGTCGATCGCAATCGACACGTCAGTCACGATTGACAGTGTCAATTGCGATCGACAGAGTCGGTCGTGGGTCCTGTCAATCACGATCGATACTTTTTCTGAGATTTTTGCTGTGATTTCAGTCAATCGGGGTTCTATTCGTCGTGATGGACACGTGGCAATGCGAGTCTTTGAGTCAATCGTGAAATTTTAGTCGGTCGCGATCGACGGTGTTGATGATGATTGATTGAATCCTACGTGGCAGTCGATCGGTCCTGGGGTCTGTCGGTCGCGATTGACAGAGGGCTGTGATTTCAGTCAATCGGGGTTCTATCCGTCGTGATGGACACGTGGCAATGCGAGTCTTTGAGTCAATCGTGAAATTTTAGTCGGTCGCGATCGACGGTGTTGATGATGATTGATTGAATCCTACGTGGCAGTCGATCGGTCCTGGGGTCTGTCGGTCGCGATTGATAGAGGCTGTCGGTCGCAATTGACAGAGGCTGTCGATCGCGATCGACAGTGTCGGTCGTGATTGATAGAGAAACACAGAATTTTTTTACTGTGATTAGTGCTTTAGAGTGTATTCATCATGTAGACTATGGTGGTGCACTTTGTTTTACCAAAAGGTCAAATTTTCTGTCGATCGCGATCGACAGAGGTCTGTTACACAAAGACAAGGCCGAGCTTTTTCGTACCTGCGCAGCCTACTAGAGATGATGGGACAGCTACAACCTGCAAGATCACTAAAAAAACATGTAGAAACAGCGCACACAAATCGCTCTCTCGCTCTCTCACACAAGTGAAATGAGGGGAATGGAGGGGAGAAGGTGATATGATAAAAAAACTGAATTTTTCGGGATGATGGAGATGGAGATGGGAGATGGTGAAGATGATGATGATGAAGTAAGAAAGAGAAAAGTAAGAATAAGTAAAGAAATTACCTACTACACCAACGTCACAACTCTACATCTTACCATCACACGCTCATCCTCAAAGCTCGTTCCCCTGGAATTGTTCTTTTTATGAAATCTAGTGTAAAGGAGTGAAATTTAGGTGCCTTCATTCTCCACCATTGGATCTGGGAATGATCTGGACCGTCAGATCAGTGCTGACATCAATTCGGATAAGATATGCCACTATTTTTAGAGAAAAGTTGCATTATTGATCTTTAACTGTAAAAAACGTCTTCTTTGATGAAAAAAACTCGTGGATTCTCATTGCTTTAATCATAAGTTCATCTCCACCCTTGAATATGAGCTCATCTTGATCGTACAACATGGCTCAATTAGCTTTCACCATGTGGCAGCCCTTCAACCCTTCAATTTGCTTAAACTAGAAAAAGTGGTGACCTTGAAAATTGGATTTTGTGCTCTTTGACCCGCCAAAAAGGCTTTGATGAAGATGAAACTTTTTAGGACTATGTTTCCAAAGATCTCCTTCAAGAATATGCAGAAAAAACTTTATCTAAATCTCCCTTATACAAGTTTGACTACATTTGGAAGCTTGCAAGGTGGCATTAAGGTGTCTAGGAAACTCTAATAGCCTTGAAACTTTGTACAAATATGTAGCGACATATGATCTTTATACATGCGAAACCATATGGCTAACAAAGATTCCTATACAAGATTTTGTAGGGTCTAAGTGGAAAAATTATATTTTTTACAAAATGCACATGGCATATAAATGTGCTAGAAAATCCATTTACATGTGCAATTCTTGCTATACACTGCCTTTGATAGGCTTTACAAGTATATGAATTTTCATGTGATTTGGAGATATCGAAATTTTTGACCTAATTTCTAAAGTTTGACCAACTTGACCGCTACCATAGATTTGCTCGATTTCTTCCAAAGTTTTCATGTGAACTCCCTTTGACATCCTTGATGCATTTTGGACTTATCAGGGAATTTTGGCTAACTTCACCGAATGTGTTTCTTGTAGGCCTTCATGAGTGAGAGAGGAGAGAAAATTTCGACGATAGCGCAACCATAGATGCTGAAGGAGAGAACGTAGCGATGACAGTTGCTAGAGGGGAAGAGGGGTTGTCTGTCGACTCCATGCTACAAAGGCTTGTTTAGCGCTTAAATAAAAACTTAAAATAACTAAGAAAAGCAGGAGTAAACAGACAGAGCAACAACACAAGAGAGTGAAGCCAAAACGCAATGTATTACCAATATCCCGTAGCTAGTTTCACCTAGGGAGGCTCATCAGACGGAGAAAAAAATACAAGGAGTTTGCTCACGTTATCGTTAGTGTCCATGTGAAAGTCCAAATGGCCACGGGACACTTCTTTGTATATGTTCTTTAATAAAACATATAGTGGCCTGGTCAATCACAGACTGTAAGTTCGACAGCATTTGTAAGACCTAAGAAGTCTGTCTTCGTGCTCCCTGTGTACTGTGTTTTTGTGCATATTCTATAGCCTCTATGCGGAGTACTGCGTGCGGCTTAGGAGCTCAGTTTTCTACTCCGAGCATATCGTCGTGGAGCTCTCAAGAGGGAGAGTGCACTGTGGTGCATTGCCATCAAAGTGCTTCACTGGTATCAGAGCAGTTCGAGGCAAAAGCTTTGTTCCTTTTGTGCGGGGGAACGAGCACGCCCCCAAGGCTTACGACTAAGGTGGTGACCAAGGCATAGACCTTGGCATACCTTGTCATCGAAGTCACCGAAGCCACCGTTGGCACCATTGGCTGCACGCGAGGGAGGACCTCAACGATCAAGGAATATAGAGGTTCCCGGTCTTCCTGGGAGGTCACCCATCCCAGTACTGTTTCCCCCAGAGCTCGCTTAACCGTGGCAATCTCTTGCCACTAAGCTACTCTCTTGTGGTGTCTAAAGAAGGGGAAAGACTAAGGTTGACATTACCTTGAAGAAGTTTTGGTCCCTCAAAGCTTCATTCTTTGCTTTCAAAGCCTATTTCTGAAGCATTTTTGGGGCGTATTTTGGAGCCATTTTGGAGTACTTTCACACATAGTTCTCTTCACACAGGTCCAAGAACATCAAGAAGAGTGTTCTTTGTACTTCTCAGACAATAAATATAAACTTTTGGGGCTATATTTTCAGCCACACTCATAAAACTACAGGTTTCTCAAGAGGTTTTCAGTTCTGGTGGGAGCAGTCGCTGCAAATATATGCAAGTTTTTTAAGCCGAAAACATCAGAGTTGACAGACACTTGCAGGTGTTATTGGCTAGTTTTTGGGCTGTGTATTCAGCCTTTTAGTGTCATTTTACTACATATATTGAGCACATACACACCATGTACGCTTCTGTGCATACCGCTTATGTACGTCCATGTGGTCATTGATATAGGGGTTACGTTCTTTGCATAAAACCATTTACGTTTGATAAAGAGGGTCGTGGTGAGGTTTTCTTAACTAGGAGACACCAAGATGTGGGGGTCTCTTTGGTGATGCAGGTGGAAGACTTACCCAGCCTCGCCATAGGAGATGTATGATAGTTGTTCATAGGTGCTCTATAAGCCTAGTTGGCTTCTGTTGGGTAACCGATTATATGCCGTGGAGTCAGTGATTCACTATGCAGGTAGACATGTCAGTACTTGCAGTTTTATGATACTTTGACACTGGTCATATGCTAATTTTGCAGAGGATACTCTAGCAAAATTTTTCCAGATTTCTGGTTTAGTCAACTATATAGTGGTCCATTTACTCCTCGATACGCTTATTTGTTGGTGTTTGGACTCTTCTAGCTCCATTATCATTCTATTCAGTTCTCTACCATCATGGCATCAAAGGTCTAAGGCACATTTGGTGGATCAGGTGGTAGTGTTCCGAGGAGGAGCTATAACTTGTAGGGCAAAGACCATCTTGAGATCCGAAAATTTGATGGCACAAACTTTGCTCTATGCAAGAATGAGATTAAAGATGTGCTGAGTCAAAGGAGGCAATGGAAGCCAGTAAATGGGATTTCAAAGAAGCCTGCTGACATGGATGAAGATGATTGGGATGAGTTAGATGAAATGGCCAGGTCTACCATTCCCTTGCACCTGGCAGATAATGTTTACTTTATAGTATTAGACTGTGAAAGTGCAGAGGACCTTTGGAAGAAGTTATGCAATACTTATGAAAAAGAGATGGCATCAAATAAAGTGTATCTAATGAGAAAATTATATGACCTTCGTATGGACACAGATAGTGTTGCTTCTCATCTAAATGAGTTTGATGCTATATTCTCCCAGTTATAGGCTCAGAAAATGGATATGGATAATGAAATAAAAGCAGTATTGCTATTATGCACCCTGCTATCATCATGGGGTACATTTTGCACAACTATTAGCAACAGTGCACCTGGTGGTAAACTTGTCTATGATGACATATGTGGAGCACTCCTGAGTGAGGAGATTCGTAGAAAATCTATGGTTGGCACTCAGAGTGGAGAAGCATATAATGTTCGTGATTCTTACCAAGGAAAGAATCAGCAACGCGGCAGGAGCAAGAACAAGGAAAAGAATGGTCAACGGAATAAGAGTAGAAGTAAATCAAGGAAGAGGGATATTGAATGTCATTATTGTCATAAGAAAGGACACATGAAGAAAGATTGTTATGCATTAAAGAATGCTAAAGGTAAAGGACAGAATGTTGATGGGCATGTTAAATAGTTACTTGCACCATCTACTTCGACTGTGAAGATTGAAGAAATTAATGCTATTTCTAATGATGCTGATGTGTTGACACTTGATAGTACTGTGCCATCTGAGGCACTTATGGCTGATTCTCTTTCCCACACCTGGCTGCTAGATTCTGGTGCTTCTTTCCATGTGACACCACATAGATAATGGTTCTCTAATTATGCAGCAAAGTCTCTTGGTACCGTGAGACTTGGTGACTCTTACCAGTGTGATGTTGTGGGGATTGGATATGTGGTTGTGGAGTTCATTGATGGTTCAAAATTTACTATGCATAATATACGCCATGTACATCAGTTATCGCATAGTTTGATGTCAGTTGGTCAACTTGATGACCTTGGTTACAAGGTGGTCTTCTATGCTCAATCCTTTCGTATATCAAAGGGAAATATGGTTATTGTAAAAGGAAGCAATGTTGGCTCACTTTATCCTTTATTTGTATCACAAAAAGAACACTTGTTAGCTGTTACTGAACAGGCTATGGCTTGTATTTGGCATGGTCGTTTGGGCCACATATCTCGTAGTGGAATGGAAAATCTTTCTCGTTGTGGCTACTTACCTGTGTTATCTTTCTCTGATTTTTCATTTTGTGAGCATTGTCAATATGGAAAGCAAACAAAAAATGTGCATATAACGCACATTGACTCTTCAATTTAGCCTTTAATTCTCGTTCATACAGATGTGTGTGGTCCTATGCCCACTAGGTCCTTAGGTAGTTCTCTTTACTTTGTAACTTTCATAGATGATGCTACTAGAAAAGTCTGGGTATATCCTATCAAATCAAAGTATGATGTATTCCCTACTTTCAAAAAATGGCTTGCTTCAGTTAAGACTGAAAAAGGAACTAAGCTTAAGGCTTTACGTTCACATAATGGGGCTAAGTATACCTCACATGAATTCAGCCTTTTCTATCAGTCTAGACGGATTCGTAGAGAGTTTACAACTCCTTATACCCCAGTACAGAATGGTGTAGCTGAGAGAATGAATAGAACTATTCAAGATAGAGTAGTCTCTATGTTGCATCATGCAAACCTCTCACAAGGTTTTTGGGCAGAAGCAGTATTAACTGCAGTTCATGTGATTAACCTTTCACCTAGTACTGTCAAAGGTTTGAAAGTGGCACAAGAGTTATGGACAGGGAAGTCACCATATTATGATCATCTTCGAGTTTTTGGGTGTGAAGCATATGTTCATATACCCAAGAATCTTTGACAGAAGTTTGACCATAAGTCAAAGAAATTCATTTTTCTTGGATATGGTCGAGAAGAACAATTTGGATATCGCTTATGGGATCCTGAAACACGGTCAGTGATCAGAAGTACTGATGTCATTTTTAATGAGTCTAAGATGCATAAAGAGCCCATTAAGGAGGTTGAAGTGAGAAGAGTGGTGTTTGAGGATACTAGTCCTTCGATTAGCATGCATAACAATGCTGCACGTGGGGATGTCCAAGAGAATGTCCATTCACATCAGTCTGCACATGTTCCTATTCAGCAACCATTGAGACATTTTGCATGTGTCTCACATCCACCTCATAGATATGTTCTAGGTTTAGATTTTGTTATGCTAATAGATGCCGATGAGCCCTCTTGCTACAAAGAGGCTATGCAGACAGAGGATCATGTCAAGTGGGAGCATGCCATGAAGAGTGAGTTGGATTTTATCCACAAGAATGGTACTTGGGACTTAGTACCTTTGCCAAAGGGCAGGAAAGCTTTACCATGTAAATGGGTATATAAGCTGAAATTCACATCAGATAGTGCTTCTCCAAAATATAAAGCACGACTTGTTGCAAAGGGTTTTAAGCAACAACATGGTGTTGATTTTGAGGAAATCTTCTCTCCAGTGGTCAAGATGACTACATTATGCATGTTGCTTGGATTCGTTGCAATGGAGGACTTAGAGCTAGTCCGAATGGATGTAGAAACTGCTTTCTTGCATGGAGATCTTATAGATGAGATCTATATGGAACAACCAGAGGGTTATGTAGTTCGTGGGAAGGAAAGTCTAGTTTTTTAAGCTCAAGAAGAGCTTGTATGGACTTAAACAGTCCCTACACAATGGTACCAAAAGTTTGATGCTTTTATGAAGTCCCAAGGCTATTCTCGGAGCAATGAGGATCATTGTCTCTCCACAAAGAGATGCTCTGATGGCAGCTTGATATGCTTGATACTTTACGTCAATAATATGTTGATTGCTGGGAAGTACTCTTATGATTTGTCAATTCTCAAAAAGAAGTTGAGTCAGACATTTGATATGAAGGATTTGGGGGATGCCAAACATATTCTTGGCATGCATATTACTCGTGATAGGAGTAAAAGATGCATATACTTGTCTCAAAGTGAGTACATATCCAAAGTACTTCATCGGTTCAATATGCAGGGTGGAAAGGCATTGAGTACACCTTTACCCACATATGCGAAATTGAGCAAGGATAACTACGCCAAATCAAAATGAGGAAAAGGAATTCATGACCAAGATTCCATATCAGTCTGTTGTTGGTAGTCTCATGTACGCTATGGTAGCTATGAGACCAGACATTGCATTTGTAGTGGGAAGTGTGAGCAGATATATGTCTAATTCTAGCAAGAAACATTGGGAAATGGTCAAGATGATTTTGAGATATCTGAGTGGCACTAAGGACAAGTGTGTATGCTTAGGTAGAGGGAAAGCATCCATTATTGGTTACACAGATTCTCACTATGTTGGTTGTGTAGACAATCGTAAGTCTACATCAGGGTACATTTTTCATTTTGTTGGAGGTGTTATCTCTTGGAGGTCTCGTCTTTAAGAATGTACAGTTGTTTCCACTTCAGAAGAAGAGTATGTTGCAGCAAGTGAGGCATGTAAGGAAGCATTTTGGCTTTCTCTTCTTGCTTGTGATATGGGTTTACCTTAGCATGTACCTTCCTATGCTTAGTGATAGTTAGAGTGCTATTGCTTTGGCTAAGAATGTGGTCTATCATGCAAAGACGAAGCACATTGAGGTGAGGTATCACTTCATTAGAGATTGCTTAGCCACTAAGAGCATTATTCTTGAGAAGGTTCACACTCAAGATAATGTTGCAGATGCTTTGAGTAAAGCTCTACCACATGATAGCTTTCGATACTGTTGTCACTTGATGGGGGTTACTTGATTCTTGATCTTACGCACGCACTTGTATACTGTGTAACATGCCCATCAGGTGGGAGGTATAGCTTGTATACTTACACTCAGGTATTCTTTATCATTCTTTATTTTTCTCCCATAGTTACTCTGGCCATATTGGCCTTTAATGGGAGATTGTTACTGTTAGTGTCCATGTAAAAGGCCAAATGGACACCGGACACTTCTTTGTATATGTTCTTTAATAAAACATATAGTGGTCCAGTCAGTCACAGACTGTAAGTTCGACCGCATTTGTAAGACCTAAGAAGTCTGTCTTCGTGCTCCCTATGTACTCTTGTTTTTTTATGTATTCTACAGCCTCTGTGCGGAGTACTGCGTGCAGCTTAGGAGCTCAGTTTTCTACTCCGAGCTTATCGTCGTGGAGCTCTCCAGAAGGAGAGCACACTGTGGTGCATGGCCATCAAAGTGCTTCAGCTCACTGTTATATAGGTGTGTTGTGCACCAAAAAAGAGGTAGGAGGGTGAGAGAATAATGGATCATGAATGGAGAGGTGGGGTATAGGAATCTTGGCACAAAAAGTGGTGGGTGCCTGATCCATTGACTAGACTGTTGGACTATGGATTGAAAAAAAAACGAGCGGTAGGGTGCTTGGCTAGTTGTGTATCATGTGGTTCATTCTGATGCTTTTGCTTGCTTTGGACTGGCTTTAAAGTGCTAGCAAAGATGTATGAAGTTATGCATTTAGATTTTTGAGAGTGTATCTGAAGCATTGATAAGGCAGTTTTGAAGGGCTGGATGTGATTCACGTTATGAGTGGTTGAAGAGCTTTTTTCCTAAGGGCAGTTCTTTTGCCAGGCCTTATTTGAAACAGCAAGAGGTCCGATTTGGGGGGGGGGGGCAGCTAGATTGTTAGTCTAATGTAGGGTACATGATTGCACAGGTTCTAAACTTTTGACATGCTGCATTGATTGCAAGAGAGAAGACTTCAATTATCACCTCATCAAGAGGAGATAAGATATAACTAGAGACCTCCCATTGCTTGAGTCGGAGGTAAAGTAATTCTGATTTTGAATGCATCTCCAAAGAGCTTCACATAAAGACGTGCAAGGACAAACCACATGTTCGTAGAAACAAATTTTACCATTTTCACTTGAAAATGCATTCTTGAATGAGAATTGGCTCATAGGGTACAAACCCCAAGTTCAAGCCGGACTTGTTATGCTTGTCGATAGGGCCAACCCACTCGCCACAATCAATCATCTTTGTCAAACAAAATATTCAATCAATTGAAGAAAAAGACTCTACGATGCACACTATTGGTGAATAAATCAATTATTGTTTTATTGTTTTCTATGTATGTATGTACCTATGTATGTGTGCATGTATGTATGTGTGTGTATGTATGTATGTATGTTTGTATGTATGTATGTATGTATGTATGTATGTATTTTGTTTACTTGTTTAGCTATTTGTATGGTTGTGCATGTGTGTAGGTGTTTGTTATTTTTTCACATGTGTGTGTGTTTCTTGGCATTTGTATTGTTGTGAAGGGAATACAAGGAGGAGCGCAAAGGGAGGTACATGGATTGATGCATGGCTAGTAGGGAGATGCACACATCTGTGGAGATAATTAGAAACTAGAACCATGATGTGATGAGGGAAGATCTATTCATTTGTGATGATCAGTTAATGCCAAGGACCACCTATGAATCCTGATTTGATTTGAAGATAAGGTAACCACATGTAGCAGATGCACTCACATCAATGAGAGAGTAGGCTTAAAGGATGGAGGTGCCTGTGAGGTGTGACCACTTTGAACATCAAGTGTGCAGGTTTTTTCATCTTCAGAGGTGGTTGTGAGGAAGGAAGGTTATGTCAAAGAGAGAAAATAGCAGAGCTTAGATAGAGAACAATGGGGGATTTTTCTTGATGATCAAGTACCTTGGAGGAGTGAGAAGGTTGTTCGAAATTCCAAATTGGTTAAAATCAAGTCTCAATCATGCAAAATAGGTTAACGACGAGTTTTGCAAGTGGACGAATCAAAAAGGAGGACCCAAAGTCATGGAATAAAATTAGAAGCTCTACCAAACTCAATCAAATTCAAATCTCATCAAATCAGCCACCAAAAAGTGCACCTAAATTGTTTGGTGGGTGATTAGCTAGTGTAGGAACACTAAAAGTCTATATAAGCATCTTCCCGCCTTTGTGTCTTGCGTTGTATGCATTCCACGAGTTTCCCACTTAGTTTAGTGAAGTCATAAACTCCAGCAAGCGGCCCCCTTGCTTGCTTACCTCATTTTCGCATGATTTTGCTCCGCTCTATCTAGAGGTGTAGTTAATAGGCTTTTCCAAATCTGATTGTACCAGATTGTAGAGCATTGTTTTCTCTCTTATTGTACTCATTTTCATTGATTTCAACCTCCATTTTCTCTCTCATATTGTGCCCTGAACTTTGCCAAAGTTTCAAGTTATTTGGCTGAGTGAATTGTGAGAAATTGCCAACTTTCTGAAGGTATATCTATGCACATAGGTAGAGAGTGTTGCAAATAGGTAGTCTGTCTTGCAGAGGGCGGTTCTCCCAAGTGGAATATCCATTTGGGATGATTTGAAGCTTGTTGAGTAGCTCTTATAGTCTACTACAAGTTTGCAAAATTGCATTTTAAGTTTCTATACTAGTGTAGAGAAAAGATTAGAAGAGTGTTTTAGGGTCTTAGGGTTTAGGGTTTAGGGTTTAGGGTTTAGGATTATGGTTTAGGGTTTAGGGTTAGGGTTTAGGATTAGGGTTTAGGGTTTAGGGTTTAGGGTTTAGGGCACTAGTATCAGAGTAGTTCGAGGCAAAAGCTTTGTTCCTTTTATGCGGGCGAAGCGAGTAGGCCCCCAAGGCTTACGACTAAGGCGGCGACCAAGGCATAGACCTTGGCATACCTTGTCATCCAAGTCACAGAAGTCAGCGTTGGCACCATTGGCTGTACACGAGGGAGGACCTCAACGATCAAGGAATATAGAGGTTCCCGGTACTTCATGGGAGGTCACCCATCCTAGTGGTGTTCCCCCCAGAGCTCGCTTAACCATGGCAATCTCTTGCCACTAAGCTACACTCTTGTGGTGTCTGAAGAAGGGGAAAGACTAAGGTTGACATTACCTTGAAGAAGTTTTGGTCCCTCAAAGCTTCATTCTTTGCTTTCAAAGCCTATTTCTGAAGCGATTTTGGGGTGTCTTTTGGAGCCATTTTGGAGTACTTTTGCACATAGTTCTCTTCACACAGGTCCAAGAACATCAAGAAGAGTGTTCTTTGTACTTCTCAAACAATAAATATCAACCTTTGGGGCTATATTTTCAGCCACACTCGTAAAACTACAGGTTTCTCGAGAGGTTTTCAGTTCTCGTGGGAGCAGCCGCTGCAAATATATGCAAGTTTTTTAAGCCTAAAACATCAGAGTTGACAGACACTTGCAGGTGTTATTGGCTAGTTCTTGGGCTGTGTATTCAGCCTTTTAGTGTCATTTTACGTCATATATTGAGCACATACGCACCATGTACGCTTTTGTGGATACCGCTTATGTACGTCCATGTGGTCATTGATATAGCGGTTACGCTCTTTGCATAAAACCATTTACGTTTGATAAAGAGGGTCGTGGTGAGGTTTTCCTAACTAGGAGACATGTAGGTAGACATGTCAGTACTTGCAGTTTTATGATATTTTGACACTGGTCATATGCTAATTTTGCAGAGGATACTCTAGAAAAATTTTTCCAGATTTCATGTTTAGTCAACTATATAGTGGTCCATTTACTCCTTGATACACTGATTTGTTGGTGTTTGGACTCTTCTAGCTCCATTATCATTCTATTCAATTCTCTACCATCATGGCATCAAAGTTCTCAAGCACATCCGATGGATCAGGGTCTAGTGCTAATGTTCCGAGGAGGAGCTATAACTTGGAGGGCAGAGACCATTTTGAGATCCAAAAATTTGATGGCACAAACTTTGCTCTATGGAAGAATCAGATTAAAGATGTGCTGATTCAAAGGAGGCAATGGAAGCCAGTAAATGGGATTTCAGAGAAGCATGCTGAAATGGATGAAGATGATTGGGATGAGTTAGATGAAATGGCCAGGTCTACCATTCCCTTGCACCTGGCAGATAATGTTTACTTTATAGTATTAGACTGTGAAAGTGCAGAGGATCTTTGGAAGAAGTTATGCAATACATATGAAAAAGAGATGGCATCAAATAAAGTGTATCTGTTGAGAAAATTATACGACCTTCGTATGAAGGGCACAGATAGTGTTGCTTCTCATCTAAATGAGTTTGATGCTATATTCTCCCAGTTACAAGCTAAGAAAATGGATATGGATAATGAAATGAAAGCAGTATTGCTATTATGCACCCTGCTATCATCATGGGATACGTTTTGCAGAACTATTAGTAATAGTGCACCTGATGGTAAACTCGTCTATGATGACATATGTGGAG
The DNA here is from genome assembly GCA_020310875.1 of Ceratopteris richardii. Classification (NCBI taxonomy): domain Eukaryota; kingdom Viridiplantae; phylum Streptophyta; class Polypodiopsida; order Polypodiales; family Pteridaceae; genus Ceratopteris; species Ceratopteris richardii. Next base: position 138,213 of record CM035409.1, read on the forward strand.
GACTCTTGAGTGAGGAGATTTGTAGAAAATCTATGGTTGGCACTCAGACTCGAAAAGCATATAATGTTCGTGATTCCTACCAAGGAAAGAATCAGCAATGCGGTAGGAGCAAGAACAAGGAAAAGAATGGTCAACAGAATAAGAGTAGAAGTAAATCAAGGAAGAGGGATATCGAATGTCATTATTTTCATAAGAAAGGACACATGAACAAAGATTGTTATGCATTAAAGAATACTAAAGGTAAAGGACAGAATGTTGATGGGCATGTTAAAGAGTTACTTGCACCATCTCCTTCGACTATGAAGATTGAAGAAATTAATGCTATTTTTGATGATGCTGATGTGTTGACACTTGATAGTATTGTGCCATCTGAGGAACTTGTGGCTGATTCTCTTTCCCACACTTGGCTGCTAGATTCTGGTGCTTCTTTCCATGTGACACCACATAGATAATGGTTCTCTAATTATGCAGCAAAGTTTCTTGGTACCGTGAGACTTGGTGACTCTTACCAGTGTGATGTTGTGGGGATTGGATATGGGGTTGTGCAGTTCATTGATGGTTCAAAATTTACTATGCATAATATACGCCATGTACCTCAGTTATCGCACAGTTTGATGTCAGTTGGTCAACTTGATGACCTTGGTTACAAGGTGGTCTTCTATGCTCAGTCCTTTCATATATCAAAGGGCAACATGGTTATTGCAAAAGGAAGCAAAGTTGGCTCACTTTATCCTTTATTTTTATCACAGAAAGAACACTAGCTAGTTGTTACTAAACACTTGTTGGCATGGTTGTTTGGGCCACATATCTCGTAGTGGAATGGAAATCTTTCTCGTTCTGGCTACTTACTTGTGTTATCTTTCTCTGATTTTTCATTTTGTGAGCATTGTCAATATGGAAAGCAAAACAAAAATGTGCATAGAACTCACATTGACTCTTCAATTTAGCCTTTAGATCTCGTTCATACAGATGTGTGTGGTCCTATGCCCACTAGGTCCTTAGGTGGTTCTCTTTACTTTGTCACTTTCATAGATGATGCTACTAGAAAAGTCTGGGTATATCCTATCAAATCAAAGGATGATGTAGTCCCTACTTTCAGAAAATGGATTGCTTCAGTTGAGACTGAAAAATGAACTAAGCTTAAGGCTTTACATTCAGATAATGGGGGTGAGTATACCTCACATGAATTCAGCCTTTTCTGTCAGTCTAGAGGGATTTGTAGAGAGTTTACAACTCCTTATACCCTAGTACAAAACGGTGTAGCTGAGAGAATGAATAGAACTATACAAGATAGAGTAGTCTCTATGTTGCATCATGCAAACCTCTCACAAGGTTTTTGGGCAGAAGCAGTATTGACTGCAGTTCATGTGATTAACCTTTCACCTAGTACTGTCAAAGGTTTGAAAGTGGCGCAAGAGTTATGGACAGGGAAGTCACCATATTATGATCATCTTCGAGTTTTTGGGTGTGAAGCGTATGTTCATATACCCAAGAATCTTAGACAGAAGTTTGACCATAAGTCAAAGAAATGCATTTTTCTTGGATATGGTCGAGAAGGACAATTTGGATATCGCTTATGGGATCCCGAAACACGGTCAGTGATCAGAAGTACTGATGTCATTTTTAATGAGTCTAAGATGCATAAACAACCCATTAAGGAGGTTGAAGTGAGAAGAGTGGTGTTTGAGGATACTAGTCCTCCAGTTAGCTTGCATAACAATGCTGCACGTACGGATGTTCAAGAGAATGTCCATTCAGATCACTCTCCACATGTTCCTATTTAGCAACCATTGAGACGTTTTGCACGTGTCTCATATCCACCTGATAGATATGTTCCAGGTTTAGTTTTTGTTATGCTAACAGATGTCGGTGATCCCTCTTGCAGACAAAGAGGCTATGCCATGAAGAGTGAGTTGGATTCTATTCACAAGAATGGTACTTGGGACTTAGTACCTTTGCCAAAGGGCAGGAAAGATTTACCATGTAAATGGGTATATAAGCTGAAATTCACATCAGATAGTGCTTCTCCAAAATATAAAGCACGACTTGTTGCAAAGGGTTTTAAGCAACATGGTGTTGATTTTAAGGAAATCTTCTCTCCAGTGGTCAAGATGACTACTTTACACATGTTGCTTGGATTCGTTGCAATGGAGGACTTAGAGCTAGTCCAAATGGATGTAAAAATAGCTTTCTTGCATGGAGATCTTATAGATGAGATCTATATGGAACAACCAGAGGGTTATGTAGTTCGTGGGAAGGAAAGTCTAGTTTGTAAGCTCAAGAAGAGCTTGTATGGATTTAAACAGTCTCCTAGACAATGGTACCAGAAGTTTGATGCTTTTATGAAGTCCCAAGGCTATTCTCGGAGCAATGAGGATCATTGTCTCTACACAAAGAGATGCTTTGATGTCAGCTTGATATGCTTGATACTTTCCGTCGATAATATGTTGATTGCTGGGAAGTACTCTTATGATTTGTCAATTCTCAAAAAGAAGTTGAGTCAGACATTTGATACGAAGCATTTGGGGGATGCCAAACATATTCTTGGCATGCGCATTACTCGTGATAGGAGTAAAAGATGCAGATACTTGTCTCAAAGTGAGTACATATCCAAATTACTTCACCGGTTCAATATGCAGGGTGGAAAGGCATTGAGTACACCTTTACCCACATATGCGAAATTGAGCAAGGATGACTGCCCCAAATCAAATGAGGAAAAGGAATTCATGACCAAGATTCCATATCAGTCTGCTGTTGGTAGTCTCATGCATGCTATGGTAGCTACAAGACGAGTCATTGCATTTGTAGTGAGAGTTGTGAGCAGATATATGTCTAATCCTAGCAAGAAACATTGGGAAGTGGTCAAGAAAGAGAACCATCCATAAGTGCCTCAGATGGCACAGTACTATCAAGTGTCAACACATCAGCATCATCAGAAATAGCATTAATTTCTTCAATCTTCACAGTCGAAGTAGATGGTGCAAGTAACTGTTTAACATGCCCATCAACATTCTGTCCTTTACCTTTAGCATTCTTTAATGCATAACAATCTTTCTTCATCTGTCATTTCTTATGACAATAATGGCATTCGATATCCCTCTTCCTTGATTTCCTTCTACTCTTATTCCGTTGACCATTCTTTTCCTTATTCTTGCTCCTGCCGCGTTGCTGATTCTTTCCTTGGTAAGAATCACGAGCATTATATGCTTCTCCACTCTGAGTGCCAACCATAGATTATCTACGAATCTCCTCACTCAAGAGTGCTCCACATATGTCATCATAGACGAGTTTACCACCAGGTGCACTGTTGCTAATAGTTGTGCAAAATGTATCCCATGATGATGGCAGGGTGCATAATAGCAATACTGCTTTCATTTCATTATCCATATCCATTTTCTGAGCCTGTAACTGGGAGAATATAGCATCAAACTCATTTAGATGAGAAGCAACACTATCTGTGTCCTTCATACGAAGGTCATATAATTTTCTCATCACATACACTTTATTTGATGCCATCTCTTTTTCATATGTATTGCATAACTTCTTCCAAAGCTCCTCCGCACTTTCACAGTCTAATACTATAAATTAAACATTATCTTCTAGGTGCAAGCGAATGGTAGACCTGGCCATTTCATCTAACTCATCCCAATCATCTTCATCCATGTCAGTAGGCTTCTTTGAAATCCCATTTACTGGCTTCCATTGCCTCCTTTGAATCAGCACATCTTTAATCTCATTCTTCCATAGAGCAAAGTTTGTGCCATCAAATTTTCGGATCTCAAAATGGTCTTTGCCCTGCAAGTTATAGCTCCTCCTCAGAACACTAGCACTAGACCCTGATCCACCGAGTGTGCCTGCGACCTTTGATGCCATGATGGTAGAGAACTAAATAGAATGATAATGGAGCTAGAAGAGTCCAAACACCAACAAATAAGTGTATCAAGGAGTAATGGACCACTATATAGTTGACTAAACCAGAAATCTGGAAAAATTCTACATGAGTATCCTCTGCAAAATTAGCATATGACCAGTGTCAAAGTATCAAAAAACTATAAGTACTCACATGTCTACCTGCATAGTGAATCACTGACTCCACTGCATATAATCAGTTACCCAATAGAAGCCAACTAGGCTTATCGAGCACCTATTGACAACTATCATACATCTGCTATGGCGAGGCTGGGTAAGTCTTCCACCTGCATCACCAAAGAGACCCCGACATCTCAGGGTCTCCTAGTTAAGAAAACCTCACCACGACCCTCTTTATCAAACGTAAATGGTTTTATGCAAAGAACGTAACCGCTATGTCAATGACCACATGGACCTACATAAGTGGTATCCACAGAAGCGTACATGGTGTGTATGTGCTCAATATATGCAGTAAAATGACACTAAAAGGCTGAATACATAGCCCAAAAACTAGCCAATAACACCTGCAAGTGTCTGTCAACTCTGATGTTTTAGGCTTAAAAAACCTGCATATATTTGCAGCGGCTGCTCCCACCAGAACCTAAAACCTCTTGAGAAACCTGTAGTTTTAGGAGTGTGGCTAAAAATATAGCCCCAATGTTTGATATTTATTGTCTGAGAAGTACAAAGAACACTCTTCTTGATGTTCTTGGACCTGTGTGAAGAGAACTATGTGCGAAAGTACTCCAAAATGGCTCCAAAAGACACCCCAAAAATGCTTCAGAAATAGGCTTTGAAAGCAAAGAATGAAGCTTTGAGGCACCAAAACTTGTTCAAGGTAAGGTCAACCTTAGTGTTTCTGCTTCTTCAGACACCACAAGAGTGGAGCTTAGTGGCAAGAGATTGCAACGGTTAAGCGAGCTCTGGGGGGAACAGTAGTGGGATGGGTGACCTCCCAGGAAGTACCGGGAACCTCTATATTCCTTGATCCTTGAGGTCCTCCCTCGTGTGCAACCAAGGGTGCCAAGGGTGACTTTGGTGACTTGGATGACAAGGTATGCCAAGGTCTATGCCTTGGTCGCCACCTTAGTCGTAAGCCTTGGGGGCCTACTCGCTTCGCCCGCACAAAAGGAACAAAGCTTTTGCCTCGAACTGCTCTGATACCAGTGCCCTAAACCCTAAACCCTAAGCCCTAAACCCTAAACCTAAACCCTAAATCCTAAACACTAAACCCTAAGACCTTAAAACACTGTTCTAAACTTTTCTCTACACTAGTATAGAAACTTAAAATGCAATTTTGTAAACTTGTAGTAGACTATACGAGCTACTCAACAAGCTTCAAATCATCCCAAATGGATATTCGAGTTGGGAGAACCGCCCTCTGCAAGTTAGGCTACCTGTTTGCAACACTCTCTACCTATATGCAGAGATATACCTTCACAAAGTTGGCAATTTCTCACAACTCACTCAGCCAAATAACTTGAAACTTTGGCAAAGTTTAGGGCACAATATGAGAGAGCAGATGAAGGTTGAAATCAATGAAAATGAGTACAATAAGAGAGCAAACAATGCTCTACAATCTGCTACAATCAGATTTGGAAAAGCCTATTAACTACACCTCTAGATAGAGTGGAGCAAAATCATGAGAAAATGAGGTAAGCAAGCAAGGGGGCTGCTTGCTGGAGTTTATGACTTCACTGAACTAAGTGGGAAACTCGTCGAATGCATTCAATGCAAGACACAAAGGCGGGATGATGCTTATATAGACTTTTAGTTTTCCTACTCTAGCTAACCACCCACCAATCAGTTTAGGTGCACTTTTTGGTGGCTGATTTGATGAGATTTGAATTTGATTGAGTTTGGTAGAGCTTCTAATTTTATTCCATGACTTTGGGTCCTCCTTTTTTATTGGTCCACTTTCAAAATTCATCGTTGACCTATTTTGCATGATTGAGACTTGATTTTAACCAATTTGGAATTTCCAACAACCTTCTCACTTCTCCAAGGTACTTGATCATCAAGAAAACTCCCCCATTGTTCTCTATCTAAGCTCTGCTATTTTCTCTCTTTGACATAACCTTCCTTCCTCACGACCACCTCTAAAGATGAAAAAACCTGCACACTTGATGTTCAAAGTGGTCACACCTCACAGGCACCTCCATCCTTTAAGCCTACTCTCTCGTTGATGTGAGTGCATCTGCTACATGTGGTTACCTTATCTTCAAATCAAATCAGGATTCATAGGTGTTCCTCAGCATTAACTGATCATCATAAATGAAGAGATCTTCCCTCATCACATCATGGTTCTAGTTTCTAATTATCTCCACAGATGTGTGCATCTCCCTACTAGCCATGCATCAATCCATGTAGCTCCCTTTGAGCTCCTACCACCTTTTCCTTGTATTCCCTACACAACAATACAAATGCTAAGAAACACACACACATGTGAAAAAATAACAAACACCTACACACATGCACAACCACACAAATAGCTAAACAAGTAAACAAATAAACAAATAAATAAATAAATACATACATACATACATACATACATACATACGTACATACAAACATACATACATACATACATACACACACATACATACATGCACACATACATAGGTACATACATACATAGAAAACAATAAAACAATAATTGATTTATTCACCAATAGTGTGCATCGTAGGGTCTTGTTCTTCAATTGATTGAATATTTTGTTTGACAAAGATGATCGATTGTGGCGAGTGGGTTGGCCCTATCGACAAGCATAACAAGTCCGGCTTAAACTTGGGGTTTGTACGCTATGAGCCAATTCTCATTCAAGAATGCATTTTCAAGTGAAAATGGTAAAATTTGTTTCTATGAACATGTGGTTTGTCCTTGCACATCTTTATGTGAAGCTCTTTGCAGATGCATTCAAAACCAGAACTACTTTACCTCCGACTCAAGCAATGGGAGGTCTCTAGTTAAATCTTATCTCCTCTTGATGAGGTGATAATTGAAGTTTTCTCTCTGGCAATCAATGCAGCATGTCAAAAGTTCAGAACCTGTGCAATCATGTACCCCACATTAGACTAACAATCTAGCTGCCCCCCCCAAAACGGACCTCTTGCTGTTTCAAATAAGGCTTGGCAAAAGAACTGCCCTTGGGAAGAAAGCTCCGCACCCACTCATAATGTGAATCACATCCAACCCTTCAAAACGGCTTTATCAATGCTTCAGATAGACTCTCAAAAATCTAAATGCATAACTTCATACATCTTTGCTAGCACTCTAAAGCCAGTCCAAAGCAAGCAAAAGCATCATAATGAACCACATGATACACAACTAGCCAAGCACCCTACCGCTCCTTTTTTTTTCAATCCAAAGTCCAACAGTCTAGAATGGATCAAGCACCCACCACTTTTTGTGCCAAGATTCCTATACCCCACCTCTCCATTCATGATCCATTATTCTCTCATCCTCCTACCTCATTTTTGGCGCACGACACACCTATATAACAGTGAGCTGAAGCACTTTGATGGCCATGCACCATAGTGTGCTCTCCTTCTGGAGAGCTCCACCACGATATGCTCGGAGTAGAAAACTGAGCTCCTAAGCGGCACGTAGTACTCTGCACAGAGGCTGTAGAATCCGTAGAAAAACACAGTACATAGGGAGCACGAAGACAGACTTCTTAGGTCTTACAAATGTGGTCGAACTTACAGTCTGTGACTGACCAGACCACTATATGTTTTATCAAAGAACATATACAAAGAAGTGTCCGGTGGCCATTTGGCCTTTCACATGGACACTAACGGTAACAATCTCCCATTAAAGGCCAATATGGCTAGAGTAACTATGGGAGAAAAATAAAGAATGATAAAGAATACCTGAGTGTAAGTATACAAGCTATACCTCCCACCTGATGGGCATGTTACACAGTATACAAGTGAGTGCGTAAGATCAAGAATCAAGTAACCCCCATCAAGTGACAACACTATCGAAAGCTATCATGTGGTAGAGCTTTAGTCAAAGCATCTGCAACATTATCTCGAGTGTGAACCTTCTCAAGAATAATGCTCTCAGTGGCTAAGCAATCTCTAATGAAGTGATACCTCACCTCAATGTGCTTCGTCTTTGCATGATAGACTAGATTCTTAGCCAAGGCAATGGCACTCTGACTATCACTGAGCAAGCAAGGTACATGCTGAGGTAAACCCATATCACAAGCAAGACGAGAAAGCCACAATGCTTCCTTACATGCCTCACTTGCTGCAACATACTCTGCTTCTGTAGTGGAAACAGTTGTACATTCTTAAAGACGAGATCTCGAAGAGATAGCACCTCCAGCAAAATGAAAAATGTACCCTGATGTAGACTTACGATTGTCTACACAACCAGCATAGTGAGAATCTGTGTAACCAATAATGGATGCTTTCCCTCTACCTAAGCATACACACTTGTCCTTAGTGCCACTCAGATATCTTAAAATCATCTTGACCACTTCCCAATGTTTCTTGCCAGGATTAGACATATATCTGCTCACAACTCCCACTACAAATGCAATGTCTGGTCTTGTAGCTACCATAGCGTACATGAGACTACCAACAGCAGACTGATATGGAATCTTGGTCATGAATTCCTTTTCCTCATCTGATTTGGGGTAGTCATCCTTGCTCAATTTCGCATACGTGGGTAAAGATGTACTCAATGCCTTTCCACCTTGCATATTGAACCGGTCAAGTACTTTGGATATGTACTCACTTTGAGACAAGTATATGCATCTTTTACTCCTATCACGAGTAATGCGCATGCCAAGAATATGTTTGGCATCCTCAAAATCCTTCATATCAAATGTCTGACTTAAATTGACAAATCATAAGAGTACTTCCTAGCAATCAATATATTATTGACATAAAGTATCAAGCATATCAAGCTACCATCAGAGCATCTCTTTGTGTAGAGACAATGATCCTCATTGCTCCGAGAATAGCCTTGGGACTTCATAAAAGCATCAAATTTTGGTACCATTGTCTAGGAGACTGTTTAAGTCCATACAAGCTCTTCTTGAGCTTACAAACTAGACTTTCCTTCCCACGAACTACATAACCCTCTGGTTGTTCCATACAGATCTCATCTATAAGATCTCCATGCAAGAAAGTTGTTTTTACATCCATTTGGACTAGCTCTAAGTCCTCCATTGCAATGAATCCAAGCAACATGCGTAAAGTAGTCATCTTGACCACTGGAGAGAAGATTTCCTCAAAATCAACACCATGTTTTTGCTTAAAACCCTTTGCAACAAGTCGTGCTTTATATTTTGGAGAAGCACTATCTGATGTGAATTTCAGCTTATACACCCATTTACATGGTAAAGCTTTCCTGCCCTTTGGCAAAGGTACTAAGTCCCAAGTACCATTCTTGTGAATAGAATCCAACTCACTCTTCATGGCATGCTCCCACTTGACATGATCCTCTCTCTGCATAGCCTCTTTATAGCAAGAGGGCTCACCGGCATCTGTTAGCATAACAAAATCTAAACCTCGAACATATCTATCAGGTGGATGTGAGACACGTGCAAAACGTCTCAATGGTTGCTGAATAGGAACATGTGCAGACTGATCTGAATGGACATTCTCTTGAACATCCCTACGTGCAGCATTGTTATGCATGCTAACCGGAGGACTAGTATCCTCAAACACCACTCTTCTCACTTCAACCTCCTTAATGGGTTGTTTATGCATCTTAGAATCATTAAAAATGACATCACTACTTTTGATCACTGACCGTGTATCAGGATCCCATAAGCCATATCCAAATTGTCCTTCTCGACCATATCCAAGAAAAATGCATTTCTTTGACTTATGGTCAAACTTCTGTCTAAGATTCTTGGGTATATGAACATATGCTTCACACCCAAAAACTCGAAGATGATCATAATATGGTGACTTCCCTGTCCATAACTCTTGTGCCACTTTCAAACCTTTGACAGTACTAGGTGAAAGGTTAATCACATGAACTGCAGTCAATACTGCTTCTGCCCAAAAACCTTGTGAGAGGTTTGCATGATGCAACATAGAGACTACTCTATCTTGAATAGTTCTATTCATTCTCGGAGCTACACCATTCTATACTAGGTATAAGGAGTTGTAAACTCTATACAAATCCCTCTAGACTGACAGAAAAAGCTGAATTCATGTGAGGTATACTCACCCCCATTATCTGAACGTAAAGCCTTAAGCTTAGTTCCTTTTTCAGTCTCAGCTGAAGCAAGCCATTTTTTGAAAGTAGGGAACCACCTAAGGACCTAGTGGGCATAGGACCACACACATCTATATGAACGAGATCTAGAGGCTAAATTAAAGAGTCAATGTGCGTTCTATGCACATTCTTGGTTTGCTTTCCATATTGATAATGCTCACAAAATGAAAAATCAGAGAAAGATAACACAGGTAAGTAGCCAGAACGAGAAAGATTTTCCATTCCACTAGGAGATATGTGGCCCAAACGACCATGCCAAATACAAGCCATAGGTTGTTCAGTCACAACTAACAAGTGTTCTTTCTGTGATACAAATAAAGGATAAAGTGAGCCAACTTTGCTTCCTTTTGCAATAACCATATTGCCCTTTGATATACGAAAGGACTGAGCATAGAAGACCACCTTGTAACCAAGGTCATCAAGTTGACCAACTGACATCAAACTGTGCGATAACTGAGGTACATGGCATATATTATGCATAGTAAATTTTGAACCATCAATGAACTGCACAACCACATATCCAATCCCCACAACATCACACTGGTAAGAGTCACCAAGTCTCACGGTACCAAGAGACTTTGCTGCATAATTAGAGAACCATTATCTATGTGGCGTCACATGGAAAGAAGCACGAGAATCTAGCAGCGAGGTGTGGGAAAGAGAATCAGCCATAAGTGCCTCAGATGGCACAGTACTATCAAGTGTCAACACATCAGCATCATCAGAAATAGCATTAATTTCTTCAATCTTCATAGTCGAAGTAGATGGTGCAAGTAACTGTTTAACATGCCCATCAACATTCTGTCCTTTACCTTTAGCATTCTTTAATGCATAACAATTTTTCTTCATGTGTCCTTTCTTATGACAATAATGGCATTCGATATCCCTCTTCCTTGATTTACTTCTACTCTTATTCCGTTGACCATTCTTGCTCCTGCCGCGTTGCTGATTCTTTCCTTGGTAAGAATCACGAACATTATATGCTTCTCCACTTTGAGTGCCAACCATAGATTTTCTATTAATCTCCTCACTCAAGAGTGCTCCACATATGTCATCATAGATGAGTTTACCACTAGGTGCACTATTGCTAATAGTTGTGCAAAATGTATCCCATGATGATGGCAGGGTGCATAATAGCAATACTGCTTTCATTTCATTATCCATATCCATTTTCTGAGCCTATAACTGGGAGAATATAGCATCAAACTCATTTAGATGAGAAGCAACACTATCAGTGTCCTTCATACAAAGGTCATATAATTTTCTCATCAGATACACTTTATTTGATGCCATCTCTTTTTCATATGTATTGCATAACTTCTTCCAAAGCTCCTCTGCACTTTCACAGTCTAATACTATAAAGTAAATATTATCTGCCAAGTGCAAGCGAATGGTAGACCTGGCCATTTCATCTAACTCATCCCGATCATCTTCATCCATGTCAGCGGGCTTCTTTGAAATCCCATTTATTGGCTTCCATTGCCTCCTTTGAATCAGCACATCTTTAACCTGATTCTTCTATAGAGCAAAGTTTGTGCCATCAAATTTTCGGATCTCAAAATGGTCTTTGCCCTGCAAGTTATAGCTCCTCCTCGGAACATTAGCACTAGACCCTGATCCACCGGATGTGCCTGAGACCTTTGATGCCATGATGGTAGAGAACTGAATAGAATGATAATGGAGCTAGAAGAGTCCAAACACCAACAAATAAGTGTATCCAGGAGTAAATCGACCACTATATAGTTGACTAAACCAGAAATCTGGAAAAATTTTGCCAAAGTATCCTCTGCAAAATTAGCATATGACCAGTGTCAAAGTATCATAAAATTGCAAGTACTGACATGTCTACCTGCATAGTGAATCACTGACTCCACTGCATATAATAAGTTACCCAATAGAAGCCAACTAGGCTTATCGAGCACCTATGAACAACTATCATACATCTCCTATGGCCAGGCTGGGTAAGTCTTCCACCTGCATCACCAAAGAGACCCCGACATCTGGGTGTCTCCTAGCTAAGAAAACCTCACCACGACCCTCTTTATCAAACATAAATGGTTTTATGCAAAGTACGTAACCGCTATATCAATGACCACATGGACGTACATAAGTGGTATCCACAGAAGCGTACATGGTGTGTATGTGCTCAATATATGCAGTAAAATGACACTAAAAGGCTGAATACACAGCCCAAAAACTAGCCAATAACACCTGCAAGTGTCTGTCAACTCTGATGTTTTAGGCTTAAAAAACCTGCATATATTTGCAGCGGCTGCTCCCACCACAACTGAAAACCTCTCAAGAAATCTATAGTTTTGCGAGTGTGGCTGAAAATATAGCCCCAAAGGTTGATATTTATTGTCTGATAAGTACAAAGAACACTCTTCTTGATGTTCTTGGACCTGTGTGAAGAGAACTATGTGCGAAAGTACTCCAAAATGGCTCCAAAAGACACCCCAAAAATGCTTCAGAAATAGGCTTTGAAAGCAAAGAATGAAGCTTTGAGGGACCAAAACTTGTTCATGGTAATGTCAACCTTAGTCTTTCCCCTTCTTCAGACACCACAAGAGTGTATCTTAGTGGCAAGAGATTTCCACGGTTAAGCGAGCTCTGGGGGGAACAGTACTGGGATGGGTGACCTCCCAGGAAGTACCGGGACTGACCAGGCCACTATATTTCTTATTAAAGAACATATACAAAGAAGTGTCTTGTGGCCATTTGGCCTTTCACATGGACACTAACGGTAACATGAGCAAACTCCTTGTATTTTTTCCTCCGTCTGATGAGCATCCCTGGGTGAAACTAGTTACGGGATTTTGGTAATACTCCTGTCTGTTTACTCTTGCTTGTGTTGTTGCTCTGTCTGTTTAGTCCTACTTTGCTTAGTTATTTTAAGTTTTTATTTAAGCGCTAAACAAGCCTCTGTAGCATGGAGTCGACAGACAACCCCTCTTCCCCTCTGACAACTGTCATCACTATCTTCTCTCCTTGAGCATCTATGGTTGCGCTGTCATCGAGATTTTCTTTCCTCTCTCACTCATGAAGGCCAAGAAACACATTCGGTGAAGGTAGCCGAAATTCCCTGATAAGTCCAAAATGCATCAAGGATGTCAAAGGGAGTTCACATGCAAACTTTGGAAGAAATCGAGCAAATCTATGGTAGCGGTCAAAGCTGGTCAAACTTTGGAAATTAGGGCAAAAATTTCAATATCTCCAATCACATGAAAATTCATATACTTGTAAAGCCTATCAAAGGCACTGTATAGCCCGAATTTCACATGTAAATGGATTTTCTAGCACATTCATATGCCATGTGCATTTTGTAAAAAATGTAATTTTTCCACTTAGATCCTACAAAATCTTGTATAGGAATTTTTGTTAGCCATTTGGTTTGGCATGTATAAAGATCATATGTGGCTACATATTTGTACAAAGTTTCAAGGCTATTAGAGTTTCCTAGACACCTTAATGTCATCTTGCAAGCTTCCAAATGTAGTCAAACTTGTATAAGGGAGATTTAGATAATGTTTGTTCTGCATATTCCTGAAGGAGATCTTTGGAAACATAGTCCTCAAAAGTTTCATCTTCATCAAAGCCTTTTTGGCGGGTCAAAGAGCACAAAGTCCAGTTTTCAAGGTCATCACATTTTTCTAGTTTAAGCAAATTGAAGGGTTGAAGGGCTGCCACATGATGAAAGCTAATTGAGCCATGTTGTACGATCAAGATGAGCTCATATTCAAGGGTGGAGATGAACTTATGATTAAAGCAAGCAGAATCCACGAGTTTTTTTCATCAAAGAAGACGTTTTTTACAGTTAAAGATCAATAATGCAACTTTTCTCTAAAAATAGTGGCATATCTTATCCGAATTGATGTCAGCATTGATCCAACGGTCCAGATCATTCCCAGATCCGATGGTGGAGAATGAAGGCGCCTAAATTTCACTCCTTTACACTAGATTTGATAGAAAGAACAATTCCAAGCCATTGATTTGATTAATCAAATGGTTGTAATCGAAAGTAGTGATCCTAGAGTTGAGAGTTGATTCCTCAAGATCCAAGGGCCCAAACTCATTCAAACAACTATATAAACCCCTCTCCAAACTCCTCGAGCATCATTGTTAGGCATCCATAGGGCTCTTGCTAGCTTAAGGTTTCCTTGAGACGATCACCCTCAGTTGAGTGAGTGAGGATCCAAGGTGGGCTAGTATGAGTATAGTACCTAGTTTCAAATTTAGGTTAGAACTCCAATCTAGAATAGGCTCTTGAAACCAGCATCTCTATCTTGACTCACCCTAGGTGGAGCGTGTGAGTGAGTTAGAGCTGGTTTTAATGAGTCTTAGACTTCTTTTGTTAGACGTTACGAGCCTAGATATACGTCGGGTCAATGAAGTAGAACTCTGATAAGTTTGTCTAATAGCCCGCCTATTGTAGGGACAATCTTGAGCTGTGTGATTCGTGTATTTTCTCTCATTAGTGCAATATGGAGCATTCCTTTCTCTAATGTTTTGGTTTTGCATTGGGCATACGTTAGCCATGTGGTCCCCTCCGCAGGTATAACATCGATTCAATGAGCTGACTCTTGGTATTTGTCTATTTTGAACTCCTAGCTTCTTGGAAACTTGCTCAACTATCTCATCTATTTCCGTGGAGATTTTCGAAGTATGACTAGTAGAACTATCAGAATCCTTATAGAGTTTGGACAATCCTAACTCCTCACCCAAGTTATCTTCTATGTCAATGCACGTCCGCACACACTCTTCTATGGATCTATGCTCTTTCAAGTACACATATGATCTTAACTTTGTGCTCAGTAAGCCATCTAAGAACAAAGCCACTTGTTTGGCTGGTGTGGGTAACTCTGGAGTAGGGCATCTTTCTAGGTACTGTCTGAACCTTCTACCTGCTAGTCGCACTGTTTCTTGGGGTGTCTGCTTGAAACTGTGGATCAAGGATGATGTGTTATATATGATACCACTCTTGGAAAATTCTACAATGAATTCGTCTAGCAGCTTACCTATATTGCGATAGTTGCGACTACTCAATGGTTGAAACCAAGCCAAGGCAGTGCCCTTCAGAGTCAAACCAAATGCCTCATATTGGGTGAATAAATCCTCAACCTGTTCAGCTCTTAACACTTGTTTGAACTCAGCCACATGATCATAAGGATCTCCTAACCCATCAAAATAATTCTTCATTGCCTTGATCACATGAGTGGGTCTAAGGGTTCTTGTGTGCTCTTGGGGTCTAGGCAATGGAAAATCATGTTCATCTCTTTGTTGCCCATGTGTTTGATATCTCTCTCTTTCAGGTCTTTCATTTTCAAATCCTGCTCTATTTCTGCCCACCGTGTGTGCAAAACTTACCTCAGGTCTCTCTCTAGTTCTTTCTCTCTACGCTTCATGAGCTTGGGATGATCCTACTCCTTGGAGGCCATGGGAAACATTGGATCTTGGTGGAGGGAAAATCAATTCATTCTTCCAAGTATATGCATGTCTATCATGTTCTGTTACCAACAAAATTTTCTCTGACGTGTTATCCAGGTAGACAACTTTGCCTGGTATCTCTGGATCCTTGAACTCGTAGATGATGACTATGCCCAATTGGCTAGGTTGATCTAGCTTGAATCTCCAAAAGGCTTCCTCTGTTTCTCTATTAAAAAATAGTTCTATGCTTTTGTTGTCTTGAGGGATCCAGTCTGGAGTGATCACTCTGGTCAAAACTGACTTGCCTCTAGGAGTCTGGGGTCCTTGTCCTACATTTCCTTATTCTAGGTCTCCTATCTCATTCTCATGAATGATATTTCCAAACTCATTGGTCCTATCTGGTTGGTTGGTAACCACATACATGGTTCCTTCCTTATCAATGTATGAACCCTCTTCGAACTTGACCACCGGGTGTTCAAGTCCAAAGGATTGATCTGGATTTTTGAGTTAGACCACTGATCGCCTCAGGCCATCCTCATAGATACGAGCACCTAATCGGTTAGTCTGAATATATTCCAACTGTGTCTTATAGGGACCTTCTGGTGTTTGTAGATGGGCAGTCCCTGAGCCACCTGCAGGTTTCCCCATGCTAAAAGAAATTTCTGAGTCACTTGTGTCTGAACTTAGTCCGTAAGGATGACCACTTAGTTGTTGTGCCCAAGACTTAGCTGTATGGTTGACACTGGACTGAGAAGATCTAATGCTTTGTCTATCCCTGCCTAGGTGTCTACCAGATCTCAAGTTCATAAGCTTTGGCTAAGAGTCCAAAATTTCCCCCTAGTATGGTATCCTTTGGAGTCCCCTTGGGTTCCAGGTCCCACTTGAAGGTAAACTTCAAATTATCCTATCTAAAAATCAACGCGTTATTCTTATAAAAAACAGTTGAGGCTTTGTAGGATTCGAAACGAGCTTTCCAACGAGCTATAGAGCTCAAAAAATGGACTTTGGATGAAAAAGTTATGTTAAATCAGGCTCCTTGGGGTCAAAACAGGCAAAAAGGACCTTTTGGAAAAAATTGCGATTTTGTGAAATCAAGAGAATCGCGATTTTGTGAACTTCAAGAGAATCGCGATTTTGTGAACTTCAAGAGAATCGCGATTTTGAGCACAACCACAGAATCGTGTTTTCACACAATCGTGTTTTTGGCTGAAAATCGTGATTTGTGAGAATCGCGATTTTGAGCACAACCACAGAATCGCGATTCTGAGAATGACCACAGAATCGTGATTCTTTTAGCACGCTTTTAGGCGGGAAATAGAAAATCGTGATTTTTCAAAAAAAATTGAATTTTCACAGAATCGCGATTTTCATCACAGAATCGCGTTTTTTGGCGGGAAATTCAAATTTCTGAGCGCCGGCAATGGCGAGCTCCGTATGAGCAGAAAATCATGAAAAAACACAGCGCTTGCTCTCGCTTGCACCTCCTAACTCCTTCCCACACAATAATGCATGAAAAATGGTATGAAAATGGTGAAAATGCACTAAAAAACAAGAAATTTCTATGAAGAAGAAGATGGAAGAAGGTGGAGATGAAGATGAAGAGGAAAAAACAGAAAATGAACTGAAATGACAGTTTTTTTACCTTCCAACGTCACAAATCTACGATCTTACCATCACAACGCTCGTCCTCGAAGCTCTCTCCCCGGAAACGGCGCCAAAATTTGGTGTAGCTCAAGCGTAAGCACCACCTCCTTTACTTGTCAATCCGCGGAGAGGACCGGTATGAAGACCACGAGCAAGTGAAGGCACAAGTGCGTGAGTGAAAGCACACAAACATGCACACACATACACACACACGCACAAGGTAAGATCAAAGAGACGAACAATGGAAAGCTTCGATTGCAAATGAGTTCTCTTACAAAAGCTCTATTCTCTAACAAGCTAAACTCAAAAATGAGCTCTCTAGCTCTTTTTATAGTTTTTTGACTAGTTTTGGTCCTGTCCAGACCTAGTGCCCGGCCTAGTTAAAAATTAGGTTCCAAGGCTTATTTGAGGGCTCAAACGAAGTCTAAAAATTATGAAAATTGGTACGATGGTACTTCTAATACTCCTCAAGCTCGAGGACTCCTCGGCTTGAACAAAATGGAGTTCTAAAAATAGATAATGGTATTTACAATGGTTTTTAGTGATGAAAATCACTATTTTTGTAGGGGATTCTTCTAAAAATTTGACATACACTTCTTGGAGCTCCCTACTTGCTCCCTTTCCTTGTATGTCCCTTTTGATGTGCTTCCATGCTTTGTCCTTGACTTTGAGCTTCAACAAGGTAGAGGGAGAGGGATAAGTAGGAGAGGAGGGGTGTGGGTCGAGGTGGAGGGAAGATGACTTGAAGAGATGGTGGTAGGTGCTGAAGAGATGAGGGTTTAAGGCGTAGAGGGACGAGTGTGGTGAGAGGTAGAGGGATGATTAGAAAAAGAAGAGATGGTGGTGGGGGCGGAAACGATGAGGGCCGAAGGGGTAGAGGGAGGAGTGTGGCTAGAGGTAGAGGATGGGTAGAAATAGAACTTCTGACTAATTGGGATTTGAGGTTTTTCCCATTTAGCCAGCAGACAATGACCTGTGCAAGAGCATTTTTAGTGATATAAGGGGAGGTGATTGGAAGGGTGAAATACGGGGAGTTGATTACAATGGTGAAAAGTGGGGGGTTTAGTAAAACTCCATAGTCTAAAGCTTTAGGCGAGTGGCAGAAAGGGAGCTTCAAGACTATGAGGGTCATATGGTCATTGCGGGAGGAGGGAGAAGAAGGAAAGAGGATCTCATGGAATAGCAGATTTTGGAAAAGCAATATCGGAGAAAAGAAGAAGGATAAGTTATAGAACGAAGTCTATGATAGAAGAGGGATCGGATGTGAAGGTAGCCATAGAGGGAGCTTTCTCTTATGACATAGCATCTGAACTCTCGTGTAATGAAACAAATTTTCTAGTGTCTAGGATGAGAGGAGCTCCAAGAAAGGTAAAGATAAGCATTGCCAGGTTTTTTGTGGCACCTAGTGTCAAGGATAGCAGAGACAAGGAAACGAGGGCCTTTGAAGAAGGTAACATCAAGAAGGGTGAAGGAGGAAGAGGAGATGGAGGCTTCTATCTTAATGTGATGGTGTAGATTGAAGCCATAGGATGAGAGGAAGGCTTTGAGGGAGATGGGATCTCCATCCCAAAGCCTGCAAGCATCGTCAATAAAGCGTTTATAGAAGAGGAGAGAGGAGGAAGAGAGGGCAGGATTGATGGTTTCAAGGTGGCAAAGAAAAAGGCAAGCAAAGATGACAGCAAAATTGCTTCCCATTGCAGTACCTTTTCTTTTGTAGCCAAACCTTTTGATTGAACTGAACGTAGTTATTTTTTAGCATGAGATTAGCGAGAGAGAGGATGAGGGAGCAGAGGTGCGCTGGGAGATGGGGAGTGATCATAGAGTGAAGGGCAATAAGCCCTTTAGAGATAGGAATGCTAGGGTAAAGAGAAGAGCTATGAAAGGAGAAGAGGAGGTAATGAGAAGGAAAGGAAGTGGTAGAGAGGGTACAGATCAGAGAAAGGGAGTGAGGAAGATAGTTTTTTTGGAGGAGAAGGATGGGGAAGAGTTTGTGGTGTAGCCATTTGCAGGCGTTCTCCAGGGCATAGTCGGTGTAGGAGCAAATAGGTCTACCAACCACAGGTGTTTTATGTATCTTAGGAATGATGTAGAAGGGGCAAGGAAAGAGTTTTTGAGAGGGGGGAAGGTGAGAAAGCGAAAATCGTCTAAGGAAAGACAATCTAGAAAATGGTAGCAAAGGGAAACGACTCTATCAAAGACATCATGGAGATTGGGATTAAGTAAGAGAGTCAGAGAGATGTCTAAGGCATTCGTGAAGATACCAAGATGAATCGAGAATGACAATGCCGAGATTTTTGTCAGCAGGAAATCTCAACTTTGACATTTGCACCTATGAAATATTCTTTGTCTACTTTCAAAGCTATTACCATACCCCATAGTTCTCGTTTGATCTGTGGATATTTTCGTTGTGTTTCATGTAAAATTTTGGCACCAAACCTAATTGCATATCTATTCCCTTCACTATCATCTTCACTTATGACCCAACCTATACCAATAGGACTAGTATCAACAATCAATATAATAGGTTTGTTAGTAGAATAGTCTACATGCTTAATTTTGATTTTGAGGATTTTGAAAAGCTATTTGAGAAGATTGAGGATATATGTTTTGATACATTTGAGGATTTTGCACATGAGGATGAGGACTTTGCATTGAAGGATTATGCATTGGAGGAACTTGATATGCTTGAGTAGGAGCTACTTGTGGATTTTGATTGGTAGCTATAACATGTTGATTACGCTCTTGAAAAGACATTGGGTTCATTTGATTTTGGAAAGTTTTGGTGTAATTAGATTGTAAAGCATCTAAAGTCTTGGCCAAATTGGATTGTGTAGCAATAAGACTTTCCATTTGCTTAGTGAGAATTTCCACTTGAGATTGTTCAACTACACTTTTATTTGGCTCTATTTTAAAACCTTGAGTAGGCTCCATCATTTGAGGAATAGGAGTAGATTCAAAAAGCATAGCATGGGATTGTTCTCTAACTTGCTCCTTAGTTTGTGGAAGGCTAGCTTGAGGAACATTAGTTTGCTCATAAAGCATGGATTGTCTTTGATTTCTATGGGCTACAACCTCTACTAATTTACGCACTTTTTGCCAATTGTCAGTAAGACCATAGCGCTTATCTGGCTCTTCTAATCGCCATTCAACTTCCCTATGAGTTTCAGGATGAAGAAGCTTAAGAAAATTGATCACAAGATCAGGTTCCAAAGTTATCTTATCCTCATCAGGAAGTTGTTCATAGCGTCTAATATACTCATTTTGTAAGTGAGTAATAGAGCTACTAGGCTTTGTGGAATTGACCCATCGTAAGAATCCATCCCGACTATGTTGGCTATAATCTTCAAGATATAATTCTTTGAGCATATCCTTTCTAAAATCACTCTAAGGAAGAGTATCATATTGAGTAACACGGTTTATGATAGAGCTATCAACAATTCGTTCAAAGAATGATATCAAAAGATCTTCGGGAAGACTAAAAATCATAGCTTGCTCTTCAAACAAATCTAAGTAGCTTGTGATGTTGATGCCATTGAATTTTCCCTTCTCTCTCAACATAGAAGAGACTATTCTTTGGCCTTGCTTCTGAACAATAAGGGATTTGAATCCTTCCTCCATCTTACGTGAATGAGCAACTGATGTACGATTCTCTAGATCTCTCACAAATGTGTTTACTTCATGGCAAAGATGTGCACGATACTGTGAGAAATCCAGTGCAACACTCAAGAATGATGATGATGATATGATGAGGATGAAAAATATGAAACAAAGGATATGGATCACAACCTCCCAACAAGATCAGAAGCAAATGCCACATAGCATTTCAAGTCGGGTTCAAATGTGGAGGTGATCGCAATCCGGGTCGATCAGGTCCGGTCGTGGCACACACAGGGTGTATGAAGCTAATGGATGTTGGAAGGTTTAAGGACGTGAAAGTGAAATTAATGTTGAGTATGGAGAAGAGAGAGATGTTGAAATGATTATGGGAATGGGAATGTAGGAGTGCAAGTTAGATTTATGAACATGAATGATAAGAATGAAAGAGAACCATACACACAAATCAAAATTGGAAGGAGGAATGGTCCATTGAAGGAGCTTCTTAAACACTTCCTAATTCTAATCCATATGCATAGTCTTCTTTGGATGATATGTATGCATGACGAGAATAGATGGAATCCTTACACATAAATCAGTTTCGAAAGGAAGAATGGTCCAATATTGGAGCTTCTTATACACTTTCAGAAACTAATCAATATGTATGGGTATGTATGGATTATATTCATGCAAGTGAATTATGATGATAGAGATTAATCACAAGCTCAATGAAACATCCTCACTGGTTCAATGCAATACTACGGAGCCTTCTCACACATAGAAGAAAATAGAAGACATGTAAAATACTTAAAAGACTGAGAGACAAGAGACAAGAGACAAGTGACAAGTGACATGAATTAAAAGGATTTGAATTAAGATACATGTATAAGATCATCGTGATACATCAAGCTAAGCAAACTACTAATCAAAGGTGGTTCCGACCCTCAAACCATGACAGTTCAACCGAATGTCACACATAAGAAGATGTGTTCCACTTCATTGACCCGATGTATGTCTAGGCTCATAACGTCTAACAAAAGAAGTCTAAGAACGGCGCCAAAATTTGGTGTAGCTCAATGATGAGTAGCACCTCCTTTAATGTCAATCGGGGAAGACGTGAGGATGGTATGGGGACCTCGAACAAGTGATGGCACAAGTGTGTGAGTGAGAAGCACACTAACATGCACACACATACACACACGTGCACACACAACAAGAACAAAGAGAGAGACAATGGAATTCTTTTAGATTACTCAAAAGTGCTCTTACAAGTTCAAATCTACAACAAGCTAGCTCCAAAAATGAGCTCTCTAGATCTTTTTATAGTTTTTGATTAGCTTTGGCCCTGTCCAGACCTAGTGTCTGGCCTAGTTAAAAATTAGATTCTAGGGCCTATTTGGAGGCTCAAATGGAGTCTAAATACAATGGTGTGGAGTGACTAGAATCACTATTTGGGAAATATTAATTTGGGAAAAATGATGGCCTATTTGCCAGATCTTCTTTGACTGCTTTGACTACTTGGCCTCTCTCGTTGGCTCCCTTGTCTTGTAAGTCCTTGACCACCCTGGCCATTGCCAACAGTCTCCTATCTACTTCTTCTTTTATCCACCTTAGCCCCCTCTTTCTCCCTCTCTCTGTCTCTCTCTCCCTCTCTCCCTCTCTCCCTCTCTCTCTCTCTCTCTTGTTTTTTCATTTTTTCATTCCTTTTTTCATTCTTTTTCATTTCCTTTTTCACCCCCTCATACTTCTTCTATCCCCACGCACTTTATTCCCTCTTTTATTTCACCTCCATGTCTCCATATCAGGCACCCACCATTTTCTGTCACTACAACATATGAGGGGCATACCGACGTTGCATATACCGACGGTCATAGTCGGCGTCGGTATAGCCCTCGAAAAATTGCACTAAGAGATATCGACGGTCAAGTGACCGTTGGTATGACCGTTTTAAACGGATCGTCGGTGTGGCCCGGAGCCACCGGTATAAGAGTCGGCATAGGCGTCGGTATATGCATCGGTATGAGCGTCGGTATAAGTGTCGATAACTTACTGGCAACTACCGATGCGTGTACTGACGTCCATACCGGCGCCTATACCCGCGGCGAATTTTTAAACATACCACGAACCCAAGAGCAAAACTTCACATTTCTGTGCGTGTTTGAGTACTGTCGGTCTACTGTCGAACTTGCGCGTGCGAACCGGCATTGTCTTGTGCACACACACACACACATGGATCTCTCTCTCTACACACACACACTCTGTCTCGGCTTAGCTCTCACATCTTGGTAAGTGCTGCACGTACTGTTAGCATTTGTGTTTCTCTATGCTTTAGGGTTTCTAATTTCTCTTTTCGTTGATTTTATAAAAGTTCGTTGGCGTCGATTGTTTGGAATTGGACGAGAGACGACCTACATTACGCTTTGATGACAACGATTCAAAGAGAGACATACTTGTAAGTGATTCTTTTATTCGCTATTGATAGAGAGAGAAGGAGAGAGAGAGAGAGAGAGAGAGAGAGAGAGAGAGAGAGAGAGAGAGAGAGAGAGAGAGAGAAAGAAAGAGAGAGAGAAGAGAAAGGAAGATACACATTAATTTACACATGCATACATACACACATACATGTACACACATGCATGCTTACATACACACACCTATACACACATGCATGCTTACATACACACACCTATACACACATGCATGCTTACATACACACACCTATACACACATGCATGCTTACATACACACACACATATACACATATGCATGCATACACACACACATAAATTTACACACATGCATACATACACACACATGCATACACACATACATACACACACATATATACACATATGCATACATACACATACACACACACATATACACACATACATACACACACACATATATACACACATATACACACATGCATGCATACATACACACACATATACCGGCATGCATGCATACACACATATATACACACATGCATACATACACACATGCATGTATACATACACACACATGTATACGCATGCATACACATACACACACATACACATACATGCATGCATACATACACACACGCACACACACATGCACACACATGCATGCCTACATACACACACATATACATACACACACATGTATACCCATGTATACATACGCACACACATGTACACATGCATACATACACACACATATATACACACATGCATACATACACACATATAAGCCTATTTTTATTTTGAAGTTTTTGTTTTACATCAAATATATAAAAATAGGATTAGGGTTTTAGGGTTAAATATTTAAGATTAGAGTTTTAGGGTTTTAAATAAGATTAGGGTTTTAGGGTAAAATATTTAAGATTAGGGTTTTAGGGTTTTAGGCCTAGATATTTAAGATTAAGGTTTTAGGGTTTAGTATTTCAGATTTAAGTCTAAGTCTTTCTAATTAGGGTTTTAGGATTTTAATACGTAGATAACATATATACACAAACACACATATACATATAATACATACATACATGTAGATACACATGCATACAAAAATATACATATTTTAGATTTAAATCTTTAAGATTAGGGTTTTAGGGTTATAACACCTTCATAACATATATGCACACATACACATACACATATAATACATATATACATGTATATACACATGTATACAGAAATATACATATTTTAGGTCTAGATATTTAAGATTAGGGTTTTAGGGTTTAGTATTTCAGATTTAAGTCTAAGTCTTTCTGATTAGGGTTTTAGGATTTTAATACGTAGATAACATATATACACAAACACACATATACATATAATACATACATACATGTAGATACACATGCATACAAATATATACATATTTTAGATTTAAATCTTTAAGATTAGGGTTTTAGGATTATAACACCTACATAACATATATGCACACATACACATACACATGTAATACATATATACATGTATATACACATGTATACAGAAATATACATATTTTAGGTCTAGATATTTAAGATTAGGGTTTTAGGGTTTAGTATTTCATATTTAAGTCTAAGTCTTTCTGATTAGGATTTAAGGATTTTAATACGTAGATAACATATATACACAAGCACACATATACATATAATACATACATACATGTAGATACACATGCATACAAAAATATACATATTTTAGATTTAAATCTTTAAGATTAGGGTTTTAGGTTATAACACCTACATAAGATATATGCACACATACACATGCACATGTAATATATATATACATGTATATACACATGTATACAAAAATATACATATTTTAGGTCTATATATTTAAGATTAGGGTTTTAGGGTTTAGTATTTCAGATTTAAGTCTAAGTCTTTTTGATTAGGGTTTCAGGATTTTAATACATAGATTACATATATACACAAACACACATATACATATAATACATACATACATGTAGATACACATGCATACAAAAATATACATATTTTAGATTTAAATATTTAAGATTAGAGTTTTAGGTTTATAACACCTACATAAGATATATGCACATGTAATACATATATACATGTATATACACATGTATACATAAATATACATATTTTAGGTCTACATATTTAAGATTAGGGTTTTAGGGTTTAGTATTTCAGATCTAGAATTTTAAGATTAGGGTTTTAATTAAATATATATAATTAAATATATAAAATTAAATATATAAAAATAGGATTACGTAAGGAAAAAAAATCTGAATATATTAATAAATATAGATATAGAATAAGATAATTATATACATAAATAAATATAAAAAGAACTAGTGTTTTAAATAATTTAATTAAATATATATAATTAAATATATAAAATTTGGATTAGGGTTTTAGGGTTTTAACACGTACATAACATATATACACACATACACATACACATATAATACATATATACATGTATATACACATGTGTATAGAAATATACATAATTTAGGTCGAGATCTTTAAAATTAGGGTTTTAGGGTTTAGGCATACATATAACTTAATTAAGAGGATATGACACGATGCGTCATGAGTTTGTAAGTACCATTTCATTTATAGAATTTATTTGTGTTAAATTTCTCATATATATTTCTCTAATCTTTTTATATTTGTTTCAGGAGCTGGCAATGGGTCGTCCTCCAACACGATCGGAGGAGTCTTATGGATATAGTCATGGGTTGACTGCACTATTGCAGGACTTGGAGGGACGTGGTGCGGTAGTTTCATGGGAGCATTTGCGATGAGGTAATTAATTTATAAACTTGGTTTTTACTTGTTTGTAATTTTCATGTGAATTTATCTCATTCCATTATTGTTCTTTGTTGCAGGACTGTTGATATGGAACATTCTTTGCATGTGTATGGCAGTGGAAGACCAATATTTTGTATTTGATTTCCATATGGCAATACATTGCTTTGCCACATTTTGTAAAAGCGTCATATATGATAGTGGTTTGCCACACTCTTGTACAAGCTTCATTATTGAAATATATAACTTCTTTTGTACATGGTTCATTGTTCATTCTGATTATCGATCTCTTTTGTGTACAATAATACTCTGTTTCATGAAATCATATTTCGGTTATCATTAGAGTACACATCACATGTACTCGGTTTTTTTTTGGGCAGAGTGTATTGTCTTTTGTTCAGCAACATCATGGTAATGTTGCTGTAGCAAAAGACAAAACATTCTGCCCAAAAACAATTTTGCAGGTATGGTCGTCGGTATAAGCGACGGTACTCCCAGTAGTGTCATCGGAATAACCGTCGGTACACCTAGGAGGCGATGCAACAGAAATCGGTTACCAACGCATATACCAACGTTTATACCGACGCATATACCGACGCTTTTACCGATGTCTAGACCGCCGCCTATACCGACTCTTTGGTACCGACGCAGAAACCGACCTTTACACCGGCCTCGCGGCAAATAAAGCCGCATTCATTTTCCTCGATAAAAACCTCGGTATACCATCGATCTGTTGTAGTGTGTGCCTAGATTCCTACACCCTACCTCTCCATTCACGATCCATTATTGTCTCACCCTCCTACCTCATTTTTGGCGCACGACACACCTATATAACAGTGAGCAAACTCCTTGTATTTTTTCCTCCGTCTGATGAGCCTCCGTGGGCGAAACTAGTTACGGGATACATTGCATTTCGGCTTCACTCTATTGTGTCATTGCTCTGTCTGTTTACTCCTGCTTTGCTTAGTTATTTTAAGTTTTTATTTAAGCCCTAAACAAGCTTCTGCAGCATGGAGTCGACAGACAACCCCTCTTCCCCTCCAGCAACTATTGTCACTACCTTCTCTCCTTTAGCATCTATGGCTATGCAATCTCTTTCTATTGTGCAATCTCCTTCAACATCACCTGCTTCATCGTCGATGGGCGGCATTAGCAATCCTCAAAGTCTTCTACTTGACGGCCCCACTATTCGAAGATCTCGACACGTACTAGCGTTGGCTACATCAGAATCTAGCAGCTCCAATCGTACATCCTCTTCAGGGCCTATCCATTCCCTCAACGCTTCTTTCTCCATCGACCACTCCTCTGGTCTCAAATCCAATGCTACTACAACTGCCATTCCTTCACAAGATGCTACAGCAACAATCACGATCAACAGGATTCCCTCTATTGTTATTGCATGTGAAGCCCCTATCTCCGGCTCCATCCAAGATTGAGAACACCTCTCCCTCTCCCTAGACTCGCTTAAATTTCTACAAACCGTTCCTCTACGCTCTTATATCGAGTAGCTCACATCCATCCCGAGCTCTCCTTACTCGTCGATGGATATCTCTAACGCCCTCTCCTCAATGTTGGTTTCACCGAAGGATGGTTGTCCTTCCTCGACATCAACAACCTCTCCCTTTAACTTGCATGCCCTACCTCCCACTCCCACTCTTCTATCCTTATCCCCTTCTCCTTTATCCTCGTCTTTAACCTCCCCTTCATCCTCATCTTCAACTTCAGCACTCGTATCTCCTACAACATCCACTCCAAAATCTACTCCAGCTTTTGCTACAGTCTCTGAATCATCCACTCCAATTAGTTCATCTTCTACTTCAGCTCAATCATCGTTTCTTGCTCTAGCTGGGTCCTCTTCCACTCCAACATGAGTTCCGACTCTAGCTCAGTCCTCTTCCACTCCAGCATCAGTTCCGACTCCAGCTCAGTCTTCTTCCACATCAGTTCCAACTCCAGCTCGGTCTTCTTCCACTTCAGCTCCAACTCGAGCTCGGTCTTCTACCACTTCAGATCGGTCATCATTATCTATTCCAACTTTAGTCCCAAGCTCAAAGTTATCTACTCCAACTTTAGTATTAGCTCTAGCACGATCTTCATCCTTCACTCCAAACTTGGCTTCGAATTCTACTTTAGCCCCCGCTTCAGCTCGCTCCGATTCGTTCTCTGCATGGACACGATCCACATCATCTTCCTCCTCTACACTTGCTCCATCGAGTTCCACAGCAGCTACTGTTTTAATCAGCACTCCAAGCTCTTCTGCAATCTCTTTGAGAACTCCTAGAGGTCCACCTCGTGCCTCTTCAATGACTCCCCACTCTTTGACTCATCTACTCGCTTCTCCTTTGACCTATCTTCCTACCTCTCCGACTACAACCTCTCCTCCGGATTCCCCCTCCGACTCTCTCCATAGCTCTCCTCGTTTATCCGAATTCTCATTCCAACTTTGATCTCCACCTCTAGCATTGTCAAACCTCACCTTCCTTGGGAAAAATCCCTTATTTCAATCATCTTTCACTTCCGATCATCTGCAAACTACTCCTCTTAGACCTCCTTTCAGACCACCCTACTTTTGGCATTGGTTCCCTTGGTGGAATCCTTCTCCAAGTTGGGCTGGACATGCTCCCTCTGCCCCCCCGATCTCTTCCTCTACTTCGGATGGGCAACCCTCATTCGCTCCGGCTGCTACTCCTTGGGCTGGGCATCGCTCTTCTGCCTCGACTGTTTTCTCTCCTTTGGCTAGACATCCTTTAGCCCCATTTGTAATTCCATCATGGGTTGGGCATCCCACCTCTCCCTTTGTTGTATTTCCCCCTTGGGCTTGGCATTCCTCTCTGCCCTGTTTGTATCTTCTGATGTATCTCCCCCTTGGGCTGGGCATTCCCCCCTGCCCCGTTTGTATCTTCAGATGTATTTCCCCCTTAAGCTGGGCATTCCCCTTCTGCCCCGTTTGTATCTCCCCCCTTGAGTAGGCATCCCATAAGTGCCCCTCTTGTATTCTCTATCAGCACTCGAGAAGACTCAGCACCCAAGCTTCACAACTGCATTTCACTCAACTCCCCACCCACCACTGCACCGCGTTCTTACCCCTCCTCCTCTCCTCCTTCTTTTCACTCTCTTTCACCCCCTTCCCCTTTCTCTTTTTCTCCTTCCTCTTCTTCTACTCTTTCTTCCACTCTTTCCTCTACTCGTTCTTCCTATCCTTCTACTTTTCTTTCTACTACTCTCTCTTCTATCCATTCTTCGTTTTCCTCTTCTATTCTCTCTCCTTCTCCACTATCTTGCCTTTCTACTCCCCTTCCCTCTTCTTCCCCTTCTATGTTATCTTTCCCTTCTACCTCTCCTTCCTCCTCTATTCCTCCATCCTCTTCTCCATCCTCTTCCTCTTCCTCTATCGCCTCTTTTTCTTCCCCCCCTTCCTCTCTCGTCTCTTCTCCCTCCCCTATCCCCCCTCCTCTCTCCTCTTCCTCATCTTCCCCTTCTCCCTCCTCCCTCCCTTCCGCTAGCCCCCCTTCCTCCTCCTTTCCATCTACTTCCTCCATCCCTTTCTCCATCATTGGTAGTTTCTCCCTTCCCCCTAGCTCTAACCCCACCCCTTCCCTAGTCTCTTCTCTTCCCCTTCCCCATCTACCTCCTCCCTCTACCCCTCCGGAGTTCTCCTCCCTTGCCACCCTTCTTGACTCTTTCCTCTCTAATCCCTCTCTTGAACTCACTCCTCCTCCTCCCCCTCCCACTTGGGATGGCAATAATCTTTCTACTCCTTCAAAACTCCTCACCATCATCAAAGCCTCTAAAGAAGAGTTCATCAAACTGTTCTCTAGATACCACCGTGCTCTCGAAGTCAAAGAGAAGCTCTCCCAACTTCTCACTCAAAACCTAGTTCCCAATAGTCTTCGTCTCAAACCTCCAAAGCTTGTCATCAATGATTTCGAAGCACAAAAATCTCTTGATCTTTCTCTCACTTCCCTCATCGAGAGTTACAAAATGGAGTGCACTAAAGCACTCCTAGATGCTCAAAAATCCCAAAGGTACTGCAATGGGAAGCAATTTTGATGTCGTCTTTGCTTGCCTTTTTCTTTGCCACCTTAAAACCATCAATCTTGCCTTCTCTTCCCCCTCTCTCCTCTTCTATAAATGCTTTATTGATGATGCTTGTGGGCTTTGGGATGGAGATCCCCTCTCCCTCAAAGCCTTCCTCTCCTCCTACGTCTTCAATCTACACCATCACATTAAGATAGAAGCCTCCATCTCCTCTCCCTCCTTCACCCTTCTTGATGTTACCTTCTTCAAAGGCCCTCGTTTCCTTGTCTCTGGTATCCTTGACACTAGGTGCCACCAAAAACATAGCAATGCTTATCTTTACCTTCGTTGGAGCTCCTCTCATCCTAGACACCAAAAAATCTCTTTCATTACAGGAGAGCTCAGATGCTACGTCATAAGAGAAAGCTCCATCCATGGCTACCTTCAAATCGGAGCCCTCTTCTATCATAGACGTCGTTTTAGAGGTTATCCTTCTTCTTTTCTCCACTACTGCTTTTCCAAAATCTCCTATTCCATGAGATCCTCCTTCCTCTTTCCTCCTTCTCCCTCCTCCCGCAATGACTGCATGACCTCCATAGTCTTGAAGCTCCCTTTCTACCACTCGACTAAAGCCTTAGACTATGGGGTTATACTAAGCCCTCGACTTTTCACCCTTCCAATCAGCTCCCCCTTTACCACTAAAAAAGCTCCTGCACAGGTCATTTTCTGCTGGCTAAATGGGAAAAACCTCAAATCCCAATTAGTCAGAAGTTCTTTTTCTACCCATCCCTCTGCCTCTAGCCACACTCCTCCCTCTTCCCCTTCGGCCTCATCTTTTCAGCCCCCACCATCATCTCTTCTTTTTCTACTCATCCCACTACCTCTCACCACACTCCTCCCTCTACCCCTTTGACCCTCATCTCTTTAGGAGCTACCACCATCTCTTCTAGTCATCTTCCCTCCACCTCTAGCCACACCCCTCCCTCTCCTACTCATCCCTCTCCCTCTACCTCTAGCCACGCTCATCCCTCTACCTCTAGCCACACTCCTCCCTCTACCCCTTTGACCGTCATCCCTTCCGCCCCTACCACCATCTCTGCTAGTCATCTTCCATCCACCTCTAGCCACACCCCTCCCTCTCCTAGTCATCATCTCTCCACCCCTTCCTCTACCTCCTCGGTCCCTACCACCATCCTTCCCTTACCCCCTTCTTCCTCCCTCCCTCTTACCCTTTCCTTACTCCCTCCTTCCTGCCCCCCTCCTGCTCTCCCTCCCTCTCCCCCTTCCTCCCACCCCCCTCATTATTTGTTCCTTCCACTCCCTCCTTCCTTCCTCTCGTTACTTCCACCTTCACCTTTACCTTTACCTCCTCCCTCCTCTATCTCTTCTTCCTCTTCTCCCTCACCTCACCCTACTCTACCTCCCTCTCAACCTTCCTCCCCACCTCTACCCCCCTCTCTGCCCCCCTCTCAGCCTCCCTCCACATCTTTTTCCTTCCCCCCTCTCTCTAATTTTTTCATTTTTTCATTCCTTTTGCATTCTTTTTCATTCCCTTTTTCACCCCCTCGTACTTGTTCTACCCACATGCACTTTATTCGCACTTTGTTCCCTCTCTTATTTCACCTCCACGTCTCCATATCAGGCGCCCACCATTTTTTGCGCCTAGATTCCTACAACCCACCTCTCCATTCATAATCCATTATTCTATCACTCTCCTACCTCATTTTGGCGCATGGCACACCTATATAAGAGTGAGCAAACTCCTTGTATTTTTTCCTCGGTCTGATGAGCCTCGTTGGGTGAAAGTAGTTACAGGATTTTGGTAATAAATTGCGTTTTGGCTTCACTCTGTTGTGTCCTTGCTCTATTTGTTTACTCCTGTTTTGCTTAGTTATTTTAAGTTTTTATTTAAACCCTTCCCTTTCCTCTTGTACTATGGTTTGCCTCTCCCTTCTCTCTCTCTCTCCTACTATCACCTCTGGGGCTAGCACTTTCCCTCTTCGTCCCATTGCTACCCTTTGCCTCTCCCCTCCCTCTTCTTCTACCACCCTAGGGCTAACATCTTCTCTGTCCTCCCCATTTCTAGTACTATGTCTCTCCTATCCTTATATCCCCCCTCTCTTGTTGTCCCTACCATGCCTCCTCCCTCTTAAGACTTCTCCTTAGCACACCTCCTCTCTCTAATTACGCCTCCAAAAATACCTCTTTAACCCTTCCTCCCCCCCTCTAAATACTCCTCCAAAAACACCTCTTTACCCTTGCCTACCCCGTTGTGCTCTTCTCTTCTCCCCCCTTCCTCCTCCCCTTCCCTTTCTCCTCATCTCCTCCCTCTCCTCCCACCCTCTTGCCTTTTCTTCTTTTTCTTCTTCTTCTTCTTCCCTTCCCCCCTCCTTTCTTCCTGTTGTTTTCCCTCTCCTCTCCTCCTCTTCCCTTCGAGTTTCCCACCTCCTCTCTAATTCTCTTCTTCTTCTTCCCTTCCAAAGTTTTAGCTCTAATATTTGATAGATACATACATGACTGATATATGTTTTTTTATTGTTATATTATAATCAAATTCTGATCAATCAGAGGGTACTCCACCACCTCATATCCATGCAATGATGTCTTCACATGTGTCCTCCAATAGGAATTATGATGATTTTTACTATCGAGAGCATATTATATGTTGGTGTATTTTTTGCTATGGTACATATCAAAGACCACCATTGGAATGTATTGAACATGAGGTAGAGTATTGTAGTTTCGAGCATGCACCACCTCTTGATCAACATGATAGAGCTTGGGTATGTATTGATTCCATAAATTAATGTCATTATTTTAATTCAAAGTCATATACAAAATCAAATTATACTTAATACATAGGAATACATGCTCGATGATGATGAGGATGATTCTTCTACTAATAATGCTAATATACCTCGTACACATCACGGACTTACCGTTTATCAATTACTAGAAACACATGATAGAAGAAGATATGCAAGATGGAATAGAGGAACACTTCCTTTAGATGGAGAGGTTTTTACCTTTTGGGGTAATTGCTATATGATTGCTCCTTCCACTATTACTAGTGCTAGTCATGGTCTCTTTATTATAGAGGATTTGTATGTGCCTCCGAACTCTGAACTCACTGTTATGTCATTTTGTGGTCCTTTATATGGATGGGGATATTAGCATCCATTATGTTCAAAACATGAAGACTTATGGATTATGCCTGAATGTAGCTTCTCTTGCTAGTAGAGGGATTACACATGCCGAAAATGAAAGATTATATATTGATAGAAGACCTTAAATGCATGGAAATATAGTAGGTTTAATAAATAGTAGTCGAGGATATAATTTATCAATGACTAATTGCATATTTTAGGAGCGTGAAAATATTCATGAATCACCATACATGAGTAGAAACGTAGCAAGATACATAGTTGTCAATGCTATTACTTCATTACATGCTGATGATGAGTTATTAGTATATTATGGATGGCGTAGACCTCCAAGAGCACCTTTTAGCTAGAGAGCAATGAAAACTTTCTATTCACCTATCTTGTGTTGCATTGAAAACTCTAATTGATTGCAACTCTTTTTAAATTAACTTACATATTCAATTTATGTTTAAAGTTTAGTTTTCATTTATTTATGGAATACTAATGATTTTTATTCAAGTGTATAGATTCCTATATATGACATTGATGATCTTGCACCACACCATTCAGAGTTTCCAATAAGACCTCATTTATCAGAAGCTTCCATGAGGAGGCTACACAAAAGTGATCCTGTTGAATATGCAAGATTGAAAGACCTATATTCAAAAGAAGATAAAGTACAAGATTTTTTGCGATAATGATGAAGATGATGGCATGGCAAGTTTTATTGAGCATTGGTATCAAAATGATAACAAAAACATTGATATTTTTAAAAATGAGAAGTATCTTCGAGAAGAATGTCTAAAGCATATATATGAAGGAAGTCGCTTGACACGACTAAGTGCAAACTTACTTATTCTCAATCTTCAAAATTGTTTTGGATGGGGTAACCTATCTGTTTCGACTCTATTAAGGTATAATTTATAATTTTCTATTTATTTACTTATTTATTTATCTATTTATTTATTTATTTTTATTCAAATCATCTTTTTTTATGAACTTACATGTTACTATTTGAAAGGTTTTTACCAAGCAAGAATATTCTTCCTACATTACATGATGAAATGAGGAAGATAATCAACAATCTTGGTATAGATCATGAGTGTATACATGCATGTGCTAACTATCGTCTTTTATATAGAGGTGAATATGTAGACTCTTTGATATGTCCAAAATGTCAATCTCCTCGATATAAGGACGAAGAGAGTAAAATCCCCAAGAAGGTATTGAGACATTTTCCATTGCCTCCACGAATTAAAACATATGTTTCAAAGCCTTGATTATCAAAGCTTTTGACATGGGGATTTGATAAAAAAAAGTATTGATGGATTAATGAGAATTCTAGTAGATAGTGTAGCTTTTCAACCTATTGATTCTAGATGGCCTGATTTTGCACAAGAGCCACACAATCAAAGGTTAGGAGTTGCATTAGATGGGGTTAATCCGTTTTCGATGAAACCTAGTAAATGGTCAACATGGCCTGAGGTAGTTATTAACTACAATCTCTCACCATACCTTAGCATTAAAAAGGAACATTAATGCTTTCACTTTTAATCCCGAGAAAAAGACAAGTTAAGCACATGAATATATATCTTGCTTGTCTCATTGACAATCTCCAAGAGTTATGGAGAGATATTAATGTCATTGATGTATAGAAAAGCATTAATCAGAGATACTTTATGGTTCATGGAATTGTGGCTTAGACTATACATGATTTTCTAGGATATGGTGTCTATTCAGGTAATGATCTAATTTTTTAATTTAATATGTATACATTTATATGTGAGTTGATCTAATTTCTTTTTTATGGTTTTCATGATGCAACAATATGAGTCTTGTCCTTATTGTGGTGATTGTTTGAGATCAGTTTATAGTAAGAATCTCAAAAAAAATATTTATCTTTGACATCCACGGTTCTTGCCTAATGATCATCCATTAAGATGCAAAAGAGAAGTGTTATATTTTAATGGGAAGATTGAAATAGTTCACAGTGTCCAAAACCAATGATACCTATGGATTGGTATCCAAAATGAACAGATGGGCCTCTCATAGATCTAGAATCCAAAATCTTCAGTGATGATGATGATAATGAGAATGTAAAGATTAGAGGCAAAGAGAAATCGGCACTAGCAGAGAATATGTTGATATGATATTCTTTGGAGTATTGGAAGGAGTTAGACTCTATCATCTTCTTGATCCTATGCATATATTCAAGAATATTGGTTATTCATTATGGCAACATCTTCTTGGATTGAAAGACACAATAGCATCATGAAATGATTTAAAGGAGCAAAACTCAAAACCAAAGTTATGGACAATTTCTGATAGTACTCGACAAGAAAGAACTTATGCACTTGCTCCATGGATACTTACAACAAAAGAGATACAAACTATTAATAATAGGATTCAATCGATTCGAACACCTAGAGGATATGGAGCATCTTTACAAAACATGTTTACTATGGATGATAGAAGCTTATCTGCATTAAAGACACATGATTGGCATAAATTTTTGAAGCACATCCTACCTCTGGTTATCAATGGATGTACAATGAAAGGAGTACGTGATGTGATCCATCATCTTGGATTGTTTATAAGGTAATTATAAAAATTTTATATTTAATATAAAAGATTATTTGTTATATTTTATTTATGATAAGAACATGTGGATTACATCAAAAGAGATTGAGAAAGACTCAATCCCACAAAAGAAAGGTGAATGCAGGGAGTTGCTATGTTTGATGCAGAAAGAGCTTCCAACATCATTTTTTGATATTCATGTTCATTTATTAGTCCATCTTGTGGATGAGATAGAGATTGCAGGTGTCGTAAACACTCAATGGATATTTTGGGTCGAGCAATTTATGAGAATATTAAAAGGTTATGTGCAACAAATAACAAAGCCAGAAAGATCTATGGCAAAGGAATGGATGCTTGAAGAGTGCATGTATTATGTTAGTGAATACCTTAAAAGAGTTCATGAAGAAGCTCCACGTGCATGGACCAACAAGTCTTCTTCAAAAATAACAGATGAGGTATTATCAGGTAAGGGAGTTGCATTTCAATTTACATTACAAGAAAAAAGTGATGTTTCTACTTTTGTAGCATATAATAGTGAATGCATGCAAACATTCATTAGTGAATATGAACAGGAACTTCAAAATCTTTAACAAAAGATATAGACATAATCTTGAAAATAATGAGAATAAAATATATCTTATTTCACGGATTGGCCATATACTCGTATGCAACGAGCCAATGCAAATAATGAACAAATCTTAGGTGAGTAGAGGGAGCTTATGATAAGTTGTGAAAGAAAGATAACTTAATTTTAATAATATTCTATTTGTTCACATATATGTAAATTAGTTTCTCTTTAACAATTTGATTTTTATTGCAGACTCGAATGTTCACAAATATGTGGGCTTTTGGATAGCATATTATAATAAAAATGATTGACTCTTTACGTAAAATAGGGGATTCTAGCATCGTTGCTTCTTTAAAGCAAGTATCACGTGTTGGCTTTAAAGATATGAACCTTATAGATAGTGAACTTGGCTACGTACATAGGAACAGTTGTTGGTATCTATGAAATGTCATTTCCTATATGGAAATAGGTAAAAATAAGTTTTTATTTTTTATGATATAGTTTATTATTTTTTGAGCACATGATAATGATTTTTTGCTTCTTTGCATTTTGATAGGTTATTTTGAAGATTGATTGGTTTCAAGCCGAGTATAAAGGTAGTAATTCCACATTGAGAAGGAAATTATCTATGTTTTGGTCAACTAATTCTTCGAAAATAATGCGATTAACTACAAAACCATATATTCTTCCTAAGCATATTGAACAAGCATTTGTTTATAAAAACCTTGATGCTCATCCTTAGTGGCAAGTCATTCATGTTCAACCTAGAGGTCGGTTATTGTTTGAACACTTTATTATTACAAAGATAGAAGAAAGTCATGTTCATGATTCATCATCACATATTGATATATCGATATCTCTAAGAGAAATTAGAATTGTTATACATGACAACGATAATAATGTACTTGATGAAGACAATAATACTCTACATGCTGATTCTATTGATGATGAAGAAGAAATACCAGAAATAGATATTAGTCCATCACTAAATGATGTCATTTATGAGAACACAGATTTAACAATAAAAGAAATAATAGAAATCAATAAGGATAATGAAGATGAGACTATATTGATGTCTTACCAAAATGATGGTAATAATGAAAACACATGCATAGATTAGATATTAGATCATATTCTAGTTATCGATCGTTAACTTGAATCATTTTAATGGTGAATCCTACCACAGAGATTGTGTACCTGAGTCAAGAAGACTCAAGGACTTGTGTCAATGAGACTAAACCCCAATCGCCACACAAGTGTGTATAGTGGGAAATTGACACACGCTTATTTGTCAATCTGATCAAATGATCTAACCAAGCGTATGAGGAAATGTGCACACATGATGGAGAATGAAGTGGTTCAGCTGATATGTATGGGAAAAGACTAATCCACCTCTCTAACTTACTGAAATACTAGAAGTGTCTGCCGCAATACCACTTACAGCAGTTTTCAGTAAATCGAGGGTTTCTCTCAGCTCTGAACTCTGAATATAGTCAATAGCTACTTGTTTCGAAGCTCTCGACAAAACGCATCTATTACAAGTGATTTCATTTGATTCTGACAACTGTGCTTCTAGTTATGACCGAAATAGTGACTGATGGGAAGCACCCACACTCACTACACAACTTCTACAAGTTCACACACACACTACAGTAGATAAAAAACAATGGGGAGGGATACACAACAATCCTACACACACATTCGAAGAATTACACACACATAGCAGATCAAAGAGAAGATGGAAATCTGGAGGAAAGAGGCAAATTCGAAATTCAGGAGCTCTCCTTCTTCACAATGGCAAAAAGTCACTACAAAGAGTCACAAAGTGACTTATATACATGTGCTCTAGATTTGGTCCTTAAACACAAGAGACCAGCACTTTATTACTCAAAAGTGAATTTCCTACTAATTTACAATGGATATTCTACAACAAGTTGGGATTATGCAACTAGAGGAATCCTCTAGTGCATTTACATGGCTTTGAGGGAATTTCCTAAGACTTGAAGAAGAAAAAATGTGCCCATTAATTTGAAAATTTTGGGGCTCTTCTTTTGTGCTTCTCTGCTCTGCAACACTCTCCCCCTCTTTGTTTCTATCGTCCCTTGACAGGCTTTACTTCTTGTCCTGAGCTTGTTGAAGAGTTTTGAATACACGCACCCAGCGGTGTCGGAGCGGAAGCGACGGTCGGTGGATCAGGGCGACCGCCAAAAGATACGGCGCACGCCGGGTGCTTGGAGCAACTCAGGTGACGTGGAAAACTCAAGAGATTATTAGTCTAGGAATTGTAGTGAAAACTTCATGAGATAATTAGCAGTTCAATAAATTCGTATAATCAGTGATCCTGTAATAATTTTGATATGACATTCACATCATGCTCATAGATAAGTGATGCGGTAAGCTCTATTGAGTTCAAGGCAATATGTCTTCATTTAAATAAGGCTCTATGCAATTTGGATAGTTTAAATAATCCAATCAATGTGAAGCGAACCTAAATATATGATGCAATCTCCTAAGAGAAAGCAAAGGTTTTGCTTAACCATAAATTGACGTGTAAAGTCATTTACATTGCCGATTATCCAATGAAATTTTTTAAATCAACTTCTCTGTGAGAAATTGATTAACAGATTTACAATCACCAATTTACTCTATTTGAATTCTTTATA
Organism: Ceratopteris richardii; assembly: GCA_020310875.1. Lineage (NCBI taxonomy): Eukaryota > Viridiplantae > Streptophyta > Polypodiopsida > Polypodiales > Pteridaceae > Ceratopteris > Ceratopteris richardii. The sequence goes on from CM035409.1 coordinate 177,256, forward strand.
ATCTCACGCACGAAAATCAAAGTGATGACAAATATCAAAATTTGAATAATTTGTCCGGATAGCTAAAACTCATGTGCAACATCCTATGGCACAACTGCACATCACAATCAATGAACTTAGAAAAATATGTGATAAATATTACGTATGATGGCGATGATTTCATAACGCTGCCAATCACTGATAACTCTAAAATGCAGAACGTTGTCAGCAATCTAATTGATTCAGTCAATAGCTTTTGAGCTTTGAAGTAGACATTCAAGCAAGGTTCACTATTCGAATCAGGTAATAGAGACGGAAAAAACAAAGGATTATGTTAAACAAAATTTAAGCGCAGATGAAAGGACCAAAAGTACAAGTGCAGAATCACAATTTTAATTAATTAAATCATAAACAGACATTCACTGGAACTCACACGATCCGCCTCCTTCTAAAAAGAAACTTTCATACCAGAATGGCATGGACAGAGTTTTAGACTCTTATTCAGTACAGAATATTTATAAAGTTCAGCAACAAAAGTGTCCTTGTCGCTGCCGGTTGTTTTCTAGCAGCAAAAAAAATCATTGAACTGTTCTAATCAACTAGAAAATAAACGCTTCATCAGAATTTTCGTGTGCGATCATTGCAGAGTTTCAGAATTCATGAAAAAAAATATCCTTCAAATTTGCGCGCAGTCAACGATGATGTTTGCCTAAACTTCATTCCAAGATTATCGTTGTGAATTGTCAGAAGTACCATATATATTTGAGCCTCTTACACATGGGAATTTTGCGATCGATGAATCAGAAAAACTTCATATTGAAGACTACTTATGATTGCGCCATGGTTACATAATAGTGGTGATCAAAACAGAGTTGTTTCCAAATTACAGAAAGTTGAAAAGATTTTATAGAATGGGAACTGTTGCGCAGTAAGCTCATAGAAGCCTAAATCATACGAACAAGAAATTCACTTATAGAAACATCTTATCTTTGTATTGCATTGGGTATTCAGCAGCCCAAAGTCAGCAAGTAATCAACGAAGGTTAGATAAAGAATTTGTCAGCGCAGTCGCCTTTTGATTTTGTAAGATATATTGCTCTGTTGGGTGATTTTCCACCCCATTCGCCAGCTCTCGTCTTCGTGTGCATCTCCAACAGATGGTTGGAGCAATTCTCTCCACTATCAGAATCAAACAGATATCACACCAGCCTTTAGATCTTCTTGGAGAAGTCGTCAACTACTAATCAGATGTCAGAACAATTCTTCTTTCTTCCAGATCTTCTTCATGTTGTCTCTCAAGTATTGGATGCTGCAGAATTCCGTTATCATCGAGCCCACATCCCCATGTGCCTCATAGCTTCCCCTCCGATAAGTCAAGTGTCGATGCCTTTCCATAAAAAATCACCCTCCTTTTCTCCACGCGTTCCTCCTTCTTTTGCGTTCGAAGTTTCTCCTTTTCCTTATTTTGATAACGACCCATTATTTTATTCAGATCACTATATTAATAGCTTGTGGCTTCCGTTTCTAAACTTTCAAAAACATCGGATCAAAAGATACTTTTGCAAGCACTTTTTGTGTCACTAGAGACGTCCATAGCTTTATCAACAAGCATCCGCTTTAATACTTGTTTCCTATTACACTTAGTTTTATTGTCATCTTTGGGTCCAAGAACCTTTTGATAGAGTTCCACAAAAGCCTAAGGCCTGGTTGCTCTCCTCATACAAGTCACTTAGCCGCTGTAAGTAATGTCTTCTTCATGATTTGAGTGGGGAGAGAGAAATCTCTCCGACATTCACCCCCACCAAACCTGTGCTTCCTCCGGATGCACCAAATAACCTGAGAATAAACCTGTTTTCTGCTTCATGATAAAATTCAATTTCATAGCATAATATGTGCATGGGTTTTAAAATCAAAGTGCCTTATGCATGGCTGCGTAATTAGCCCTATTTATATGCACACTTTGAAAATGCATGTATAAAATTAATGGTGCAATTAATAAAGAAAAATAGCTTCTGATGACGAGGTTGGTGCACTCGCTCTCATACATAACAATGTGATTATACATTCATCCTTACAGTCACTCGTATGTGCATGGGTATAGATCAGATTGTGCCGAGATGCATGGTCATGTAGTGTGACCCTAATACATGCATACTTTATGTGCATTTTCAAAATTATGGTGCATAAGAGATAAGAGCTTTTGATGAAGAGGGTATCTATTTCCTGTACTTAGAATTTTCTCACAAATTTCATAATACCTGTTACAATTGATATTGGTGCAAATGAACGTGCACCTAAGGGCAAAACTCAATATGTGCTCATACATAATTTAATGCATACTTGAAATGCACCCTTAAATAAATGGTGCAAAACTGGAAGTAAAAGGTTTTCATATTCTACTCTTGAAGAAAATCTTGGTTATCCATAAATTCCCATTCTTCATCTTGAACCTGAAAAATATCTTGAAAACAAACTCGTGAAAAACATAAGTATTAGCACATTTAAACCAAATTTTTCAATTCAAACTTCTAGATAATTCATTTGTAAACCCCCCAAAGTAACATTAAGCCAAATTTTGTAGCTTACATCAATTTGTCTTTTCTTGCTTAACCTGCATTAAACCACTCAAAAACATTGATTAGAAAAGCAATATTTAAATCATTAATGAAAGTCATAATTTTAAATTTTGTAAAACAATTCCGATATAAATACCTTTTTGATAAGGAAGTAGGTTATAACTCCCATGCTTGTATCTTTTGATGAGGGAGAGATACAACTCCCATATAAATACCTTTTTGATGAGGAAGTAGGTTATAACTCCCATATAAATACCTTTTTGATGAGGAAGTAGGTTATAACTCCCATGCTTGTATCTTTTGATGAGGGAGAGATACAACTCCTCGGCTCGTATCTTTTGATGAGGGAGAGATACAACTCCCGGCTCATGTGTGTTTTTGATTTTTAGGGAGAACACTTACTAAACTCCCGGATTTATAAGGTATTGGTGACCTTTGCATATTTTGTTCAATTTGTTTAATAATTTCATCAATCATCTTCTTTTGTTCTTTGTTTATACTCTTCTCTTTATCAAGTTCTTTTGGTTTATTCTGACTAGTTTCTTGATTCTTAATGTGCTCTTTATCAAGTTCTTTAGGTTTTCTCTGACTAGTTTCTTGATTCTTAATCTCATACCCCAATTTAGTTTTCCATTTATTCACTTTATCTTGATCAAATAATGCATCATTCTCTAAAAGCTCTAGATCACATGTGATATAATAGTTATCATCTTTCTTCGTCATTAATATTACTTGCTCATCTTTTTGCTCATTCGTATCTATGTTTTTATGTTCATTTCGCTCAAGTTTTTTGTTTTCCCAAGATTTTGATTCATCAACTGTTTTGTCTTGATTATGGATTGATCTCTTAATTTCTTGATTAACAATTTTATCATCCATATGTTTCTTTGGTCGCCATTGATATGTTTGTGTCATTCTTAATTTTCTTGGTTTTGATTTTGTTTGTTCAAAAAGTTTTTTCATTCCCCCTCGACTTAAGTTTAAGCATAAAGGGACATGAGTATGGAAATCACATATTTTCTTCCCAAGTTGACAAACTATTTGATGTTTGCATGCATGTTCAAAGGCAATACAATTATCATAGGTATGACCGATTTGGTCACACCAAAAACATCGAATAAGTCGTTTTCGCATCTTATTTGATTTTTTTGGTATTATCCTAGGAATAGGTTTTGTAAGATCACATGAAGGTGTTTGATCAGGCATATATGTAGACAAATTATGGACTCTTACTTCATGTTCTTGATTAAGTTTCAATCCTTGCATTTGTTTAGATAATATTTCATACTTCTGGTTTATTTCTTGAATCTCAGCATTCATTTTCTCTTTCCAAGTTTTAAGACTATTTGATAATACTAGTAGACTCTTTTCCATAGCATTGATTGAAGCATTTAGAGTCAAAATCACTCTAATTGCCTTTTGTAGAGCTTCATTGGCCTTGTTTTCCCTTTCTATGAATTTATCTTCCCATTTTCTCAAATGTTGATCTATCAATGCGTTGACATATGCTTCATCAATAACAATACTCGTTGAATTATGCTCTTGTAAATTAATTTCAAAAGATTCTTTACATTGATGTATATTTTTCATGTTTGTACGCTGCTTTTTGCCCATAACTCACACTTGAATATCACCACATAAACGAAAAACAAGCTATGAGGTTATACATACATCAAACATACATTACTTGGCATTAATTTGAGAAAAAAGTCCAGAAACATGTACCTGAGCTGCAAGGCCGTTTGTTCACGTCAGGTTCACCAATGTCGGAGCGGAAGCGACGGTCGGTGGATCAGGGCGACCGCCAAAAGATACGGCGCACGCCGGGTGCTTGGAGCAACTCAGGTGACTTGGAAAACTCAAGAGATTATTAGTCTAGGAATTGTAGTGAAAACTTCATGAGATAATTAGCAGTTCAATAAATTCGTATAATCAGTGATCTTGTAATAATTTTGATATGACATTCACATCATGCTGATAGATAAGTGATGCGGTAAGCTCTATTGAGTTCAAGGCAATATGTCTTCATTTAAATAAGGCTCTATGCAATTTGGATAGTTTAAATAATCCAATCAATGTGAAGCGAACCTAAATATATGATGCAATCTCCTAAGAGAAAGCAAAGGTTTTGCTTAACCATAAATTGACGTGTAAAGTCATTTACATGGCCGATTATCCAATGAAATTTTTTAAATCAACTTCTCTGTGAGAAATTGATTAACAGATTTACAATCACCAATTTACTCTATTTGAATTCTTTATAATCTCACGCACGAAAATCAAAGTGATGACAAATATCAAAATTTGAATAATTTGTCCGGATAGCTAAAACTCATGTGCAACATCCTATGGCACAACTGCACATCACAATCAATGAACTTAGAAAAATATGTGATAAATATTACGTATGATGGCGCAATGATTTCATAACGCTGCCAATCACTGATAACTCTAAAATGCAGAACGTTGTCAGCAATCTAATTGATTCAGTCAATAGCTTTTGAGCTTTGAAGTAGACATTCAAGCAAGGTTCACTATTCAAATCAGGTAATAGAGACGGAAAAAACAAAGGATTATGTTAAACAAAATTTAAGCGCAGATGAAAGGACCAAAAGTACAAGTGCAGAATCACAATTTTAATTAATTAAATCATAAACAGACATTCACTGGAACTCACACGGTCCGCCTCCTTCTAAAAAGAAACTTTCATACCAGAATGGCATGGACAAAGTTTTAGACTCTTATTCAGTACAGAATATTTATAAAGTTCAGCAACAAAAGTGTCCTTGTCGCTGCCGGTTGTTTTCTAGCAGCAAAAAAAATCATTGAACTGTTCTAATCAACTAGAAAATAAACGCTTCATCAGAATTTTCGTGTGCGATCATTGCAGAGTTTCAGAATTCATGAAAAAAATTATCCTTCAAATTTGCGTGCAGTCAACGATGATGATGTTTGCCTAAACTTCATTCCAAGATTATCGTCGTGAATTGTCAGAAGTACCATATATATTTGAGCCTCTTACACATGGGAATTTTGCGATCGATGAATCAGAAAAACTTCATATTGAAGACTACTTATGATTGCGCCATGGTTACAAAATAGTGGTGATCAAAACAGAGTTGTTTCCAAATTACAGAAAGTTGAAAAGATTTTATAGAATGGGAACTGTTGCGCAGTAAGCTCATAGAAGCCTAAATCATACGAACAAGAAATTCACTTACAGAAACATCTTATCTTTGTATTGCATTGGGTATTCGCAGCCCAAAGTCAGCAAGTAATCAACGAAGGTTAGATAAAGAATTTGTCAGCGCAGTCGCCTTTTGATTTTGTAAGATATATTGCTCTGTTGGGTGGTTTTCCACCCCATTCGCCAGCTCTCGTCTTCGTGTGCATCTCCAACAGATGGTTGGAGCAATTCTCTCCACTATCAGAATCAAACAGATATCACGCCAGCCTTTAGATCTTCTTGGAGAAGTCGTCAACTACTAATCAGATGTCAGAACAATTCTTCTTTCTTCCAGATCTTCTTCATGTTGTCTCTCAAGTATTGGATGCTGCAGAATTGCGTTATCATCGAGCCCACATCCCCATGTGCCTCATAGCTTCCCCTCCGATAAGTCGAGTGTCGATGCCTTTCCATAAAAAATCACCCTCCTTTTCTCCACGCGTTTCTCCTTCTTTTGCGTTCGAAGTTTCTCCTTTTCCTTCTTTTGATAACGACCCATTATTTTATTCAGATCACTATATTAATAGCTTGTGGCTTCCGTTTCTAAACTTTCAAAAACATCGGATTAAAGTATACTTTTGCAAGCACTTTTTGTGTCACTAGAGATGTCCATAGCTTTATCAACAAGCATCCGCTTTAATACTTGTTTCCTATTACACTTAGTTTTATTGTCATCTTTGGGTCCAAGAACCTTTTGATAGAGTTCCATAAAAGCCTAAGGCCTGGTTGCTCTCCTCATACAAATCACTTAGCCGCTGTAAGTAATGTCTTCTTCATGATTTGAGTGGGGAGAGAGAAATCTCTCCGACAGCGATTGAAGCGGCAACAAGGACTGTCAGACAATTGGTTATCTTATCCGAGGTATGTCCTTTGCTTCTGTTTGCCCTTGGTATTCCTTATATCACAAATCTGGGTTGCTGTATTCAGTCGGACTACCACGCATGCCACCAGTGACTAGGAATGTGTTGTTCTTAGTCACCCTCTTCAACTTTTCAGCCTCTACCTCTTTCTAAATTTTGGTCTTCTGATTTGTCTTTGTCTTCACACAGCTGACCCTGTTGCATTGCTTTAAGCCTGTTCATTTTGTTGCCAACGCATGCTATCAATGGAAGGATTATTACCTGCCAAATATTGTCTTGCACTTCTTCATGTATAGTTCCTGGCCCTGGTCCGTCCTTCCCATGAAATGTCTTGGTTCTGATTGTTCTTTAATTCCATTCCTCAGGACGTGGCTGTTTCGCGTTGTTGCCTCATGCGTGCCCCTGCGGGGCTTTGGGTAGAGGGTAGTTCTTCGCTTTATGATCTTCATTCTTTATTGAGCAGTTTTTGACTTTGATCTTCTTCTTCTTTTCTTCTTGCTTGATTCCCCTTCCACACATCCCTCCTCTTGAACTCTGTTGTCCCCGACAGGCTTTTTGTGGCGACGTGAATAAGTTTGTATGGCTACTTGCTCTCTTTGATTCAACAAATTAGCGTGACATACCTTGACTTCACTCCATTCTCTGGTGCTTGTCGGTGATCCGCAAAAAAGCTGGTTTCATAAGCTACCAGATGTGCATTCAGGTTTGAAGTCATTTTGACAAAAATTTCCGAATCTATTTTGAAGAAGCCGATGAAAAATGCTTCTTCAAAAGTCTGCATGTATGTTGACGGCAAAAACATAAGTCTTGAATAATACGCCATCAGGGTTAATCGGCTCGGAATAGTAGAGAGATAAAAAATGAGCACTTTAGAGCCTTGGGTAATGCCAATGAAATTCAAAAAAGTGTATTTTGCATGTTGGAAGACTTGAATTAAAATTAATAGCATGCTGAAAATCTTATTTGTCATTATAACTGCTAAGTTCGGGACAGTCGCATATCGTGCGATCCATTTTACCATATATTCTTCTGTTGGTAGGTAGTTATGTGGTGGACTAGGTAACAATGGGTAATTCAGCCATTGATTAATGATGCTTCCCTAGAGCTGTCCTTCCCAAAATTGCGTCCAGGAGCATCTGCGGGGTATTCGACAAAATGCTGGATTTACTTGAAGCACATATGGTTATGCTTCCCACTATACCCGCAATGTAGGGTTCTTTTCCAAAACTTTGTGCCTCCAGCTTTTTTGAATTCTTCTTGAGTATACTTGAATGTATCTTGGCTGAACTGGAGGTTGTTGTCCGGATCCTTATTGGTGGTAGTCTTTATATATTGTCTCGTTTGTTCTTTAAGTAGTCCATATGGTACATTGAAAGGCTTAAAAATTTGATCTAAGTTTTTGGTTTTGATTTGGGCCTCCTTCATTACCTGGATTATCTGATCTTCGAATTCAGTAGTAAGCTGGGACACCAGTAGTGCCCTTTTCGGTCTCCTCAGTTCTGCAATTTCCCAATTATTATGTTCAATTTGGACCTCCTGTTCCTCCCTTAGTGACGAATGATATAAGGGGAGAGAGAGAGGATGTACCTCAGTCTCCTCAGTAGCCTCTGCGGATTTTGGAACTACTGGTGTCCCCTCAAGTGCCTTCTGCTCTAGCTGCTCTTGTAGTTGTTTAATCAAGTCATCTTTTTGCTTGATTTCTTCGTTTGCTTTAGCAATTGTGTCTTTGTGTTTGAGAAGTTCTTGAGCAACAATGTCAAGGTGATCAGTGTCTTCTTTACATTGCATGAGATAGCGATTCTCTGCCTTTTTCCATTTAGTCCTTAGAGCGGGTGTGTCCTCCATGTACCTCTTTTCCCAGTCAGCAATGACTACGTGCTCCTGGTTGAGCTGATCTTCATACTTAGCTATCTTTTCTTCCAATTCTTTGATATCCTTTTCTGGTCTTCCCTGAACTTCTTCGGGCTTATCACTTAGAAGAGCTATCATGAGCTCCTTATTTTGGTTCCTTAGGTTTTGTGCCTCTTCCATATATGCCTTTATTTGTGATTCTAGTATTTTACTCCGGGCATGCATTCGTGCCTTCTGAGCCTCGCTAGCTTCATATTTCTTCGTTAATTCCTAGAGTTGTTCTTTCAATCCTTCATTTTCCGTCTCTAGAGTTTTGTACTGCTTTTTGACCTCTTGGACTTCATTTTCTTTCTGTAAGATCTGCTCCTTTGCTATCTTTAACTAAGTAGAAAGATTCTTACCAATTTGTTGAAGTGCATGCTTGTCCTCCATCGCTTGATCGTTGTCTTCATCAGCCTCAAGCATTAATTGTTGTGTATCCATTGCAGTTCTAATCATATCTTGCACTACGGGCTTGAGCTCAGCAATGTCAACATTTAACCATGTTCGTGGTATGCTTGGAGCTTCTCCGATTTGCACATCTTTTCCTTGCTCTACATGGATGGTTTCGTCGTTGGGTTGTCTAATTTGTAATTGTATTTTTGGTTCTTTTCTTTCTTCATCTAAATCAATAACTTTTGTGGCGCTCCCTTGAAAAGTGACATCCATGGGGGAGGGTTCTGCTACAACCCTTATTGGTATGAAGGGTTCTGCTTCTTCTACTGTCACTTCTTGAGGCTCTTTTTTTGGTATCTTGATTGATACCTCTCTTGTAGGTGTTGTCTCCTTGCTATGAATTGTGGAAGTCTCATTGATTTTAATCACATGCATCCTGTCTTGGTTTGCGGCCTTGCTTACGGTGTCCTGATCTGGATGGTCAGCTGTGGCATCCATCTTGGGGCCCTCTTCTTTGTCATTATAGTTGACTATATTCAATTCTTCCCATTTTCCATCATCCTTTGATTCACTTTGAATATCCACATTTAATGACGATGTGTTGGATTCTTCTTGTGCATCCGAAGATGAGCTTGAATTTTCCAACCCTAATTCCCTGCAGCCATGTACTTTTGTGAGCTTCTTCTTGGTCTCGATCTCTTGTTGGGTGTGTTGATAATGGTGCCCTTGCACTAGTAAATTGACTTGCCCTTCTGTATATTGATGTGTATCTTCCAGAGCCTTAGTTAAATCTTCTTCTCTAATCGGCCTTTGCTCTTCAATCCTTGTCTTTGGAAGTATGTGCGCTCTTTTCGTGGCTGGAACTTCTTCTTCCACTTGCTTTACTTCCCTTAATCTCTTTGTGCCTCTCATTCTGGGTTGAGAGCTAGTTTCTGTCTCTTCAGCAATTTTGACTCCTCTTTTCTTTTTTGGTATTGTCACGACTTTTGAAATACTTAGCCATAGTAGTTGAGGATGGCATTTCTTGTAGGTGCTCTCTAATGCCTAAAGCATGGTAGATCAATATTGCCAGAGCTACACTGCCATTAAGGAACTTCTTGCTGTTCCATTGCTTCTTTGCTTTGAATAGCCTTTCCTGTATGTAAGGAGTCAAATTAATTTGATTTCCAATCTGCTTGATGGCATGTGAGAGGAGTTGAACAATGATCTTCTGAGGGGCGGTGTATTGATGCATGTTTGGGAAGCAGAAGTGCTGATGAATGAGTCTCACTTCCTCTTCTATGTGGACTCTGTTAATGTCGGTGAACATTCTGGTTTTTGCCCCTCGACTCTCTTCTTTCACTATCGTGTTTCCATCCTTTTCCCATCCAAAACCTTCCTTAATCAATTCATGTGTGAATTGAATAATTACCCATTCGCCTACTTTATCCATCACTCTAGCCTCGGGCACCAACGGATCATGTAGTACTGGCTGTAATGTGTTCATGACTTGTGTGCACCTTTGAAAGTCGGGCTTATAGATTGGGAGTTCAAAATATTTCTGTATGCCCGCTTTCTTTATGATGTCTATTATAGACAGGAGTTCATGCAGTACTCTTAAATCTCGGGACATGATCAGAAATTGATGATCCGTATCCATTATTTTGATAGTCGCAAGGAAGAGGTATTCCCCAACCGGTTGATTTTCTCTAAACCAGTGTCCCTTTGCTTTGGTGATACTCTGGAGAGGAAATTCCAATACCTCCTCTTGAACTCTTGCTTCAGAATCTTCAGAAGCCATCTGCACTTGTAAGGAAAAGTGCATTAGCTTCAATTGAAAGCATAGCAACTGTGTAGTGCATTGCAGTGATATGTTGTCGTTCTGTCACTCCGTTTCCCTTGGTTCAATAAGTGAGATCTCTTATCACATCTTTTTATTTCTTTTCCTGAAAGAAAACAAGCATTAGTATAGCCGAAGCATTTATTTGCGTACATAGTAAGTCCATTCCTAAGGGAGTTGAAGCTATGATCTAACCCCCATTGGAGATTGTGCACCACTAACTTGTTCATGCACATTAAGTGCCGAATGCTTGGCCTTGTAATGTGGCCCCACTATTCATACTTTAGGTGCATTTGATACTGCATGAGTGCAATTGGAATCCTTGTTCTTGTGGTGGTCCATTCCTTGCAGTTGCTTTGGATTCCAAATCCACTTCGCGGTTATGTTAATGGTCCTTATCTTCTCTCTGGACTGTCGAACTTCATGTATTTCTTTTGATGTCCTATTAATTGAGTTTGTTCTCCTCATGTTTTTATGATGAGTCGGTCTTGGCTGCATTGTTTGAATGCCTCGATGTAATGCGTCAGTCTATTTGTTTATCGCTTGTTTGGCTGCTTGTCTGACCTTTTTGGGAATCCATATCTATTGTCGTTCCTTCTGAGCTTGAATCAAAGGCTTTGGGAGCCATAATTGTAATAGTCGTTTTGTTTCAGATTTCATTGATGCTGACTTCTTGTTCTGCTCTGTCTCTCATGAGCTGATGTTGGCATCTTTGATTTCTGCACTTGATCCTTGCGTACCCATTTGAATTTGTTCTTCCCTTGATGAGTATCTGAATGTTCTCTTCCACATTGGTGATCCTTTTGTTGTATGAGAGACTCCATGAGAGTTGGTTTCTTTATTGTCTGGCTGTTCACCAACTGAATAAGGTGATTTCACCTCTTACCTGAACACATTAGGGTTTGAACTTTCTGCCTCTTCTAGATTGGTTTCTGAGGTATCGGGACTGGGATCATGTTCCACTAGCTCTTCTTTGCATTTTTCTGCACTCTCGATGGTTTTTGGTTGTAGTAAAGGCTTCTCTCCCAATAGAATAAAAATTTCCTTGTGCCCTATCTTGGCTGAAATATAGCCTTGAGCTAGGTTGATGCTTACTTCATTCTCAATGATCCAATCCTGTCCTAGGATCAAATTTTCTATTGAATCTTCATCTCTGCACACTAATATTTGTTGTTCCATGGAAGAATTTCTTAGGTGGAGGGATACTATCGTTGCCCCAATGCATTGTATGATTTGACCTCCAACTCCTATCATCTGAGCTTTTGTGGGAGTCATAATCATTTGAAGATCTTTTATGACCGTATTACGTATGCAACTAAGTGCTGCTCCTGAACTACCAATGCATCTATCAATTTGTACTCTGTCTTTCCAATCCCTAGGTTTAGGTAAGGTCGTGACCTATAAGCACTAGTCACGTCAGATGTATGGACTTGATATATATCCATAGGGATAGGTTCTTCTCCTTGGAGATATCGTTCGTCTCTTTGCCTAATCCATTCTTTCCTTTTCTTGATGCATTCTAGGGCTTCTTGTCGTGCCTCCTCTCTAGTCCATTCTTCCTCTTTCTTCCTATTTTGAGCACCTACTGGATGTGCTAACAGTTGATACATTAATGGCTCCATGAACCGTTTCACTCTGCATCCACTTATGTAGTTAGGAAGAATGTCTCCATATAAAGTGGCTAGATTAACTACTCCACTAGTAGAGATCCTATTTATGATCAGAGGTCCATATCCACATTTTTTTAACTTCTTGGCATGTTGCTTTAGGGTGTAAGCCAGGACTAGGTCTCCTTCTTTAAGCCCTTTGTCTTTTATATGTGCATCATAATATGCCTTTTGTCTTCTCTTGGCTGCATATATTCCTGCTACCACTTGTAACCTAGTTTCATGCAGCTTCTCTATTTGGTCTAGTTGTTGGGATAATTCATGTCCGGTCCATTTATACTATTGTGCTACTCTCAAAGTGGGGATTCAAAAATCAATTAACAAAATCGCATTTTACCCGTACACCAAATTGAAGGGAGTAGTTCCAATGGCAGTCTTGTATGCAACTCGGAAGGCCCAAATTTCATGATGCATTTTCTTGTCCCAATCAGACCTCCCATTATTGACAATCTTTGTCAATACCGTGCATAATACCTTATTGGAACTTTCTGCTTGACCATTGGCTTGTGGAGGGTATGGGGCTGATTTTTATGGATCACTAAAAACTCATTCATTAGAGACTTTATCACTTCATTATGAAGTTCGTTCCTCGGTCACTCACAATCTCAATTGGTAATTCGAAACAGGTGAATATATGCTCAAAAAGAAACTTAGCCATGGTTTGCGCATCATTCTTTCTAGTAGCCTTTGCCTCTCCCCATTTTGTTAGGTAATCTGTTGCTGGTGGGTTGATGGGTCCTATGAAGTCAATACCCCATCTAGAGAATGCTCTCGCACAAACCATAGGTCTCAATAGCATGTCATCTCTCGAAAATGGGTATTTAGCCCTTTGGCATGTCTCGCAGCTTCGTACATATGTTTCAGCATCCATATATGTAAAGTTGACCACCACAAGCCCGCAAATAGGATCATTTTTACGGTTCTCTCAGCCGAAAAGTGACCTCCTGCCGCACCTGTGTGTGCCATTTCTAATATGGGCAAATATTCTCCTTCATGCACACAGAGCCATAATTGATTGTCTTTCCCTCTCCTAAACAATTGTCTTCCCATAAGTACATAATCCTTGCTCATCTCTTCTAAGGATCGTTTCCTTGCCAAGCTAACTCCTTCCTCGTGTTCTCCTATCTTTAGGAACTTTACCACGGTCTTGCTCCAATTGGGTGCTATCGTTGAGAAAGGTATGGATACATGATCTTCGGGGATTGTCTCTTGACAATCTGCACAGTTACTTATGTAGTCATGGACATCCTTAGGCATGTCAGGCTAGTATACTCCTAATCGCTTTAATTCCCTAATAGTCTCATGAGTTCCCTTGTGTGTCCTCCATTTGTTTACATGAGCTTGTTCAATCAGCTTCACTTGTTCATCCTCCTCAACACATCTCAGCAATACACCATGTTCCTTATAGTACACACTTCCAGCAATAATGTGCAAATTTCTTGATTGGAGAATTTCCTTTTTACTATCCTTATTGATTGAGTGTTGTGGGCCATGGATGAGTATCGGAATTAGTTGCTCTGCCCATTTTGGAAAAACTTCCAGATTAAACAAATAAGTGGCTGGCAGATCATCGGGTACTCCACTGGGTGGTTCTCCGTGGGGTAACCTAGAAAGGTGATCTGCTCTTACATGTGTGTTTCCCTTTTTCACTATCACTTCAAAGTCGAACTCCATCAATAATAGGAACCATCTTACCAATCTTACCGTGTTACAAGGCTTATTGACTAGGTACAATAGAGCTTGATGGTCTATGAAAAACTTGAATTTGTTGGCTAAGAGATAGTGTCTAAATTTTTTCACTGCATAGACCATTCCTAATCCTTCTCGCTTGGTAGTGGAATAATTTCTCTCCGCTTGGTTTTGTTTTTTACTCGCGTAGGCAATTGGATGATCTAACTTCCCTTCATCGGCTGGTTGGGCTAAGATACATCCTATTGCGTAATTAGAGGCATCAACATGAATATAAAAAGGCTTGTTCCAATTTGGTGTTTTCAGAATTGGAGTTGTGTTAAGTCTCTTCTTTAACTCATTGAACGCCTTCGCACATTCCTCTGTCCAAGTGAATTGAGTTAAGAGACCATACAAGGGTTTGGCGATTATGGCATACATGTGGATAAATCGGCGGTAGTATCCACAATGTCCCATAAATGCTTGCACCTCCTTCGCATTCTTAAGTCTAGGGAGCTCTATCATGACCTTAGTCTTGTCCTCATCCGTGGATATTCCATTCCTAGAGACTATGTGTCCTAGGATCTTCCCTTGTCTTACCATGAAGACACATTTCTTTGTGTTTAGGTAGACTCTATATTGTCGGCATTTATTAAATATCTTTCGCAACTCAGAAATGTGGTCCACCCTTTGATTTGAATATGTACAAAGGTCATCTACATACACTTCCATGCTCTTTTTCAAGAATTCTTTGAAAACATGTCACATCAATCGTTGGAAAGTAGTAGGCGCATTAGTGAGTCCGAAAGGCATCACTTGGAAAGCATAGACTCCCCATTTGGTAGCAAATGCGGTCTTATGTTGATCCTTAGTAGAAATAGCTACTTGATTGTATCTTGAGAATCCATCTAAGAAGCTGTAGACTTCCTTTCCTGTGACTCTTTCCAATAGATGGTCCGTAATGGGCAATGGGTAGCTGTCACGTATGGTGGCTGCATTCACTTTTTTCAAGTTAATGCACACTCTCAGTTTTCCGTTCTCCTTAGGCACAACTACTAATGGCGAGACCCACTCGGTGTGTTCTATTTCATATATGAATCCTGCCGCTAATAGCTTATCTATTTCTTCCTTAATTTTAGCAGCATAGATTTCAATGTATGTATAAGGGTGTTGTTTCGATGGTTTTGCATCTGCCGTCATTGGTATTCTATGAGAACAAATCGAGGGTTCCACGCCTTTGAGATCCTTATATGTCCATGCAAATACGTCTCGATATTCTTGGATCAATTGTATGGGTTCTTCTTCCTCTTCAACAGATACATCTTTTCTTATGTATGTACATCTTTCTTCTCCATCTTCCACTCTTACTATAATTTTTTCTGTTTGTTCTTTGTTGTCATATGCTTCTCCTTCGCGAGCTTCTCTCTTAGGCATTAGGATGGCTATCTTCCTCTCTTCTACTTCGTATCTTTTAAAATGCTCTGGAACCTCCAATAAGTCCAAATTCGGTCCAGTTTTACTCATTCTTCCCTCTTGCTCCTGTTCTAGGGGGGCACCTTCTATTGCCAAGATTTTGGTCGGTTTTGGCTTCTCTTTGTTTTGAATGGTGTCTAGATAGCTTTCTTTTGAATCGAACTCTGGTTCCATTTCTATATTCTCGTATTCCTCTTTCCACTCTTTTTCCAAAATTTCTCTGGCTTCCACTTGTTGAAGTACAACCATATATAGATTTACATCATAGCCCTCTTCATCTATGCATTCATTCATGGTTAGTACTTCCTCATTCACACATACATCCAAGGTTGCTAAGATTTCCATCCATCCATGTGGTTCAAAGGTTTCATCCGGAAAGATTTGAGGCACATACCTTGGGTCCTCTACAGGTCTGTAGTTAGGATGTCCTATTGGCCACGTCTATCTTTTATTATCCTCTCTCTTGGCTTCTTTGCACATCCATAACTGGGCATCCTCATGCATCCATGATCAATCGCTTGATCCAGCACTATGAATGGATAAGTCATCTTCCTCCTTGTGTATGGGATTCCATTGTAGTGGAGGGACATCTCGATATGCAAATGTATGTAGATTTATCTTGGTAGTGTTTCCTTGGTGTTGTAGGTATAACGAATCTCTTCCCCAATCTTGCACTACCCGCATTTGTCTCAGGAACGGTCGTCTTAATATCATTTTATGGTTGTTTGCCTTTTCAAATTAATAGATGGCTAATGTGTGTTCAAATTCAACTCCACAGGTGGTTAATTTGATTCTTTCCAGTATTCCTAAGGGTTTCTCTACATGACCGTCTGCTAATTGGAGCTTCATGTGTGTGGGTCGTAAGGCAGGCTTTCCCCATTTCTGCCAAATCTCCTTGGTGGTGATTCCTACCCTAGCCCCTGTGTCTAGGATTGCCTTGGTCATGTACCCATGGTATGTGACATGTAGACACATGTTACCTTCGTCTCCTTCACTTAATTCTCCCACCTTATCAACTGGGATTTGTATCTTAGGTGAGTTTCCTTTCCCTTTAACTTCTTTTTCTTCCTTCTCTTTTCCTAATTCCATTTGGCTCGCTAATTGCTTCCATAATTGCGGCTTAATTTGAAGTAATTCTTCCACGGTCAGTTTGCATTGTACTTTCGTCTTCTTAAGTTCCGTTAAATTGTGTGAACTCTTTTCTGAGTTTACCTTTCCTTTTCCATGTACTGTGGGTGCTCGGATTATCATAGACTGCTTTTCGTATTCTCCCACGTAATTAGGTAAAGTTGAAATGCTCTGAGCTTCTTCTCTATTTCTATCTAGCCTTGACACTTCCTCATATACTTCCTCCATATTGGGATTGGGTTGATAAACTTCCACATCTAATTCCTGAAAGGGAGGCTTAATCACTCCATTCTTCTTCCATTGTTCTTCTCGGATTCTATTCCATAACTCTTTTGGCCAATCAGCTTCTAGGTCAGGTATTGTTGACATCGGTTCATCTTGGGTTCTTGTTCACTCACGCTTGTCAACAAGCTCTCTAGGTTCTTTACCCTTGGCTTTGACATACTCTTTGTATTGATCCTCTGCTATCTTCATTTCTGGAAGGGCTGGGATAGTCTTTTCTAGGGTTGCCTGTGCTACCTCTATAAGTTTTCGACAGATCGCAAGCCTCTCTTTTTCTAGTTCTCCTTGTGGGTAAAGCTTTTCATGCTACTCTACCTTTGGTCCAGCCTTAATCCTAGCTTGGTAAGCTTTTAGCCACATGTCTAGGTCATCAGGTTTGGGGTCAACGAAAATGGATCCTTGTTTTTCAGCTTCTCGGATAAGCGGTGGACTAGGCACTTCCCTCCGAATTTCTTGCTCTTTTTGTTCTTTCTTACTTCTGGTTTGTTTCTTATTGTCTTGACTTTTGTTTTTCATCCATTTATCTTTGAGCTTTTCTCTTGTTTCCTTCCATTTCTGTGCTTTAGTGTTCTGGGTACTCTCACATGGGTCCTCAAAATCTTCAACTATTAGAATTTTGGGACTTACCATTCTATTGCCCTCTCGCTCCTGTTCTCGTTGTTTTCCTTTTAGTTCTTTCGTTTGAGCTCTTATAATGGCCTTCAATGGTACTATGTATTCTTTATCACTTCCGGGTGCTTCTATCACCTCAATTACATTAATTGGTGCAGTGTCTTGGACTTTGGTTGGATTCTTAGGGTAATCTCTCAAAAGATGTTCCTTTCCGCAATCGTTGCAATATCCTTCCCAAGTCGTAGGGGGTGGTGGATTATATGGCCGAGGACATTCTCTAATAAAATGGTCTCCTCCACATCTATAGCAAGGTCCTCTCATCATGGGTGGTCTAATGGGGGGTCTCACAGGTGCTTGTGCTTTAGGTGCGGTATACATCAACGTTGCTACCTCTGTTCCAAAAGCCTGATCATAACCTTCATATCCATAGTAAGCCGAATCATAAGCTGATTCATACTCTAACATGTTGGCTTCATAGGGATAATAATCTCCTAGGGGCAGCTCATATCCAGGGTTCGCTGATTCTACACTAGACATCGTTGAGGCTAGCACTATGGCTCTTTCCAAATTTTCTTCTGGCTGAGCGTATTTCACAGGTACCACTTGTTGAGGTTGTGACAGTTTTGGTCCTAACACTGGTTGGGGTGGTGGATATGTTACTTTCTCGTATGGTCTCGGTGCTCCTGCTGGTGTTGAATAGGGATTGTACCTGAGCATCTCTCTACCTGGCTCTCTAGGTGGATATCCGTATGGTCGATACTGAGGTGGTTGTAATGGTCGTTCCTATCTATTGAATGGGCAGTTCTCTGTGGTGTGATTGGTGTATTTTTGTTCTATGTGGCAGTACAAGGCAATTCCTTGTTGGAGCTGTCTGTTGTAAGGATATGTGTGATATGCACCGGTCCCTCCTCGCACGCACATATGTGTAGGGTGATGTCCTCCACATAGACTGCATCTTCGTAACATGGGCACTCTTAAAGCTGGGTCTTGGTAATTTCCATGTCCTTGAACTCCTAATTTTTTTGCTACCAACTCTGCTAGTTCCTCCACATTACTGGAGTTGGATGTAATAGTACTCCGAGAGTCTTCTGATTTAGTGGGGTTGGGTGTGCTCTTGAGATCCTCAGCTAGATTTTCTTCTAGGTCAATGCACTCTTGAAGACATTCACTCAGGGTTTGTAACCTTTTCACATAAAATAGTGTTCTTAGGGTTCCATTCGTGAGTCCATCCAAAAATAATGAAATCATTTTTTGCTGAGTGGGCCTTTCTGCTGCTGGGCATCTATCAACATACTGATTGAATCTTTGGGTGGTTGTTCTCACTGTTTCATTAGGGTTCTGTTTAAAGCTATGGATGAAAGACGCCGAATTGTGTTTAATCCCTCTCTTAATGAATTCCCCAATGAATTCCTAAAGAAATTGTTCCATGTTTCCAAATTGGTTTGGGTTGAAAGGCTGGAACCAAGTCAGAGCCATTCCTGTGAGGGTGAGTCCGAAAGACTCATATTGCACGAAGAAGTCGTCTACTTGTTCTGCCCTTAGAACTTGTTTAAATTCAGCGATGTGATCATAGGGTTCTCCCAATCCATCATAATGATTTCTTATGCATTTGGACACTTGGATAGGTCTCAGTCTTCTCATTTCTGGCGGTCTAGGCATTACAGGGAAGGCAGGAATTGCTGGTCTAACTGGGGGTATTCCAGGCTGCCCTCCTACTCGTGGTCGTGGTCTTACTGGTGGTCGGTGTTGATTACCTACTCCATGGTGGGTCTGATTTTGCACTCCTGGAGTTGCAAATTGTACATGAGTACGGTTTGGAACACTCCGTTGGCTAGTTTGTCCTGACATGGTGTGCTTTTCCTCTTGTTGAGTTCCAAAGGGGTTCTGAGAAGTGGTTGCCTGCTCTCTCTGAGGGAATACGGGCAAACCCATGTATTTCAGTTCAACCCTGTCTATGGCATCAACCAACCAATATCTTCTCCGATTTTTGTCTAAGTAGGTTATTCTAGTCTCATCTTTTGGATCCTTTAGCTCATAAAATGTCATCAGGCTTTCTTCTCTTCCTTGGGCCAATGAATCTGTTTGCAACAACAAGTCCAAACCATGGATCAAATATACTTCCAACAGGTAGTCGTCTTGAGGTATCAAGTCTCCTCTCAAGACTCGTCTCACTTGGGACCTACCTCTAGGGGTTGTCACTAATTCCTCAGGGTTTGGTCTCCTTGAGTTTTCTTGTCCCTCTAACTCTTCCCTTTCATTGATCAAATCAGGAAATTAGGTCACTATGTAGATGTGACCTATCTTGTCCATGTATGCTCCTCCTTCATACTTAACAATCGGTCTGGGCACAATTGTTTCCTTTATTGCAGTCACCATTCTAGCCATAGATCGGTTTAAGCCATCCAGGTAGATGAAAATCTCTTGGGCATTAGTAGAAACATATTGTAAGGAGGTACGGTACTCTTCTTCCACAGCGGTCATGAAGTTTCTACGTGAAGCGGGGCCCTGCATGTCTTTTGAGGCCATGGGTATCTCCTCCTTTGAATCACTCGAGGTGTCGAAATTAATAGACTGAGCGGTGACTGAACTGAGCAGCACTTCCTATAGAAGATATCACACTTCTTCGGCTACTTAGCACTCTCCGTGACCTCAAGTTCATTTACCCTCTTGAGGCTCTCTAGGTCTCTATAACTCTCCCTTAGTATCTCCTCAAATGTCTCAAGTTTGCCCTTCAAAAATGCTTCAAAAGCTCTAGACGATACCACTCCAGGTGATACTGCCCTGGGCAATACCAAACTGGCCGCGATACGATGCCTGAGAACTAGGCGAGATGATACCACAGCAACAGGCGATACGATACCACTATTGATAATGATACGATACTAGCTATCCAGGCGATACGATACTTGATGACTAGACGATACGATATCAGGCCTAGTCATGATATGATACCTATGAGTTCAACGATACGATACCAGGAACTTCCCACGATATGATACTGCAAAGTTGGATGATACGATACTGGAAACCCAAACGATACGATACCACTTTTTGGACGATACGATACCAAAAAGGGCAGGATACGATATTGGATCTTGGCTCGATACGATACTACAACAAGTGATGATACGATACCAAATTGGTAGTGCGGTACGACGCTTTGAAGTGAGACGATACGATGCTTGGGGACTGGACGATACCAGAAAGGGCATGATACGATACCGACAATTAGGTGATACGATACCACTGAACCGTATGATACGATACCACTGCAAAGGGACGATACGATACCAAATTGGTATCGCAGTACAACGCCTAAAAGTGAGACGATATGATACTTGGGGAGTGGACGATATGATACCAAATGCTACGATGATACGATACCAAAGTGGGGCACGATACGATACCGGCAGTTAGGCGATAAGATACCACTGAACCGCATGATACGATACCAGTATGGTATCGCGATACTAAACTGGACTCGAGAACATATGATACTCAAAAGTGGACCGTGATATGATACCACTTTGGTAAAGTGAGATTGCGATACCAACCCGGCGATACGATACCACGAGTGATATCGCGATACCAAGGCTGGTAATCGATGATACGATACTTTGGCGAGTATCGCGATACAAGGGAATTTTTGGTATCGCGATACCAAAAACTCAACCGACCACGATACTCAAGCCAAAATACCTCAAAAATAAAAAATTTTTGTTGCCCCTTACTCTTCTCTCACCCCTCTTCACTCCTAGCCTATTGTCTCACTCCAAGAAGTACAAAAAACACTCTGTCCCTCCCCGCGATACCTGTAGCGCAACTAATCACGTTTCTGTGCACTTTTGAAAATGTTTTTGTCAATTAAAACTTAGGGAGTCTTATCTTAGTGAGGTCTTGCTTGCACCTTGAGCTCAATACCTAGCTTTGATGGCCTATAATGCACGATACCACACTCGCGATACCGATTGCTGCTCGCACACGATACTATTCTCTGACAAGTGAGAAATGACTGAAAACTTTTGTTTTTTATACTTTTCTGAAGACTGAACCTGAACTACACTAATTTTGGGATTTTTTTGGTGATCTTGACTTACTCCTACTTCTCTCCTATTCTCCCTTTCTCCTAACCTAACCCTAACTCTTCCTTCTCTCCCTTCCTACTAACCCTAAACCTAAAAACTCATTACATACAACTCCAAGATGTGAAGTAACAAGTGCTGAAGTGGTTGACTACTTGCGACTAAACGAGTTCACTTCTACAAGTACGATTTCATCACACTCGATCTATAACCATCACGAAGGCACCTTGGTTGAGTGTTCCCCGGCAACGTCGCCAAAAACGTGTGTACCTGAGTCAAGAAGACTCAAGGACTTGTGTCAATGAGACTAAACCTCAATTGGCACACAAGTGCGTATAGTACATGCTTATTTGTCAATCCGATCAAACGACCTAACCAAGCGTATGAGGACATGTGCACACATGATAGAGAATAAAGTGGTTCAGCTGATATGTATGAGAAAAGACTCATCCACCTCTCTAACTCACTGAAATAGTGGAAGTGTCTGCCGTGATACCACTTACAACAGTTTTCAATAAATCAAGGGTTTCGAACTTCGAATATAGTCAATAGGTACTCCTTTCGAATCTCTCGACAAGACGCATCTATTGGAAGTGGTTTCACTCAATGCTGGCAACTGTGCTTTTAGTTATGACCAAAATAGTGAATGGTAGGAAGCACCCACACTCACTCCACAACTTCTAAAAGTTCACACACACACTACAGTAGTTCAAAAATAGTGGGGAGGGGTAGACAACAATCTTACACACACATTCCAAGCATTACACACACATAAAAGATCAAAGAGAAGATGGAAATCTGCAGGAAAGAGGCAAATTCGAAATTCAGGAGCTCTCCTTCTTCATAATGGCAAAAAGTCTCTACAAAGAGTCACAAAGTGACTTATATACATGTGCCCTAAATTTGGTTCTTTCACACAAGAGACTGGCACTTTATTACTCAAAATTGAATTTCCTACTAATTTACAAGGGATATTCTACAACAAGTTGGGATTATGCAACTAGAGGACTCCTCTAGTGCATTTACATGGCTTTGAGGGAATTTCCTAAGACTTGAAGAAGAAAAAATGTGCACATTAATTTGAAAATTTTGGGGCTCTTCTTTTATGCTTCTCTGCTGTGCAACAAAGATGAAAACATGTTCTTTTAAGTTAGAACATGAAGATCGTGGGTATGCCTAAAATTTTGAATATAGCTTTATTTTCGAGGAGGAAACACCTCTCATGTATATATGCATATGTGTGTGTGTATATGCATGTGTATTCATGTGTTATATATATATATATATATATATATATATATATGTGTGTGTGTGTGTGTGTATATATATATATATATATATATATATATATATATATATATGTGTGTGTGTGTGTGTGTGTGTATGTATGTATTTATGTATGTTAGTATGCACATATGTGTGTTTCATGTGTATACGTATGTGCATGTGTGTGATATATGTATGTAAGTGTGCTTATAATTGTGTGTGCATGTATACGTATGTGTGTATGTAGCCATGTATGTGTGATATATGTAGGCATGTATGTGTGATGTATGTAGGCATGTATGTGTGATGTATGTAGGCATTTGTGTGATATATCAAAGTGTGTTTATAATTGCATATGCATGAATATATATGTGTATGTAGGCATGTATGTGTGATGTATATGTATCTACATGTATGTTTTATATAAATATATGTGTATATATATGATGTGTATATAAATTTATATGTATTATGGTCCTCGTTGATTCAAATAGCTACATATAGAGGCATAAGGTTGGAAGGAGAGACATCTCTCTAATATGTGGTGGGAGGACTAGATGCAATGTGTATATATACCCATATGGAAAACACATATGGGTATGGAAGTACGAAAAACGTATAGTTGAAAATACAATACATGGATAGAACTTTATATATATATATATATATATATATATATATATATATATATATATATATATATATATATATATATATATATATATATATATATATATATATATATATATATATATATATATATATATATGTGTGTGTGTGTGTGTGTGTGTGTGTATGTGTGTGTATAAATACATACACATACATACATACACACACACACACACACACACACACATATATATATATATATATATATATATATATATATATATATATATATATATATATATATATATATATATATATATATATATATATATACAGATATAAACCCTAAAGCCTAAATATAACAATTAAAAGCAATGCATACTATGCATTATCGCAATGATGTGCTATAAGTATTCGTATCTCTTCTAGGCACCATTTATGGGACCACCCAAGCTAGATTCTATCTCCAATGAACTAAGAACATATTTTTTTATCTCTCTCACGAAACTCACTACAAAAAAAAAAACATTTAAGTAAAACATTAAATATTTATCTCAATTTATATTTATAATTTATACTTACTCCCATTTCAAGTGAAGAAAACATAGATATGAGTCATATAAAGCTCTCATTCTTCTTTTGAACTCCAATCCATGTCTCATATATACTATACTCCAATGAGAGTCTATATCACACTCCAACCCTACGTTGCCTATGCGTGCCCTCATAGGCACCTCAACGATGCTCTCATGAGCTAGAGTTGGTATAGGTGTGCTGAAAATAAACAGGTAAAAAGAAATGAAAACATATCTTATAATATCATTAAAAATCCTAATTTATGAAAAGAAGCATACCTATAAGTAGACAAGTCTCTTCTTGCACATGGAGCCGCAGAAGAGCCTTCCTCTAGCCATTGGGTCAGCATCTGTATGGCACAGTCGAGTTCCTCATCGGGCATGTCTACATACTCATGCATGATAGCCCTAAGGAATCTGGTGAAACTTTACCTCTCATAAGATTTTTTATGAGGATAAGTTTCATCGTTCTCTCCCTAGCACGATCCATAATATCTGTACACACTACAACAGATCAGCATATACCGAGGATTTTACCGATGAAATTGAACGGGTGCATTTTTGCCCCAATGTTGGTGTAAGTGTCAGTATGCATGTCGAAACTAAAGCCCCAATATAGGCACTGGTATATGTGTGGGTATGAGCATTGGTATGAGTGTCGATATCATCAACACTCATACCTATGATTATACTGACACCTGTGTTGGGTGTACGATCACGCATACTTATGTGCACTAGGTGTACCGACACTTATTTCGATGACCCTTATATGAGTACCGTCGCTTATACCGATGATCATATCTGCAAAATTGTTTTTGGGTAAAGTGTGTTGTCTTTTGCTACAACAACATTACCATGATGTTGTTTAGCAAAAGACAATACACTCTACCCAAACAAAATCGAGTACATGTGATGTGTACTCTAATAGCAACCAAAATATGATTTCATAAAGCAAAATATTATGGGACACAAAATACATAATGAGATTCAACCATGAACCATGAACTATGTACAAAAAAAGTTATATATTTCATAAATGAAGCATGTACAAGAGTGTGGCAAACCACTGTCATATATGAGGCTTTTACAAAATGTGGCAAAGCATTGCCATATAAGAATCAAATACAAAATTTTGGTGCACCATTCCCATACGCATGGAGAGAATGTTCCATATCAATAGTCCTGCAATAAAGAACATTCTTGAAATGAGATAAATTCACATGAGATTTACAAACAACAAGTAAAAACCAAGTTTATAAATTCATCACCTCATCGCAAACACTCCTATGAAACGATCATGGTGTCCTCCAATAGTGTAGTCAATCCATGACAATATCCATAAGCCTCCTCCGTTCATGTTGGAGGCTAAGGCACTAATGGCTAAGTTGCCAGATCCTCCACATGAATTTTTTGTTAAGAAATGGTTAGCTAAGTCACTTCCAGTGACCACCCAATGTAAAATCAAGGAATTAGTGTTGCCCACAGCCTCCATAGAGGAGTTCATCAACACAACTACACAGTTGGAGCAGATAAGGCAACAATATGGAGCCATTTCTTCTCAACCACCCTATTCTACAGAAATGGAGGATCTAGTAGTCCAGTTGAGGAAAGAGATGGAGGTCTTAAAAAGGAATAAGCACTCTCCCAGAAAATGCCCCTCCTTGCAAGAACTGCCCAGAGGCCAGAAACCACTATACTAATTGTTGTCCTAAGAACCAAGAATCTACATTTGGGCCCCACATTCAAATGATTTTTGTGTGCAAAGAAGAAATGGTAGATAAATCCAAGCTGACATCACCATCTACCAGGGTGGTGTAGTTAGAAGAAATTGAACCTTTTACAGTACAGAGAAGAAGCAAGGGGAAGGCTCAAGTGGATATAAGTCAAGAATCAATGATTAATGGATTGAATAAAGACAAAGTTGCATCTGAAGACAAAGCCATCACATGTGCAAATACAAGGCAAAAAGAGAATTTCATAGGTACCAGTGATGCCATTGGACATGCATTCAACAAGGCTCATGAGAAGTTTCATAAGTCAAATGGAGCCCATGCTCTAAAGGAATGAGAAGCTTCTAGACTACTCAAATCCATAAAAAAAGAGGTTAGTATTTTTGATTTAATAAAGATGGATGGGAAGTTCAGGTAAGAACTCTTGCAGATAATTGATGAAATGTCCACAACAAGTTTAGTGGCAAAGGCTGCTATTATGCATAAAGATAAAAGTGTAGGGGAAGCATCCCTCACAGATTACAAGAGCCCTTGGCTAATAGTCTCTATCAAAGGTCATGAGCTCTTCTTTAGTTCAAACTTCAATTTCTTCTCACCAAAAATGAGCTCTCTAGCTCCTTTTATAGTTTTTGACTAGCTAGTGGCCTTGTCTAGACCTAGTGTTTAGCCTAGTTAAAAATTAGGTTCCTAGGCTATTTTGGAGGCTCAAACAAGCTCTAAAGATTATGAGAATCAGTACATTGAAATAATTCTAATACTCCTCACACTTGACGAATCTTTGGCTCGAAGAAAATGGAGTCGAATCTACCAGAAATGGTATTTACGATGTTCATGTAGTGATGAAAATCACTGTTAAGAGGAGATTAGGTCGGAAAAATTGAATGGACTATTTGACGGATCTTCTTTGACTGCTTTGCTTTCTTGGCTCTTCTCTTTGCTCGGATTCCTTATGTCGGCTCCCTTGTCTTTAGATTCCCTGGCTGCTACCAACACAATCTCTAAGGCGTGCAGTGATGACATGAAAGAATGGCCTAGATTTCTTCCATTCGCGTTATGGGCAGATAGGATGACTTACACTTGGTCCACAGTTCATGCTTGCTGAATTGATGTACTGTCAAAAGCCAATCTTCCCCATCCAATCTCAAATATTTACTTGGTTGACACTCCCGTGGAATGATGAGAGAAGAGCTTTTATCATTGAGAATTAAGTAGTTAAAGCAAGGAAACGAGAAATTAAAAGAAGCACTTCAAAAGATAAAGGATTCTAGGTTAAAAACATGATCTATTTTGACAAAAATCATTGGCTTAGACCACATAAGATAGAGATAGATGACTCAGTATGGGTGCAAGATAGTACATTTGATACATAGTAGGATGCTAGAAAGAAATTGACTAAACGTTGGTTTCGGCCATATCTACTGACATCAGTGTTTGAAAATGTAATGTATGCACTTCACAAATTTGATGATACTCCGTTGAGATCCTTGATTGTAGGAAGGAAAATAAAATTGTTCAAGAAGAGAAATGATGCAGACTATGAGATTAACCAAGAACTACTGGAGGATGTTGATGCTAATGCCGATGAAGAGCAATAGATTGAGAAATACAAGAAATATATGGATGTCAGACAACATTGAAGATGAACCAAAATGATCAGGTTAAATGCTTTCAATTTAGATTTTGTTTTAAAAAAAACATATGCATTGCATTGTTGTGTGTGTTATAAGATTTGTATAAGTTTAAGGAGTTAAGTAGGGTCAAGATAGCAAACATCTATTATGGTTTCGTGTGAAGGATTAAGGACTAGAAATGATATGAATAGAGTTAGTGAGCAGACTAGAGACTTTTGAGAGTGAAAACTTGGGAATGTGATGGCATACTTAAACTGAGTGCATGTATATGTTGATA